>QNUK01000042.1:990000-1322500 GCA_013621035.1 Clarias magur
AATGTTGCTTCATGCACACCCCTTTTAACGCCCATCACCCTGAAATAATGTCCAACTGGACTCCTCAGAACACATAACCTATTTCTATTGAAAGTCCAATACCCAACAAATTGAAGCCTTTTTTTTTTTCTAATAAAAGTCTTCCTAGCATGGTTTTCTTATGGCCCCAGAGCTGATTATTTCCATTAGTTTTCTCCATTCATGGTCATTGATTATTTTTGAGGACCACATCTTTTATGTGAAGTTGACAGTTGAGCACATCAGGTTTTAATAATGTATTAGTTTCAATGCAGGCTACATTTACATTACTATTATACCGAGCCATATGCTTTTTAACAAATGACAGCATTCAGTTCAGTCAGTTAGTTCAAAACCTAATGTTAAATGTGAATTAATCTCAGGTTTGTTGCACATGTTGCAATTTCTTTTCAGGACATAAGGTCATGCATCTTTTTTTTCAGGTCATGCATCTTAAGCCACTGGATTTATTTCTTCATCGGATTAAAAATAGGCCAAGCACTAAGCACAGTGGGCATCTTTCTCTTCCCTATTCTTTAGGAAAAAAGGGAAAGGGAGTTCTTTATAAAACCACTAACAATTTCACCTTGCAGAAATTTAACTAATAAACAAATTATTATTATTAAATTATATTTTGCAACACATACTTGCATTTACCTTATTTTCACCAAATCTGAAATACTTAAACATTTTTCATAACATGCTTTTGGGTGAATGGGAAAAAGTGCGATCGCTTCAACAGGAAGCCTAGAGCCGAGACCTGAAACAAACACATGCAGGTGTCCTCTGAATGTTCTCTCAGCATCCTGCACATCCAAACCACAAATTTCTGGTTAATTGATTCAGCATTTTATCTACCGATGGAAACTTAAGGCAGCGGTGCAATGCAAAAACAAAATCATGCGGACGCCAGACAAATTCACTGAAATTCTTCAGTAAATACTGAGTGTATGTGTTTCATGTAACTTTTTTTACATTAAATATTTAATATTTATATAGCACTCGATCAGCCTTAACTTTATGACCCTGATCACCACCTATATACCAGTAAACACCCATGCCCGTGTGTGCCTGTTGATCTGATCCTACAAAAAAGCAATGCAGCAAAGTTAAAAAAAAAAAGTCAAATTGCTGACCAAGTCTGTTCCACAGAAGCCCCACCCCACAACCCATAGCACACAAAGGATTTGCTGCTAACATCCTGGTGTCAGACACACCACCAGAGGGCTTGTGGAGTCATGACCCGAAATATCAGAGACACCCTGGTGGCACAAGGGGGAATCCAGAACCTTGGTGGTTATAATGTTAATGTTTTTTATTGTCATGGCTGATCGGTGTATACAAATGCACTGAAGTGTGGCACATCATTGAGACAAGATGCCATGGCAAACAGATACAGTTTATACACTGCAGCACATCTTCCTTTTATTCAGAAAAAAATCTTAATTGAATGACAGGTTTTGTATTTCTTAATCTATGCATTTATGCAGTATATTAATTCCTTTTTTATTTTTTATATTTACAGTTACAGAATTTTACAGTACATATACTCATCTTGAACATTGCCATTTCGTTGCAATGAAAATTTTTTCTTTTAACTAAACTTAAGTTTTAATTTATTTTAGATCTGGTGACTGTGCAAGCCATGGGAGATGCTCAACTTCATGTTCATCAAACCACTCTGTCACCAGTCTTGCTGTGTGCATTGGTGCATTATCATCCTGATACACAGCGCTAACTTCAGTATACAATTTTTGAACCATTGGGTGCACATGGTCCTCCAAAATGGTTCGGTAGTTCTTGGCAGTGACGCGCCCATCTAGCACAAGTATTGGGCCTAGGGAATGCCATGATATTGCAGCCCAAACCATCACTGACCCACCTCCATGGTTCACTCTGGACATGCAACAGTCTGGGTGGTACGCTTCTTTGGGGCTTCTACACACCGTAACTCTTCCTGATGTGGGAAAGACAGTGAAGGTGGACTCATCAGAGAACAATACATGTTTCACATTGTCCACCGCCATTGAAACTGACGTTTGGTATTAGCACTAGTGACCAAAGGTTTGGCTATAGCAGCCCGGCCATGTACATTGACCCTGTGGAGCTCTCGACGAACAGTTTTGGTGGAAACAGGAGAGTTGAGTGCACATTTAATTCTGCAGTGAGTTGGGCAGCTGTGGTTTTATATTTTTTTAACACAATCTGGGTTAGCACCCGGACATCCCTTTCAGACAGCTTCCTCTTGTGTCCACAGTTACTCCTGTTGTTTGTGGTTCGTACTTCTTGGTGGTATGCTGACATTACCCTGCATACCGTGGCTCTTGATACATCACAAAGACTTGCTGTCTTTGTCACAGTTGCGCCAGCGAGACGCGCACCAACAATTTGTCCTCTTTTGAATTCTGATATGTCATCCATAATGTTGTGTGCATTGCAATATTTTAGGCAAAACTGTGCTATTGCTCTGCTAATTAAACCTTCACAATCTGCTCTTACTGGTGGAATGTGCCATCAATGAAGATTGGCCACCAGGCTGGTCAAATTTAGCCATGAAACCTCCAACACTAAATTGGCCAGTGTTTAATTTTCGTTGTCCAACCCCTTTTTATATATATATATATATATATATATATATATATATATATATATATACAGTATATCAACAGTGGCTAAGAAAAAACTTCAGACCATTTTAAGTTTTCCACATTTTGTTTCACACTCATCTTAAAATAGATGCAAATATTTTTTTCATTGCAATCCTCCACAAGTACAAAGTAAAAACAGATGTTGAGTGTTTTGGTAATTTATTAAAAAATAAAGCCTGAAATATCTAATTTGCATAAGTATTCAGAGCCATCACTTAATACTTTATCAAAGCAACTTTGTCAGCAATGACAGCCACATCTGCGTTTGGATGATGCAAGCTTGGTATACTTTTCTTTTTGAAATTTTCCTCCATACAATTATTCAAGCTCAACAAGGTTGAACAGGCCAAGGTCGTGCACAAATATTTTCAGGCTGCTTCATAGATGCGTTCTTGGGTTTAGGTTTGGACTCCAGGACTTTCACAGAGTTTGACGTTGGCTCATGGTGCTGTTGAACCTTCATCCCAGCCTGAGATCCTGCAGACTGTAGGGATGAGTTCCTGTTTCCAAATAGTTTAATTTTTGGGTCATCAAACCAGAAGAGTTTTTGTTTCTCATTGTATGTCCTTCAGGTGTTTTTTGCTCCCAGATGACTGTTGTGTCTTTTAGTGAGGAATTCTTCTGTCTGGTTACTGTACCCCAGAGGCCTGATTGGTGGGGTGCTGCAGTGTTGGTTCTTCTTCTGTAAGTCTCTCCATCTCCAAAAGGGATCTCAGGATCTCTATAATAGTGACCCTTAGGTTCTTGGCTACCTCTCTGACCAATGCCCTTCATCCTCATTGTTGTTGGTTGTTCCAAATAGTTCCTGTTAGAGAATGATGGAGGCTACCATGCTCTAAGACAATTTGAAAGGTGCCAAAAGGTTTGTGTTTCCCAGATCTGTGACAAAATCCTGTCTTGTGGGTCTACAGATAATTCTCTCAATCTCATTTATTTCGATAGGGATACAGGTACCTGTAAATACTGTATATACAGCACATTTGGTAAAATAAAATTAGGCCTGTCTTATCCATTCCATGTCACTGGGGTCATTGTCCTGATGGAATTCTGAGTTAGTCCTCAATCCTTCATTATTCCATCCACTTTGTGCAATTACCATTAGCAGCAAAAACAGCCCCAAAGTGTAACACTACCAGCACCATGATTAACAGTTGGTACAGTGTTCTTGAAGTTCCAGGGGCTTTCGTTACACTGTAGATGGCCAAACTGTCTAATAACTTGTACTTATAGTATGTACCAATATTGAATCTGCAGTTGCAGAAATGGCTCCAAGAAACATTTCTGACTTGTGCAAACCTATTACCCACTTTCTCACATCTCTATTGAGCTTCTTGGGACTTCCCATTTTACTTTGTGTTTGTCAATTTAATGATACTGTCACTCTTTTTTGTATGGGTAGAGAGAAGCTACTAGCTTACAGTCATTCATTATCACTAACAGGAAGTTGGGAGGCCTAACTTTTCGGGACTTTCAGCTCCACTGATTTAATAATTGTGTATATATGTATATTTGTAACTGTGTATGTACATTTTTGACCCTATGTTGATACCAGAAAAACTGAAAATATTAAAAATTTGTGCTCCAGATTCTTGTTTTTTTTTGTATGTATGTTGTGCGATCATTCCTTCACAGAAAAAAAATATATATGTTCAATGAAATCATTGAAAGGCCAATATTACCATTATCTTCCTTTTCATGATGAGTATACTTAAAATTCTGACCGCACTTCTGTAATGTTTCTTTTTTTATGACAATTAATATGAAACAATTCAGTTTTAAGAACATTTGAATAACATTGGCATCGGTATTGGTAACGGCACATGTGACCAAAGGTTTGGCTATAGCAGCCCGGAATGAACTAGCAATTTAAAGTTGACAACATAATTCATGTGTAACAGTACAGTAACTTATGCCATATGATTTAAATTTGTTAGTCTTCTTGTGCATTTACAGACACTGAGGACCACCTAGGATTAAAAAAAGCTTTTATTTGTTTGTTTTTCAAAATTACAAGATTTTCATGAATACCACATTTCTTGAGTAAATTCTTGTATGAAAGATTTTATATTCATTGTCATTATTACTGTTCATAACAAAGACTTTGAATACCTGAATCAACGTATGGTTATAAGTATAGGCTGCAAAATCAATAAGCACTTTGCAATTACAAAACATTTTGTGATTTGTTCCCCTGTAATGTATCTGTTCCCCTGTAGAGGATCTAGATATCTTTTCCCTAGAAATGCTTTCAATCCCATGTTAGTGCTTTCATTGCATTTTGTTTTCATTAAAGAAAGTTACGTAGCACTACTTTGCAACTTATTTAGATAAAAGAAGAAAAAAGAAAGTGCTATACTAGTTAATGAAGAATTAATAAATAATTACTAAATAATAACTCTATTTATTTTGGCAAAATTGTGGAATATATGTTTGTTATTCTGGTTAGGGGTGTAAACCCAAAATTGCTGAAAAGGGCATTAAGGACTGTTTCAAGAGTACACACTTGTCAGCAATTTTTTTTTTTTTCGCAACACCATAAAAAAAGTTTTTTTTTAAAATGATTCTGTATATACATACTGTATATACCTGCCCCTATGTTTTTTTTTTTTTTCTTTTTCTTCAGATTCCCTCCCCCATTTCCAGTCAGAGGCATGATATTTGGTTATCATCTATAATTAGAACTTACATTACTTCCTTCTCTGAGCATCCTTATAAACCAAGCAAAGCAGCCTGTTAGTCCCAGATCTACTCCACTGCCACCTGCACCATCATCATGCCTCTCAGTGCCAACCTGCTGCTGGTAGCAACTGCCCTGTGCTGCTTTGCCACTGTTTTTGGTAAGACAACATTTTGCATTTAATTACTGTAGTTTTAGCACATTCATAAAAATGTAATAGCCAATGTAATTTCGACAGGGTTCTAGGATTGATATTGCATTACGTGAGTTCTAATTAATTAACGTGAATCCCAAATGGTTCCCAATCCCAATTGGGTGGATGGAATTGTTTTTGAACTGTGCCATCTTCTTCTATTTTTTGTCTTATTGTTTTTTTGCAGCTTTACCTATGCCGGGAATGAACAGGGATAACCAGTGCCGCTGTTTAACTACCACAGACACCTACATGAACCCTCAATCGTTTCAAAAAATTGAGATCATACCTGTCGGGCCAAGCTGCCGCAACACTGAAATTATGTGAGTCATGGGGAAATGTATGGGGTATGCTTGAAAACACTGGCTATGTCCAATGTTACATGCCAGTGCGCTTACTCTACTGTACGTGATCACCATATTTATTCTACTGTAAAAGGCTGTTATTTTGGATTCTGTTCTAATGCTATTTTCTAAACCTACTGCTACACATTCAGTGACAATTTTAGCCACCTTACCTAGCATGTTAATTAATATTAGGTGAAAAACTGATGCTTTCCAAAGTACATCACTTAAAGACCACTTTTTAAAAAGCATTGTTAAAGAACAAAATTGTCATTTTTAACTAAATCAATTGTATATTAGTGCTCATAGATTTTTGTTCCCCTCTCAGTATCACCCTGAAGGACAGAAACAAAGTAGTGTGTGTGGATCCTAAGGCTGCCTGGGTCCAACAATTCATCAGCAAAGTCATAAAGTCAGTAATTTATGTCAGAAATGATTTATTTTGACATTTTGCTACAACTTTTATTTTTGGTCACTTTATAGCTATGACAAAACATATATGATAATTAACTTGTTTCATGGACATGTCACAACATTCATATTTTAAGCTTTTAATAGAAAAGTGTTTCTGATGTCTTTCTTTAATGAATAAAAATTCTAACTTGGGTTAAGTTGCCTTATAAGAACTGTCACACTGCCGTTTATACACCTTAGACATGTGCAGAGTAACCGTGTAAGATCATTTATTTATGAAATACTGTATGTACCATGTTTGTTAATGTGGGTTTTGTCTTTGCAGAAAAAATATGAAGTCAGAATCACCTGTCTGAAGATGACAAAACGTGCAGACTTTCTCTTCAGTCAAAGTGAAAACAAGCTGTCTCAATGCCAATATTTTTTTTTTCTTTTCAAATGTAACTACAATATTGAAAATGGTTTTGGTTTGATATACTAAATAAAGAACTACCATCATTGAGGCCTGACTATAGAATATGTGCTTTTTTTATATACCTATCATCACTCACACACACATATACAGTACAAAGGAAAGTATATAAATATCATCATCAGTGCATAACTGAATAAATAATTTCAAAGCAAACAGACATTTATAGAAATCCTCAATATCAGTATAGACATATATAACCGGATATTTGGCCTCATGTATTGGATCATAGCTTCAAAACAGATGAAAATATGTGTACCGATGTAAGATATATGCAAATTGTACGTATATTTCTGTAAAAAACGATTAAAAAGTACTATTAAAAAAAACCCACAAAAAACTACTAGAAAATAATCGCTTGTAGATCCACCTTTAGTAGCAATAACTTGAAATAATTGCTTCCTGTATGACCTTTTTTACCCCATTCTTCTTTACAACATTGCTGGAGTTCATTGAGGGCTTTGGGTATTCTCTTACGCACAGTTCTCTTAAGGTCCCGCCACAGCATTTCAGCTGGGTCCAGGTCTGGCCGTTCTGATGTAGATTTACTGGTGTGCTTTGGATAACTGTCCTGTTGAATGACCCAATTTTAACCAAGCTTTAGCTGTCGGACAGACATTTACCTCTAGAATACTCGGGTAAAACAGAGAAATTCATTGTTGACTCAGTTTAGGGCAGGAAAGGATTCTTCATGTCGGCGGCGGAGCAGGAACTGACCCTGGGTCATCCTCAAAGCCGGGCAGAGGAGTTCAGATGTTCATGTGCAAATCATTCAGTTACTAATGTTTATGTAGATTTTTATTCTACTCCTATAAACCTCCCAAGATGAAAGCCATGGAAAGGATCAAATAATAGTTTTGACAATTGCATGTTTAAGTGCATGTGTTTTGTTTAGATGGCTCCAAGTTATTTTAATTAAGCTTAATTTAGTTAATAAAACTGTCCGTAAAATTTTTACATCTTTTGCAATCATTTTGCATGCTTAGTTGTAGGTGTCACCATCAACCAACCCATAAAAAAAAATAAAAAATACTTGACCACACCACCCCCCTTGATTTTTTTTTTTTTTTTACAATTCAACCACTACCCACACAAGGCTTGTAGTCTTGGATATATTGCAGTTACTGATGAAATTACTGCAACTGGGTTTAACACATTATGAAAACCTGTAAGATAGTGCTGAATCAGAACCTTTTTGGAAAAAAATGTGGTGGGAGGAATAAAAAATTAATCACGTCAACACTTGAAGATGCATGATGAAAAATCAACAGTAGAAATTCATAGCTACATTTAATAGTGAAAATAAGAGCATTTCTATATGCACACATTGTAATGAGAACTCGGAGGATTGGGAGAAAACTGCTGTGTGGCCATAGGAAAATCACTTGTTAGTGACACTAATCAGGAAAAGAGGCAAAAAGGCTTTAATTTGCGAGAGAACTTGAAAATTGGACTTTGGAGCAATGGAAAAAGGACATGAGGTCTGATCAAACTGAAACCATTTTCACCAATGTAGTTAAATTTGAAAAGAAAAGAAAAATATTGGCATACACTGAGGCTGAGCTCGTTTTCACTTTGACTGAAGAGAAAGTGTGCACGTTTTGTCATCTTCAGACAGGCGATTCTCACTTCTTCACATTTGAGCCTATTCAAGAGCGGTGTGCATGACAGAAAAAGAAGGGAAGTGTATGAAGCAATGCGCCCATCATGCTCTCGACGCAGTGTTATGATCTGTAGTTGATTCAGTTGCTCAGGCCCAGGCTCAGGAACATTATGTGGCAATAAATGGAAGTCAGCTGATGACCCGAAAGACCAGGTTATCCCATGAACGGATTTTTTTTCTTCCCCTGATGGTGCAGGCATGTTCCCGGACTCAAACTGTGAAAGAGTGGTTCTGTGAGCATGAGGAATCATCTTCACACAGGAACTGGGTACCACACTGCGTGCTGGATTCTTGCTGGAATGCAAGATTTCATTGAATTTCATTGATCATATACTATATAGAAATACATGAAATGGTCAAACATTGTGTACTGTAATCAAAGCTAAAAAAGGCTGGATGAAGTCTTAGTGTTTGGCCATCTAGTGTCTAATTATATCATATAGCTCTAACAGTCAGGATCTCAACCCAGTCGAACCCCTATGGAATTTTGTCTCTAATGCTAAACAATGCTCTTATGTTGGCTTTTCCGCTGTCATCCATTCATGTGTGGAATAACTTATCTATTGTTTTACTTCGTCATTTACAACCCACAGTCCAACAACCTCACAGGATGTATGATTTGCAAATATATATATTTTGTATTTAGCTTGATAAATATGGCTTGTTGTCATTATTAGTGTTCTTTAAAAATGATACCTGAATCTATGTATGGTTATAAGTATATGCTGCAAAAACAGTAAGCATTATGCAATCCTGTAATTTGTTCCCTGCAATGTTGTTTCGGCCTCAGTCTGTCTTCATGCAGTACATTCCACCTATAGTTTCCCTTTGCCTGTACATCTAGAGATCCTTTTCCTAGAAATGTTTTCAATACCATGTTAGTGCTTTCATTGCATTTTTTTTTTCAGTGAACAAAAAGTTACTTAGTACTACTTTACAATTTTTTTAAATAAATAATGCACAAGATAAGAAAAGAAAAAAATTAAAAGTCCTCTAATAGTTAAAATGTAATACTGCAATTAATAAATTATAAATCATTAGTAAATAATAACTCGTGGCTAATTATTTAGGTATAACTGTGGAGTCTTCAGTAAGTTTCTTTATCCTGGTCAGAGACCCAAAAATCAAAGTGGCCATAAAGGACTGTTTTAAGAATGCAGACGAGTCAGCATTTGATTTTTTGCAACATGGTAAAAAACAGAAATACACACTGTATATACCTTTGCCTATCAGGTTTTTTTTTCCAGATTCAGATTCCAGTCAGAGGCATGTTTTTTTTTTTTTTTTTTTTTCATCTATAATTAGAAGTTGAGAGTTACTTCCTTCTTTGAGCATCCTTATAAGCCAAGCAAAGTAGGTTGTTACTCACACATCCACTCCACTACCACCTGCACCATCATCATGCCTCTCAGTGCTAACCTGCTGATGGCAGCAACTATTCTGTGCTGCCTCGCCACCATCTTTGGTAAGAGATATATTTATTATAGGTTTAGCACATTCTAAGTTATTTAGTGATAAAACTTTAGCTAATGTATTTTTGACAGATTGCTAGAACTTTGCTATTGCATTATGTGAGTCTTAATTCATGTCCTAAATGGTTCCCAATCCCAATTGGTTGCATGAACCAGTTTTTGAACTGTGCCATCTTCTTCTATTTTCTGTCTTATTGTTTTTTTTTTTGCAGCTTTACCTATGCCGGGAATGAACAGGGATAACCAGTGCCGCTGTTTAACTACCACAGACACCTACATGAACCCTCGATCGTTTAAAAAAATTGAGATCATACCTGTCGGGCCAAGCTGCCGCAACATTGAAATTATGTGAGTCATGGGGAAATGTATGGGGTATGCTTGAAAACACTGGCTACGTCCAATGTTACATGCCAGTGCGCTTACTCTACTGTACGTGATCACCATATTTATTCTACTGTAAAAGGCTGTTATTTTGGATTCTGTTCTAATGCTATTTTCTAAACCTACTGCTACACATTCAGTGACAATTTTAGCCACCTTACCTAGCATGTTAATTAATATTAGGTGAAAAACTGATGCCTTCCAAAGTACATCACTTAAAGACCACTTTTAAAAAAGCATTGTTAAAGAACAACATTGTCATTTTTAACTAAATCATTTGTATATTAGTGCTCATAGATTTTTGTTCCCCTCTCAGTATCACCCTGAAGGACAGAAACAAAGTAGTGTGTGTGAATCCTAAGGCTGCCTGGGTCCAACAAATCATCAGCAAAGTCATGAAGTCAGTAATTTATGTCAGAAATGATTTATTTTGACATTTTGCTATAACTTTTATTTTTGGTCACTTTATAGCTATGACAAAACATGTGATAATTAACTTGTTTCATGGACATGTCACAGCATTCATTTTTAAGTTTTAATAGAAAAATGTTTCTGATGTCTTTCTTTAATAAATAAAAATTCTAACTTGGGTTAAGTTGCCTTAGTATTAGAGCTGTCATACTGCCGTTTATACACCTTAGACATGAGCAGAGTACCTGTGTAAGATAATTTATTTATGAAATACTGTATGTACCATGTTTGTTAATGTGAGTTTCGTCTTTGCAGAAAAAATATGAAGTGAGAATCGCCTGTCTGAAGATGACAAAACGTGCAAACTTTCTCTTCAGTCAAAGTGAAAACAAGCTGTCTCAGTGAATGGCAATATTTCTTTTCTTTTCAAATGTAACTACAATGTTGAAAATGGTTCTGGTTTGATATACTGAATAAAGAACTGCCATCAAAAATTGAGGCCTGACTATAGAATATGTGCTTTTTTTTAATACCTACCATCACTCACACACACATATACAGTACAAAGTATATAAATATCTTCATCAGTGCATAACTGAATAAATAATTTAAAAGCAAACAGACATTTATAGAAATCCTCAATATCAGTGTGTGTACACCTCATGTATTGGAACATATGTGTTCAGCCTTTGACATTTTTGTGGAGGGTATTTTACCCCATTCTTCTTTACAACATTGCTGGAGTTCATTGAGGGCTTTGGCCATTCTCTTACGCACAGCTCTCTTAAGGTCACAGCATTTCAGCTGGGTCCAGGTCTGGACTTTGATTAGGCCATTCCAAAACCTTAATTCTTGACTTCGTCAGCCATTCTCATTTACTGGTGTGCTTTGGATAACTGTGATGTCGAATGACCGAATTTTAACCAAGCTTTAGCTGTCTGACAGACATTTACTGTACATCTAGAATACTCTGGTAAAACAGAGAAATTCATTGTTGACTCAGTGTTTCCCTGGGCCCGTGGCTGAAAAACAAAGCCAAATCATCACTCCTCCCCTGACATGCTAGAGAATTTGTATGTTTTGTGCTGAAATGCTAGGTTTGGTTATTGCAAGATTGGCGATGGTCTTAAATGTTTTCCACTTTTTTGTTTTCCACAAAAAAAATTTGTCTCACTGTAGAACGTTGAACTCAAATTTTTTGGAATTATACGTTTTGGAATTGTTTTATAGCCCTTTCCAGAACGATGTGCAGTAACAACTGCTTCTCTAAGATCATTGCTTGTATCTATCCCCCTTGGTATTGTGTTAACACACACCTGAACTCTCCAGACCAGCAGACTGCCCAAACTTTTGCTTTTATAGAGAGCTGCACTTCTGTTGATCATTTAATCAAGAGCTAATGATTAGCAGCGCCTGGCTGGAATCTACCTTCTTCAATCCTGAGGGAGCAGTAAGGGGGTATATAGTATTGCCTGCAGGTTTTTATTTTCTTTATGGCTTCATTTTTGTTAAATAAATAATGGCATAGTGAAAACCAGTATATATTGTTGTTCGTCTGATGATCGTATTTCGATCTTCACTACTAAGACCCGTTATGATCAGATGCTTTTTATCATGTTTTTCACACAAAAGCACTACATTTTACACTTGACTATATAGATAAAAGACATATAAGATGTGGAGTGACCTCAAGTATAACACAGGCTGAGAACATTGCCTTTTTCTCATAAAGCATCCAGTAGTGCCATTTCTATTCCAGGTAAGCAACATGCATGCTCCTGGCTGTTCACTTGATATAAAAGAAAACTAAAATTATCGTCATACCACGGCACATTCTTCAATTGCTCCACAGTCCAGTTCAGACTTTCATGAGCACTTTGACCATCTTGTGACTACACAGCTCCATACACAGCATACTGTAATGCACAGATTGACATCTTTCTATCATAGCCAGCAATAACTTTTCAGCAACATGTGCTAGTACTCCACTTGTTGTTCAGTAGATCTTTTGTACATTGCCGTTACAGCCCACACATCAATGAACACCACACAAGGCTTGCAGTTTTGGAATTGCTGCACTTACTGAAAACTGGGTTATGAACCCTTGAAAACATAATCAAAACATGAAAGTATAGTGCTGAACCATCAACTTAATAAACTTTGAAGTCACATCAAAACTGTGACATGGTAAAAAATCTATACAAAATAAATCACAGCTATGTTCAATAGTGTAAATAATCACACACATACACAATGTGATGAGAATTCACAGGATTGGGACTAAATTGCTAGACGTTTATAGAAATCCACTACACCCATATAGATACTGTATATAACTGTATAAGATAAATAGAATACTAGAATATTAATTTGGTTATTTGGCCTCATGTATTGGAACATACCTTCAAAACTGATGAAACTGTGTCTGCTAATGTAAGATATATGGTCAGTTGCAAAAGTTAGTACCACGTCTTTTAATCTTTAAAAACATACAAAAAAATATTTTTTTCAGACAAACAACAATATCTTTTTTCACAGTGGCAATAATTATTAAACACTTGGGCAATACAAGTACCCCACTCCCATTAGATTCAATCACTTCTAGATCCACCTTCAGCAGCAATACCTTGAAGGAATAATTTCCCGTAGGACTTTCAGTTTTTCACATTTTTGTGAAGGAATTCTGGTGCATTCTTCTTTACAGCATTGCTTGAGTTCATTGAGGGTTTGGGGCATTCTCTTCAATATAGATATATATATATAATGGGATATTTGGTCTCATGTATTGGAACATAGCTTCAAAGCAGATGACAATATGTGTGCCAATGTAAGGACCTTGAAGGTCATGTGCAAATTTATGTATTTTTGTGTAAAAACAGTTAAAAAGTCATCTGATCATAGCGGGGCTTAGTATTATCAGAGGAACAACAAAATCGTTTTTCCACAGTGCCATAAATGATTTAACAAAAATGAATAATTAAAAAAAAAAAAAAACTACTATGTAACCCCCCCCCACCCCCAATCCCCAAAGTGATCTATTTTTAGCAGCAATAATTTTAAATAATTGTTTCCTGTATGACTTTATCACCTTTTGACATTGTTATGGAGTTATTGTTATGGTGTGCTTTGAATCATTTTCCTGTTGTATGACTCAATTTCAACCAAGCCTTAGCTGTCAGACAGATGGCCTAACATTTACCTCTAGAAAACAGAGGTATACAGAAGAGTTCATTGTCGACTCAGTGTTTCACAGGTCCTGTCACTGCAAAATCAGCCCAGATCATCACCCCTCCCCTACCATGCTTGAGAATGTTTTTTTTTTTTTTTTTGCTGAAATGCTAGGTTTGGTTTTTGCCAAACATGGGGCTGTGAATTAGGTCCAAACAACTCCATATTGGTCTTCAATGGCCACAACACTGTGTGCTCTAATCAAAGCTAAAAATGGCTGAATGAAATCTTGGAGTATGTGACTTTTATTTTGGCCAGCCATTGTACAATCAGGAAAGATCTCAACCCAGTCAACCACCTACTGTATGGGATTTTGTTTTATAAAGCTAAACAATGCTTTTATGTTGGCTTTTCCTCTGCCAGCCATCCATGTATAAAATAACTTTTTAATTGTTCTCAATAATTAAAAAAAATATTACTTAGAATCCACAATTCAAAAACCTCACAGTATGAATGATTTGCAAATATATGTTTGTATTTAGCTTAAATGTGGCTCCTTGTCATTATTACTGTTCATTGAAAAATTATGCCTGAACCTATGTATTTTGTAAGTACAGTATAGAATGCAAAAAATAAGCATTTTGCAATCCTGTAATTTCTTCCACAGCAATGGTTGGACATTAGTCCTTTTTTCATGCAGTTCATTCCACCTACACTTCTGCCAATACATATAGAGATTTGCTAGAAATCTTTCCTCTTTCCTAGAAATGTTTTACAGTAAATACCATGTCAATGCCTTCATTGCATTGTTTTTTTTTTTAGTGAAGTTACCTACTGTAGTTCTGTCGAGTTAGCTAGGAATTTGCACATCAATTTCTGCTTCAAGCTTTAAAAAAGTCATTAGCCACCTATAGGGGACACAACTACAGTGGAACTCCAGGAATCCCTTTTCTTGTGTGTGACAGCTTAGCAGGATACACAAAAATCATTCATGGTGGATTCAACTAGAGTGGTCGATAACCTTAAATGAAAAACCACAAAGAAAGAGATACATCACTACTTCTGATGAAACGCAAACAAATGTGAACAAATACAACAAAATAGTCTACATAAGCTTAGCAAATACTGTTTAATGAACAGGAACTGTTAATACAAGCCATCATATAACATATACATCGGAAGAGAGCGAAAAACAAATTGTCGTTCCAAGTCGTCCTCTGACAAGTCGTGGGTTTCCAGACCGACGTCGAGCACATCATCATCCTGGAAAGCAGGCTGTTCACATCCCACCTGCTGGTCAGCGCTGTAGGAGAGCTCACCGTCCTCTGAGCCTTCCAAATACTCCATTTGGTCTGCCCAGTTAAGAGTGGGGACTTCTGCCAGAAACTCCTTGTCAGCAGTCACAGGCAAAGCTGGTACTGCTAATTCGGAGAGGAGAACGTCCTGCTGAGCAACTTAATGCTGGTCTTTTTCGTGCAAAGAGAAGCATCCCTGGGTACAGGGGTAAATAGCGGAATTCTTCTTCACCCCATTAGCTTACATACATTACCTGTTTATATGTAGGTTTACCAGAGGTTTGCCTGCCTTTATGGTGAGAATATAGGGCGTCTTCAGCCAGGATGCGAGAGGGCTTGATATCCCATACAATATAATAAGTGGTTAGTAAGGTAGTTGGGTTTCACGAGTCCCACTTCCTAGTTTCCGGCGCCAATTTACTCGTCATCCAGATATGTGGGTTATTGTTGGCTGATTTGCAAGTTGCACACTAAAGTTTACACTAGTGTATACAGCCTATGGAAGAAGCCTCATGGCTGGCCCTTGGCTAAGTTTTCGGTTACCAATACTTTTGCTTTTGTCATCCTTTTCCTTTTTTAATTTATTTTACTTTGATTTAATGCTCTTTTGGGTTTGTTACTTATTTTAATAACATTTTTGTTGTAGTGGGTCAAGACATGTGAGTCTGTGTAATGCATGTATGCGTACGTGTATGTCACGGGTATAATTGAGGGGTGCTTTGCTGTGTAGACCGATTGTGCCCTACCGGTTCCGGTACCTTGAGCTCTGGATGTCCCAGGTTGCCTACTTCTGTCTTCTGGGTAATGCGTCTATTACATGTGGATTGCTGTTCCCAGTAGTTGTGTATTTTATTTTATTCATTTTTTGGTAAATAAAAAAATATTATTTATTTCCTTTTAATATTTGGATGGTAATAAAATCTTAATTCTTTAGGATATCTACATCTTCTACCATTTCCTTGTCAATGGACCTGTGTTGCCTATAACAAATTTCATTTAGTTAAGGTGCCTGGGCTATACCCAGGGTGGCGGAATCGGACTTATCTATATATCGTATCTCTAAATCTTTCAATTCCTCACCACCGGCACTCTGCCACATTCTTGCTGTAATCGACAGGATGAATAAATCTTTCAGTTCCTCACATCAGCACTCCACCACATTCTTGGCGCATCCCTTAGCGCTCTGCCACATTAGCAAGCAGAGAGATAAGATGTTTCTTGTAGTTGGTTAACAGGTTTGCACATACACTATATATCTTAGAAGGGGTTTTGGTCAATGATTATTTAGAGATCTTCTCTAAATAATTGCCTGTCACTTGGCAACTCAAAGTCTCAGGATAGAATTAAGGTCTAGAGACTGGCTAGGTCACTCCATGACCTTAATGTGCATCTTCTCGAGCCACTCTTTTGTTGCCTTGGGGATATGTTTTGGGTCATTGTCATGTTGGAAGACCCATCCACGACCCAACTTCAGGAGGTTCTCATTCAAAATTTTACAATACATGGCCCGGTCCATTGGCCCAATCAATGCAGCAAAGTCATGCTTTATCTTTAGCAGAGATCATGTTGCCACCTCTCTCTGCTTGACTGTAGGGATGGTGTTCTTAGGGTCATAGTCAGCAGAGCTCAATTTTGGTCTCATCTGATCTGACCACAGCACTTTGTTCCAATCCTTCTCATTGGCAAACTTCAAATGGGCCTGTACACGGTGTTTTTTTCTGGATTTTATATTTTTTAATCAAATCATAAAAATTATAGACCCTTTATATCCTTGTAAGTGGGAAAACAACTTTTAAAGGGAATCAAATAATTATTTTCAATAAGTAATAAAACAATAAGTTTGTTATCCTGGTTTTAGGACTGCAGACTAGTCAGCTATTTCTTTTGCAACATGATAAAAAAAAGAGAGAAATACATTTTCCTGTTTCCTACTCCTGTTTGCTTGTTTTCACTCCACTCACACCTGTACCAACTAGCTGCTGGCAGCAACAGCCTTGTGCTGCTTCGCTTACATGTTTGGTAAGAGATTATTTTGCATTTATTTATTATCATTTTGGCTCATTCTCAGTGGTTGGGTGATAATAATTTGTAGTTTGATATTTTAGATTTTTTTAATACTATGCAACAATAATAACTATTGTAATTTGGACAGATTTCTAGGACCTTATATAATTGCTTATTATGGGAATCCCAACTGGTGCTCATTTGGATGGATGAAACCATTTTTGAACGTTGTCATCCTCTTATGTCTTCTTACTTTTTTTTTCAGCATTGGTATAGATGCATTTACCCCAGATAACCAGTGCTGCTGTTTAACCACCACAGACACCTACAGTCGTGGCCAAAAGTTTTGAGGATGACACAAATATTAGTTTTCACATAGTTTGCTGCTAAACTGCTTTTAGATCTTTGTTTCTGTGATGTACTGAAATATAATTACAAGCACTTAATACGTTTCAAAGGCTTTAATCGACAATTACATGACATTCATGCAAAGAGTCAGTATTTGCAGTCTTGACCCTTCTTTTTCAGGACCTCTGCAATTCGACTGGCCTGCTCTCAATCAACTTCTGGGCCAAATCCTCACTAATAGCAACCCATTCTTTCATAATCACTTCTTGGAGTTTGTCAGAATTAGTGGGTTTTTGTTTGTCCACCCTCCTCTTGAGGATTGACCACAAGTTCTCAATGGGATTAAGATCTGGGGAGTTTCCAGCGTTTTGGTCCCCGAGCAACTTAGTTATCACTTTTGCCTTATGGCATGGTGCTCCATCGTGCTGGAAAATGCATTGTTCTTCACCAAACTGTTGGAAGAAGTTGCTGTTGGAGGGTGTTTTGGTACAATTCTTTATTCATGGCTGTGTTTTGAGGCAAAATTGTGAGGGAGCCCACTCCCTTGGATGAGAAGCAACCCCCACACATGAATGGTCTCAGGATCAGGATACTTTACTGTTGGCATGACACAGGACTGATGGTAGCGCTTCTTCTCCGGACAAGCCTTTTTCCAGATGCCCCAAACAATCGGAAAGAGGCTTCATCCGAGAATATGACTTTGCCCCAGTCCTCAGCAGTCCATTCTCCATACTTTTTGCAGAAGATCAATCTGTCCCTGATGTTTTTTTTTGGAGAGAAGTGGCTTCTTTGCTGCCCTTCTTGACACCAGGCCATCTTCCAAAAGTCTTCGCCTCACTGTGCGTGCAGATGCATTCACACCTGCCTGTTGCAATTCCTGAGCAAGCTCTGCACTGGTGGCACTCAGATCCCGCAGCTGAATCCTCTTTAGGAGACGATCCTGGCGCTTGCTGAACTTTCTTGGATGCCCTGAAGCCTTCTTAACAAGAATTGAACCGCTTTCCTTGACGTTCTTGATGATCCTATAAATTGTTGATTTAGGTGCAATCTTAGTAGCCACAATATCCTTGCCTGTGAAGCCATTTTTATGCAACGCATTGATGGCTGCACGCGTTTCTTTGCAGGTCACCATGGTTAACAATGAAAGAACAATGATTTCAAGCATCACCCTCCTTTTAACATGTCAAGTCTGCCATTCTAACCCAATCAGCCTGACATAATGATCTCCAGCCTTGTGCTCGTCAACATTCTCACCTGAGACGAATACTGAAATGATCTCAGTAGGTCCTTTAATTACAGCAAAGAAATGCAGTGGAAAGTTTTTTTTCGGGATTAAGTTAATTTTCATGGCAAAGAAGGACTATGCAATTCATCTGATCACTCTTCATAACATTCTGGAGTATATGCAAATTGCTATTATAAAAACTTAAGCAGCAACTTTTCCAATTTCCAATATTTATGTAATTCTCAAAACTTTTGGCCACGACTGTACATCAACCCAATTCAATTCAATTCCACAGACACCTACATCAACCCAATTAAATTCTTTGAGTGTTTCAAAGAATTGAAAACACTGGCTACTTCCAATGTTACATGCCAGTGCACTTACTGTACTGTACATTATATTTATTATATTAGGCTGTGATTCTGGACTAAGAGGTTGCAGAAGCTGAAAGGCTATTTCTTTAAATCCTACTACTACAAATTCTTTGCAATTTTAGCAACCTTATCTAGCATGCTACTTAATATTTGGTCAGCGCTATCCGCTCCTTCCGCTTGCATGAGCTCACAGACGCCCCCGATTGGCTGTAGAGCCGTGATTAATGTGGGAGCACTAAGTACCTCTCATCCCTCCCCTCTGATAGAGCTCGGCCAATCAGCTCTCTCTAGACCTTCGGCTGCGAGAGATTACAGCCGGGAACAAACTCGCAATCTCCGGATGATAGGGCGAGCACTTTACCACTGCATAAAGGCACTTTGAGTTTTTGTCATAACTTTTATTTTTGCCCTTTATAACAACACATATGATAATGAACTTGTTTCATGGACACGCCTCAACATTCACCTTTAAGCTTGTATCTAATGTCTTTCTTTAATAAATAAAAGTTCATTCTCTGATGTAATACAGCCAAGTGTATTATAATAAAATGTTTTTGCAACTGCAATGTTAAATGCTTTTAGTTTGATATACAGTGGAAACTTGTCAGTGCAGGCTGACAGAGAGAAAGAAAATGGATCTTTAACCTCTCTAATGAGACTTGCTTTTGCTTTACGTACGTGCACACGTGTTATAATAAACACGTGCAGGTGAAAGGATGATACAAATATACAAACACAAAATAAAGGATGCTTTACACGCACATACGTGGTCACACTGTTATAGTGAACAGTACACGCGCACATGGATTTTGACTATACGAGTGAGAAATGAGCACTAACACCGAGCAGGGGAGATGATAACCCACAATTCCGCAGCACCAAGAACCACTGGCTCAGTTGTGATCACATGACGCTCCACGTCAAACAAGAAGCGCATGCGTGCTACTTGATACTCGATGAAATCAAGGCACGTTTTTGAAGTCAAAATTTGTTACAAATTTTAGCTCGTCTTGCGAAACGTCGCAAACTGAGTTACTTGCAATCGAAATTCCACTGTACTGAATAAAGAACTAACATTAAAAATTGAGATTTGACTATAGAATATGTTGTTCCGTATAGATACCATAATTCACACACATATACAAAGGAAAGTATATAAATCTCATCGTCAGTGCATCTATAGAAATAAAAGAAAGCTTTTGACTGTACATTGGCCAGAATTTTATATATTTATGTTTCATACAATGGAGGACCAGACATTTTATGTATGTCTGTCTGTTTGTCCAGATTTTGTCACAGCATAAACCAAAACTGGCTGGACAGAGTTCAATGAAACATTTGCCGTACTTAAATACACACGTGGACAAAATTGTTGGTACCCTTCGGTCAATGAAAGAAAAACTCACAATGGTCACAGAAATAACTTTAATCTGACAAAAGTAATAATTTAAAAAAAATTCTATGAATGTTAACCAGTGAAAGTCAGACATTGCTTTTCAACCATGCTTCAACAGAATTATTTTAAAAAATAAACTCATGGAACAGGCCTGGACAAAAATGATGGTACCCCTAGAAAATACTGAAAATAATGTGACCAAAGGGACATGTTAATTCAAGGCGTGTCCACTAATTAGCATCACAGGTGTCTACAATCTTGTAATCAGTCAGTGGGCCTATATATAGGGCTCCAGGTAGTCACGGTGGTGTTTGGTGACATGGTATGTACCACACTCAACATGGACCAGAGGAAGCGAAGGAAAGAATTGTCTCAGGAGATTCGAAAGAAAATTATAGACAAGCATGTTAAAGGTAAAGGCTATAAGACCATTTCCAAGCAGCTAGATGTTCCTGTGACTACAGTTGCACATATTATTCAGAAATTTAAGATCCATGGGACTGTAGCCAACCTCCCTGGACGTGGCCGCACGAGGAAAATTCATGACAAATCAAAGAGACGGATAATCCGCATGGTAACAAAAGAGCCCAGAAAGACTTCTAAAGAGATCCAAGGTGAACTTCATGCTCAAGGAACATCAGTGTCGTCATTGTTTGAGCCAAAGTGGACTACATGGGAGACGACCAAGGAGGACACCATTGTTGAAAACAAATCAGAAAAAAGACAGACTGGAATATGCCAAACTACATGTTGACAAGCCACAAAGCTTCTGGGAGAATGTCCTATGGACAGATGAGACAAAAATGGAACTTTTTGCCAAGGCACATCAGCTCTATGTTCACAGACAAAAAAATGAAGCATATCAAGAAAAGAACACTGTCCCTACTGTGAAACATGGAGGAGGCTCTGTTATGTTCTGGGGCTGCTTTGCTGCATCTGGCACAGGGTGTCTTCAATCTGTGCAGGGTACAATGAAATCTCAAGACTATCAAGGGATTCTAGAGAGAAATGTGCTGGCCAGTGTCAGAAAGCTGGGTCTCAGTCGCAGCTCATGGGTCTTGCAACAGGACAATGACCCAAAACACACAGCTAAAAACACCCAAGAATGGCTAAGAGGAAAACATTGGACTATTCTAATGTAGCCTTCTATGAGCCCTGGCCTCAATCCTATTGAGCATCTTTGGAAGGAGCTGAAACATGCTGTCTGGAAAAGGCACCCTTCAAACTGGAAACAACTGGAGCAGCTTGCTCATGAGGAGTGGGCCAAAATACCTGCAGAGAGTTGCAGAAGTCTCATTGACAGTTAGAGGAATCGTTTGATTGCAGTGATTGCCTCAAAAGGTTGTGCAACAAACTATTAAGTTAGGGGTACCATCATTTTTGTCCAAGCCTGTTCCATGAGTTCATTTTTTTTTTATAATTCCATGGTTGAAAAGCAATGTCTGACTTTCATTGGTTAACATTCATAGAATTCTTATTTATTATTACTTTTGTCAGATTAAAGTTATTTCTGTGACCATTGTGAGTTTTTCTTTCATTGGCCGAAGGGTACCAACAATTTTGTCCACGTGTGTATCTGCCAGAATTTTAACCTGCACCATAAGTCAAATCAAAATGTTGAGTAAAAGCTATGTTATAAACAGTTATGGTCAAGATTTAATAATCTACTTTAAAATAAGCTACTAATAAGCTACTTGTTCAATGTAAACAAAACACCTGCACCAGTAAGTATTAATTAGAAAATCAAAACTTATAATTTTTACTAATATTCACTGCTGAAATAACAACGCTGAAGAAGTATACGTCAGTTTTAACTCACTGTTGTTTTAAGCTGTTTTAAGACAAAACTTGTCTTTATCCGATCTACTTTTTCGATTTCTCATATGTGATTCACATTCTGATTACTGAGCATTTTGATGTTTGAGCGTACAACATGACTTGAGTTAATAACAACATGAGTTAATAACATGCTCAGCTGCCATACAAAAAGATGGGCAGACATGTAAAAAGACAGGCTTCAACCTGAAATAATAAGATCACTGATTACATTACAGCTGATTTGTGATATTCTAGTTTTTATTATAGTTATAACCTTTTCTAAACTCTTTTTCCATCAACAACGGATACTTCAGCTAGTCATATCAAATAGCTTTAACAGTCAGGAAAGATCTCAACATAGTCGACCACCTATGGATTTTGGTCTATCATACTAAACAGTGCACTTATGTTGGCTTTTCCTCTGTGTGAAATAACTTATTTATTGTTTTACGCCTTCACTAAGCATTTTAAGAATGCTGACTAGTCAGCAAATTCTTGTGCAACCTTATGAAAAACAAACAAACAACAGAAATACATATATACCTTCCCCTGTCAGTTTTTTTCAGATTTCCTCTCCTGTTTCCGGTCACGCTATTTGGTTTTTCATCTATAATTATCAGTTGAGAAGTTCCATTACTTCCCTTTCTGAGCATCCTTATAAACCAAGCAAAGCAGCCTGTTAGTCCCAGATCTACTCCACTGCCACCTGCACCATCATCATGCCTCTCAGTGCCAACCTGCTGCTAGCAGCAACTGCCCTGTGCTGCTTCGCCACTGTGATTGGTAAGAGACTATTTAGCAGTTCTTTATTTTAATTTTAAGCACATTCAAAGTGGTTTAGTTATAAAACTTTGTAATTTAATAATGATGAAAATTGAATGGCAATATTAATGGCTTATGTGATTTCAACAGATTTTTAGGAATTAGTTTTGTGTTTAGGAATTTACATTATGTGATTGCTAATTAATTTGAATCCCAAATGACTCTCAACTGGATGTATGAAACCGTTTTTTTTTTTTACTGAACCATCCTTTTATGTTTTCTGTCTTGTTACTTTTTTTTGCAGCTTTGCCTATAGATGCATTTTGCAGAGATAACCAGTGCCGCTGTTTAACCACCACAGACACCTACATGAACCCTCGATCGTTTAAAAAAATTGAGATCATACCTGTTGGGCCAAGCTGCCGCAACATTGAAATTATGTTAGGCAGGGGGAAATGTATGGGGTATGCTTGAAAACATTGGCTACTTCCAATGTTACATGCCAGTGCGCTTACTCTACTGTACGCGATAACCATATTCAGTATAACAGTCTGTGATTCTGGACTAAGATTGCAGAAGCTGTAATGCTTTTTTAAAGCTACTACTACACGCTATATGTCAATTTTAATAACCTCAACTAGCATAGCATAATATTAAATGAAAAACTGGTGACTTCCAATGTACATCATTTAAAAAAGCATCTTTAAAGAACAATTGTGTTACACATTGTCATTTCCAAATAAATCAATTGCACTGTATATTAGTGCTCATAGATTTTTTTCCTCTCAGTATCACCCTGAAGGACAAAAACAGAGCAGTGTGTGTGAATCCTAAGGCTGCGTGGGTCCAACGATTAATAAGTCCTAAAAAAAGTAAGTAATTTATGTTAGAAATTATTATTTAGTTTGACATTTTGCTATAACTTTTCTTTTTGTCCTCTTTGTAGCTATGACAACACATATGATTATAGGAAATAACTTGTTTCATGGATATGCCACAACATTCAACTTTAAGCTTGTATTGAATGTATTCCATGTCTTTCTTTAAAAAATTAAATTTCTAGCTTAGACAAGTTGCATTAATATAAGAGAAATAAAACACCAGGGCTGCCGGTTATACACCTTAACCATTCATGGAATAACAATGTAACAGTTTATATATTAAATATGTACTAGGTTTGCTAATGTGAGTTTCGTCCTTGCAGGAAAGGTCTGAAAATGTGAGAATCGCCAGTCTGAAGACGACGACACGTGCACACTTTCTCTTCAGTCAAAGTGAAAGCAAGCTCAGTTTCTGATGTAATTCTTTTTCCCTTCAAATGCAACTACAGTGTTAAATGCTTTTAGTTTGATATACTAAATAAAGGACTAACAGTGAAATAAATTAATAATTCCAAAGCAAATGTAGATATTTATAGAACTCCTTCATATCGATATATATATGATAGATAACTTTATAAAAGGATATGATCAGACTATTTTTACTATGTTTTCGCACAAAAACCACATAATTAAAATGGAGCACATTGACTGTATAGATAAAAGACACATAAGATATGGAGCTTCATGAAGTATAACATGAGAGGCTGAGAGCATTGAAGTTCTATTATTATGTATGCATGAGATTTTTTCTGCTATTGAGTACATTCTATCTCTTCTTTAAAGTGATTATAAAATGCACATTATTCTACATTAAAGATTTAGTAGTACAATAAACTAAGTTAGCTAAAGTGAGTTTCCTCTTTGAAACAACAGAAAACATAGGATGAACTGAGAAGCACCACTCTGAAGACGACCACATGTGCACACTTTCTCTTCAGTCAAAATGAAAACAAAAACATTCTCTAATGTAATACAGCCAAGTTTATGTTAATAAAACTTTTTTCCCTTTAAAAGGCAAATACAATGATGGAAATGGTTTTAGTTTTACATACCGAATAAAGGACTACCACCAAAAACTGAGACCTGACTATAGAATACACACGTGAACAAAATTGTTGGTACCCTTTGGTCAATGAAAGAAAAACTCACAATGGTCACATAAATAACTTTAATCTGACAAAAGTAATAATTTTAAAGAAATTCTATGAATGTAAACCAATGAAAGTCAGACATTGCTTTTCAACCATGCTTCAACAGAATTGTTTAAAAAAAATAAACTCATGGAACAGGCCTGGACAAAAATGATAGTACCCCTAGAAAATATTGAAAATAATGTGACCAAAGGGACATGTTAATTCAAGGTGTGTCCACTAATTAGCATCACAGGTGTCTACAATCTTGTAATCAGTCAGTGGGCCTATATATAGGGCTCCAGGTAGTCACTGTGTTGTTTGGTGACATGGTATGTACCACACTCAACATGGACCAGAGGAAGCGAAGGAAAGAGTTGTCTCAGGAGATTCGAAAGAAAATTATAGACAAGCATGTTAAAGGTAAAGGCTATAAGACCATTTCCAAGCAGCTAGATGTTCCTGTGACTACAGTTGCACATATTATTCAGAAATGTAAGATCCATGGGACTGTAGCCAGTTCTAAAGTGGCCTTCTATGAGCCTTGACCTCAATCCTATTGAGCATCTTTGAAGGAGCTGAAACATGCTGTCTGGAAAAGGCACCCTTCAAACAGGAAACAACTGGAGCAGCTTGCTCATGAGGAGTGGGCCAAAATACCTGCAGAGAGGTGCAGAAGTCTCATTGACAGTTACAGGAATCGTTTGATTGCAGTGATTGCCTCAAAAGGTTGTGCTACAAACTATTAAGTTAGGGGTACCATCATTTTTGTCCAGGCCTGTTCCATGAGTTCATTTTTTAAAAATAATTCCGTTGAAGCATGGTTGAAAAGCAATGTCTGACTTTCATTGGTTAACATTCATAGAATTCTTATTTATTATTACTTTAATCTGACAAAAGTTATTTCTGTGACCATTGTGAGTTTTTCTTTCATTGACCGAAGGGTACCAACAATTTTGTCCACGTGTGTATGTGCTTCCTTATACCTACCATAACTCACACACACATATACAATGGAAAGTATATAAAACTCATCCTTAGTGCATCTGTATAAATAAAATAACTTTCTATTTTAACTTTTTGTGTAATACATTGGAGGACAGTGAAACCACTCACTTATCACTCACTCATCATCATTACTGCTTAATCTTGTATTCAGGGTCACGAGGTTCTGGAACCTATCCCAGGAGACTTCGAGCAGAAGGCGGGGTACACCCTGGACAGGGTGCCAATCCATCGCAGGGCACACACACATACACACACTCATTCACACACTATGGCCGTGGGAATGTCAATTAACCTATCCTACATGTCTTTGGACTGTGGGAGGAAACCGGAGTACCCGGAGGAAACCCACCAAGTACGGGGAGAACATGCAAACTCCATGCACACAGAGACGGCAATTGAACTCAGACCCTGGGTGGTGCAAGGCAACATTGCTGACCACTACACCACCGTGCCACCACATCTCAGAAAATATTCTGTCTCTGTCCAGCTAGATTTTGTCACAGCATCAAGCAAATCTGGCTGGACAAAATTTAGCAAAATTTAAACTTTTGCAATATTTGGATATCTGCCTGAAGTTTAACCTGCATAAGTCAAATCAAAATGTTTAGTAAAAATTATATTATGTGCCGGATTTAATAATCTATTTTAAAATATGCTGCTAATAAGATACTTGCTAAATGTAAACAAACACCTGCACCAGTAGATATTAATTAGTAAAGCTAAACTATATGAATATTTTAACTGGGATTAGTTCAGATTTTCAGGGCTGAAATAACAGCGCTGAAGTGGTACATGGTTAGCATGGTTAACACATCAGCTGAAGTGATTTTAAGATAAAATTTGATCTTCATCTAATCTACTTTTTAAATTTCTCCTCTCTGATTACTGTACAGGGAGTGTATTTGACTCAACACAGTCGACCACTTACTGTATGGATTTTGGTCTATCATGCTAACCAGTGCTATTATGTTGGCTTTTGCTCTCTGTGAAATAACTTATTTGTTGTTTTACTTCTTCACGAACTGTTTTAAGAATGCTGACTAGTCAGCAATTTCTTTTGCCACATGATGAGGATAAAAAAAAAAAAGATATACTTTGTCCTACCAGTTTTTTCAGATTTCCTCTCCTGTTTCCAGTCATGCTATTTTGTTTTTCATCTATAATTATGAGTTGAGAAGTTCCATTACTTCCCTTTCCGAGCATCCTTATAAACCAAGCAAACAGTCTGTTACTCCCACATCCACTCCACTGCCACCTGCACCATCATGCTCAGGCAGTGTACATTTGTAAAGTAACCATGTGTCAGTGTCTTTTTTGTTGTTGTTTTTAAATAGATTTATTTTTTTAATATGTAGCATGTAATCTAATCTGTTAATCTAAATTGAAATAACAGAAATAATGTGAAGAACAGAGAATCGCCTGCCAGTCAGAATGAAAACAAGCTGTCTCTGATGTAATACAGCCATGTTTATGTAATAAAACTTGTTTCTCTTTTAAAATGCAACTATTTTAAATCTTTTTAGTTTGATATACTAAATAAAGGACTAACATTAAAAATTAAAGCCTGATTATAGAATGTGCTTTTTTATACCTACCATAATTCACACACATACTGTATACAAAGGAAAGTACTGTATATAAAACTCCTATTTAGTGGGAAACTGGATAAATCATTTGAAAGATACCTTTATAAAATTAGAGTAATAGTACTGATTTTTAGTATGTAAACAAAAACCACAGAATTAAAAATGGAGCACTATGTTTTAAACATGACTGTATAGATAAAAGACATACAAGACGTGGAGCTTCCAAAAGTATAAAATAGGCTGAGAATATTAAAGCTGTATTATTATATATGCATTAGATAGCTCATAGACCTAAATTGCTCCATTTTTGATAGTTCTATGCACATTATTCTACATTAAGGATTTAGTAGTACGCTAAACACTGTTGAATGAGTGTACGATTGTGTTTATGTGTGTGTGCCCTGCGATGTATTGGCACCCTGTCCAGGGTGTACCCTACCTCGTGCCCCAAGTCTCCTGGGATAAGGTCCAGGCTCCCGGCAACACTGTATAGAGGATAAAACGGTATAGACAATGAGAGACGACAAGTTTACACTTTGGTTTTTCTTATTGGTGCAATAATTATAATATACGCCAGCACTTAACACTGTGACAAAATAATGAACATTATTCATGTCATCTGTGCCACTGGATGCAGTGCCAGATGTGTGTTGCATCAGACTAAATTCTCTCCGCACTGCAATCATGTGTGACTTTGCCCTTAGCATGGCTTTGGTTCCAGATGAACTGGTTTGAGTTTTCAGAAATGGTTCAATCTCCTGGAATTTTAACACACTCTTACTCACACACAGAAACACAGACACACACACACGAACTCTCTTTCTCTCCGAAACAGTTGAAACAGGTAATTTTACTTAATTTACTGGATAAAGGGGGGAGATCTCCTTTGAATAGAAAGCTTACGATAGCGTAAAAAGTATTTGGTACAGGGCTATACTGAACTGAAGTGAGAAAAAAAGAATTATTGGGTAACCAGAAAGCTTCTGTCCAGTTTTACTTCCTTTAACTATGTCTATAGGCATTCTAAGAATTATGCAAGAATCATAAAAAAAAGCAGGAGTTGAAGTGTCAGCAAAAGAACCACGTGCGCACACACACACACACACACACACACACACACACACACACACACAAGCAACTAGATTAAAATGAGTAGGGCTGAGATCCTCTTTAATTGTGTCCATTTAGGACGTCACAAAAGATAATTTTGCATACTTTCAAACATTGCAAACAGGAATTTACATCGCTCGTTTTGCTTTGTTCCGTTTCAGGCTGGCATTCACCATGGTTTCTCAATCCGAAGACAGATGGGGGTATGAGGGATGAGGGATTTTTGCTTGTAAAGTACCAGATGCTACAATAACATAATATACATTAATACCATATTGTTGTTTGATTGTTTTGCATAAAATTTATACATTTACAAATGTGGCATTTCTTCTACTAGAAGTTTTCAATGGATAAAACACAAGGGGAGGGAGTATAAAACAGGATTACTGACAAAAGTAGAAAACATGATGCCTCCGATTGGCGCAGTGGGTAAAGCGCTCGCCCTATCATCCGGTGATCGCTAGTTCGAATCCCGGGTGGTGCTGTAACCTCTCGCAGCCGGAGGTCTAGAGAGAGCTGATTGGCCGAGCTCTCTCAGAGGGGAGGGATGAGAGGTACATAGTGCTCCGACATTAATCACGGCTCTACAGCCAGTCAGGGGCGTCTGTGAGCTCGCGCAGCAGAGGGAGCGGATAGCGCTGTCCTCCGAGTGTGTTACGCCGCCCCCAACGGTGCGCGAGCGAGCAGTTCGAAAAGATGCGGTCGGCTGGCGTCACGTGGTTCGGAGGAAACACGTGATAGTCTTCGGCCCTCCCGGCTGAGTGGTAGTAGTAGCCTTAATGTGAGAGCCCCCTAGTGACGGGGAGGAATTGGACACGACTCAATTAGGGAGAAAATCGGGGAAAAATCCAAAAAAAAAAAAAAAAGTAGAAAACACTTAACACTCTATTAGTGGGATGTTATGCTACATGAAAAAGACACCTCAGTGCCACACACACACACACACACAGACTCTGTAGAAGTGTATGTACATCAACTCAACTGACATTCAGGTCATCGACATGGACACGACAGCTGCTTTTAGATTTACTTTGTTGGTATCAAATGTAGAACCTCAACCCTAATTTGGTATCAAGCTTTATTCCATAATGCTGGAAAATCTACTAACACGATTCTGTGCAATGGTTTAAAAAAGGAGTGATTGGGAAAATTTTTCACCCCCATGTGACGTTTGTAGAAACTTTGGGATTTGTCCGTTAGCGGAGGGCTTCTCCGCCCATCACTACCTGTGGATGGGAAGGTTCAGGCCGTTAAGTGGCGAATGGGGAGGGTGGTACTCCAACTGAGCCAGGAGCGAGAAGTGATCGGAGGGGATGTGTGGGTGCGGGCATCCGATGATGCAATTATCCACCAACCACTGGGTCTCGAGAGGACCTAGGAGTCCCAGCACATTCATGTGCGTCTTGGAGAAGAAAATGTAATCGATCACACCCTGGAACAAAAAGAGCGACAGCTGTTATAGAATCATTCACTGTTTTCTGACATAGGTCTTAGAATTTAATTAACCTCTGAGTCTTAACTGATTATATATAATTCAAGTTAATATGGTTTACGCAATAAAAAAGGCATAAAATAATGAATATGGCTTTGGCGAAATTCTAGCAAACAGGCAAAATATTCATAAAAATGCTCTGATACCTAAATCTGATTTAAAACACATAACACTCTAAGCCTAGTGTATGTTATAATGCTAATGAAGCATTCTGGAGGAATTTCACATTTATTAATAGCAGTCCATGCAAAGCCTGTTTCAAACTGCACTGTGGAATTATCTCTGAGTGGGTTTTCATGTAGAGGTTATCTATAACAGTGAAACAAATCCACCTTCCGTTGAACCCATACTCAATCCAAGGTAGGTAATCGTTTAAAGAATGAGCATACTCCAAGTTCACAAATGTATGCTTTTTATGGCCACTATCTCAAACAGAGAAACCTACAATTAAGAAATGATTTCTTAAGTGCTGTTATGATTTACCTGATATATAAAAAAATTAATAAATAAATAAAACACACAAAAATGTTGGTTCAGGTGTTTGTTTCAGATAATAAATCATCTGTAGCCTACATATACTGTTTATAAACGTGTACACCACAAGGGGAGAGGGTGCACCTGGAGGGTTCAAGTCGGCCTCCGAGTGGTGTAGTGGTAAAGCACTAGACCTATTATCATGAGATCGCGAGTTCAATTCCCGGGTGACGCTGTCTAAAGAGAGCTGATTGGCCGAGCTCTTTCAAAGGGGAGGGAAGAGAGGGACTTAGTGCTCTCACAATAATCATGACTCTACAGTCAATCATGGGCTGTATAGTAAGCAGTTTCGAATAAGCTGTGGTCGGCTGGCGTCATGCGGTTCGGAGGAAACACGTTATAGCCTCCCGACTGCGTGGTAGTAGTGGTGGGAGCCCCCTAGTGACGGGGAGGAATTGGATACGACTAAATTAGTCGGGTTCAGGTCAAACACAGACTTTTGATTGCAGAAAAAAAAAACTCGGCCGAGATCAACGAATGTACGCCCTTTTTCAAAATGCTTGCTCCGTTCAAAATTTTTACTGCAGTGAAGTGCCTCATCAACATACTGTGCTTGAAGTTTTCTGTAAATATCAACGTTTTTTACAGATTTCTATTTTTCATTCAAGAAAAAAATTCCCGGTTTGACTTGAATGCCCCTCGTACGTGCATAAATAGTTGAACACTATTTTTAGAACACGAGTTCTAAAAATAGAACACGAATTCTAAAAATAGAACATGAACATGAGTTTTAGAACACGAGTTCTAGTACTGATTCTATTAGTTAGTGTTTTCAGCACTGTCTTTCCATTTTTACTACATTATGATGATATGTGAGAGAGTTTGAGCAGGTACGAATGCCCAAAATAAATAACGGCATTTAATGGGAGTAAAACTATCATTTCACACAATGATAGTTAGACTTTAGTCCACAAGCGTTCACACACGTCTCAAAAATGTGAGACGATCGACACACACTGTTACACTGCTTGTCATTACTAGGTTTTTATTATTGTCTGTTTTAAACTGTTTAGGTTTTTATTTATTTGTCTCACATAACTAATTTGTTGGGAACAATACAGCTATAAAAATTTGCATGTTGTTACAATTAATTAATTCTGATTATTATCATCTCTAACTGAGTTACAATAATTAGGTCACTCATTTGGGTGTCAGTATTGGGTGCTGATAATATTGGGCAAGATTCTGGCTCAGGTTCTATCTGTCTCTCTATCTATAAATAAACCATTCACCTTAAAGTCATAGGTGTAATTAGTGTAAGGCATCAGATTGCTCTCGTAGGCGCTCTTCAGCTGGAAACTGTGGGTGACGCTGCCGTCTGGTTTGCCGTTCTTGCCGTTGCAGCTGAAGTTGGTCAGACAATCACTGTAGCGCAGTTCTTTAAAATCTTTGTGATTCTCTGCAACCCCGCCATTGCTCAGGTACTCCACCACACCTTCAAACATAGAACATAAAATCATTACATAATAAAAGACCAGCATTGATCTGGATCTAAATTACAACAGGAAATTTTAGAAACAATCCTGGAATATTTTCATTGCAAAGAGAGAAAGAAAAAAAGGAGAAGCAATACAATTTAAGTCTACACTTGTGGTTTAACAGCTTTTTTTGGTTTCTCTAGTCATGTCTAAAATAAGGTTCAGAAATGTCCCGATATCCAGTAAGACAAGCCCTTATGTAAGAATAAACCGATTTTAAATACCACTAACACGGATATATATAGCAAAAGAAAGATTTGTGACACATTTTTGTTCTTTATTAACATGATGCAAGGGATGGTCAAATGAAATAACTGTGGTGTACTTTACATTGGGTTTTCCCTGTCCGTGTAATGATAATGATTATTACATGATGATTAATTTTATATCATAGCTAATTTGTTTTAAAGAGCACAGTAGCATTTAGAGTGTTTAGCATTAGCGTCTCATGTCGGTGTCTGTTGAGTTTGCATGTTCTCTCAACAGACACAGACAAACACAAACGGTATAGAAAATGATTGAGGGAGAGACATTTATTTCCAAAAAGATAACACACTCTTTGGGTGCTTTGTCATTAGGATTAACATTTCTGTTGATCATACCAGAGTCTGGAAGCGAGTTGAGGTCGGCACACAGGACAATAGGGAAGGAGCTGAAATCTGAGCTGGCTGAGGTGGACCCAGTGGCGCTTAATGCCCTCTCAGCGATGCTCTTCAGCTCTGACAGGAACATGACGGTCTGGATGAGTTTGACGTCCGAGTATTCGGGGTCCCAGTGCATGTGAGCATTAGCTACCAACAGAAGTTGCTTCTCTAAAGGTGGTTTCAACCCTGCAGAACAACATTAATGAAACACTCACAGTAGTGAGTAACAACAGTAAACAGTAAACAGCACATACAGCACAAAGTGATGGATGCCCTTCAAAGAGCGTGAAGGAAGTCTTTTAATGCTCATCAGCATGGACTTCTGCCAGTGTATTTCTGCCATATATGCAAAAGCCCAGACTCTTTTGTCCTCTGAACATGCCATTTGCACAACATTATTTGCCAAAAAGCATGCTGAACAAGAACTACCCTCACATTTCTGACACATTGAAAGTGTTAATCTGTAACCAGACACCCAGTCGATCTGTGACATGACAGCTGATTCACACTAGAGCATAGGTTTCTGTGAAACCAAAAGTTACAGTTAAAAAACCACGCTGTAAACCTCAATGCAGACTATAATTTATTCCTGTCTGACCTCATTGGCTCCACTTGCCATGTAAATATGTTGTGAAAGTCAAAAATGATTAGCAGCGGAGGATGCTGAAAGTAGCATCTGTGTGGGTCTAAAGCAGCATTATTACCGTGTGTGATATAGATTGTGCTGTAGTTTGCGTAACAACTTCCTTTCTTTAGACGGTATACAAAGTGTTAAATGACTCAGTGGTGCCCGCAGCAAACACCTTATGTTCACACCTCTTAATCACGTTCGGATCATTCCTATTTCAAATGCGAATGTGGAAACTTAATTTAGAAATTACCAACAGTCACATAGCCTCAAACAGAAACAGAATTCTGCCACCTCCACAAATAAAGGTTACCAAACACTGCCTCCTCTTTCAGAAGGATTAAATTATTCACCAAGCAAAGAAAACATCTACAGAGATAAGAACCCTTCAGCACATCACCAAAAGCTGGAAGGATAGTGCCTAACTGTCAACTTTGTGGAAAAAATGTGGTCGGAAAAAAACATAAATGCAGATCAATGAACACTTGATGAAGCAGCATGGGAAAAAAAATCTAAGGTAAAATACGTAGCTATGTTTAATTGTGAAAGTAAGCGCATTTCCATACACGCACACTATATGATGAGAACACCAAGGATTGGGAATAAATAGCTGTGTGGCCATAAAAAACCCATTCGTCAGTGAGACTAATCAGAAAAATCTGCCAGGAAGAATAAAGATTGGATTTAAGAAGCAATGTAAAAGGTCATGTGGTCTGATTAGTTCAGGTTGACCTTTTCCAGAGAGATGGGCGTGTAAGGGTAAAAAGGGAAGCGCATGAAGGATGCACCCATCATGCATAATGTCCACTGTACAAGTCTCTGGAGGCTGTGTTATGATCTGGGGTTGCTTCAGTTCAGGTCCAGGCTCAGCAATGTTAAGTGGCAATAAAATGAAGTCAGCTGATGACCTGAATGTACTGAATAAACAGGTTATCAAATCAAATCAAATCAGTGAAGTCTTTCCTCCCTGATGGCACAGCCATGTTCCATGTTTCACGACTCAAATTGTGAAATAGTAGCTGTGGGAGCATGAGGAATAATTTTCACGCATGAACTGGCCACTACATTGTGTGCTGTAATTAATGAAATTCAAAGAAATATTGTATTTTATGACTTTTTATTTAGCCAGGCAGTGTATAAAAGGCATCAAATGAATAAATAAATAAACAAATAAATAATTCATATATACATACAGTGGAACCTTGGATTGTGAGTATAATTTGTTCTGGAAGCGTGCTTGTATATCAAAGCACTTCTATATCAAAGCCAATTTCCCCCATAATCTGTGATTCGATCCACAACCCAAAAATATTCATATAAAAAGAATTAATACAACATATAAAGTAAAAATAGAACAAATTAACCTGCACTGTATCTTTGAAAAGAATCACAGCTATAGTGATTGAGACCAGAGAGAGGAGGGAGGGTGGAAGGGGGCTGCTGTGTAGGATGGCTTTCACACATACACACACACATACACATACCAGTTTACCATATAGAGACTCACCTTTGTGCGGGTGAGTCTCTATTCTGTAAACTGATGTGGGTCTGTGGGAAAGTCGTCCTACACTCATACAAACACAAAATAAAAGATGCTTTATGCGCACACACGTGGTCACAGTGTTACAGTAAACAGTACATGCGCGCACAGATGTTGACTATGAGTGACGCGAGCGTACCGAGACCGAGAATGGGAGACGTTTACCCACAATTCCACAGTGAGAGAGCGTGGAGAACCAATGGGCTCAGTTGTGATACATTTCAGTAATGGCCTTGTGTGGATTACCCTTCTTGTGGAGGGTGTCTTTTGGACAACCGTCAAGTCAGCAGTCTTCCAGATGCGTGTCCTGAACTAGGTTGTGAAATATGCAGTATTAATACTGTATGAATAGAAGTTTATTCAAACTGAATGTTTGAAATAAAATATTCTTTTTTATTTTTTTGAGCGTTCGAAAATTTCTTGACGAGTCTTTGGTAATTCAGAGCAAATCACAAAGTGGCATAGGTACTTGGCACAGTTTGTTGGTTTAGCATGACTTTAGTTTGCAGCTGTGGCTTAACCTTTCATAGCCAATCCATAGGCGATTCATAGATAACTAAAGCATGTGATCTCACACGAGCAACCAAGATCTGGCAAATTTTATTTCAGGACAGTTTGGCGCACTCACACAAAAGGTCTATGAATATGGAATTTTTAAAATACAGTCATGTTTCCGAATACACAGTAGAATTTTTGCTAGAGGCTTTAGATCAAGCTCACCTGTCTAGACAATTCTATTTAATTATTTTCATCCCCAGTTTCTTAAACAGTTATTTGGCACAATATATTTGAGTTACATTTCAGATGTTTTTTAATTACTATTATTATTATTATTATTATTATTATTCATATAGTAACATTCAGTTATCAGATACACCATATCACAAAAAGTATGTCGAGAACTAACCCATATCACACCCATATGTGGTTCTTCTCCAAAATACAGTACAGACCAAAAGTTTGGACACACCTTCTCATTCAAAGAGTTTGAATTTGTATTATGGCAAGAAAAAAGCAGCTAAGTAAAGAACAACGAGTGGCCATCTTTACTTTAAGAAATGAAGGTCAGTCAGTCCGAAAAATTGGGAAAACTTTGAAAGTGTCCCCAAGTGCAGTCACAAAAAGCATCAAGCACTACAAAGAAACTGGCTCACATGCGGACCGGCCCAGGAAAGGAAGACCAAGAGTCACCTCTGCTGCGGAGGATAAGTTCATCCGAGTCACCAGCCTCAGAAATCGCAGGTTAACAGCAGCTCAGATCAGAGAGCAGGTCAATGCCACACAGAGTTCTAACAGCAGACACATCTCTAGAACAACTGTTAAGATGAGACTGTGTGAATCAGGCCTTCATGCTAGAATATCTGCTAGGAAACGACTGCTAAGGACAGGCAACAAGCAGAAGAGACTGTTTGGGCTAAAGAACATAATAAAGAACACAATAAAGAAAACTCTTTGAATGAGAAGGTGTGTCCAAACTTTTGGTCCGTACTGTATATTTATATAAAATTACAAAGGACAGTTCTGAATGATGTAGCGTTACAATTTTCCTTTACTGACATTGAAAGGCTTAAACCTGTTCCAGATGTCCTACTGCACAAGCCAGATACTTGTGCAGTAGGAAGAAGATTATAATCATCATTTACCATCATTTACTAAGACACTGAGGTCAGCAAGTGCTTATGAAAAAAAGTTTCTGTTATCTGTTCATGAATCATATGAAGGCAGAGACTACATGTTAATGTAAATTTACTATGTACTGCCATCTAATGGACTAAAATGAACACTATATTATCAGATACAGCTGTCATCTCACTGCCACATTGGGTGTGGCTACATGAGAACTTATTTTGAAAAGTAGTTATTATAAAATTAGTCTTTACAACCACTAATAAACCACTTAATCTAGATGTTATTATTAGTTTTTGCTCTTTGTTTGTTGACAAATGTTGACAATAAGCAGTTCAGTCATGGCTCACACTCACTGGGCGCTCTGAACATGAAGAAACATTAATAGCCCACACTAATACTCTGTAATGTCACTGCAGATTTTAGGTGAACGTTCATGCTCTGAACCTCTTGTTCTACCCCATTCCAAAGGTGTTCAGTTTCAGACGACTTGCGTTATGACACAAGGCAGGTTGGATCCATGTGTTCATGCTGTTGGTGCCAATTTCCGACCCTACCATCTGTGTGCCTCTGCCATACCTACTGTAGATTGATCAGATCAGACCATGTTTATTTTACTCTTTAACTGTTTACTCAATGCAGCCTTCATCTGTTGTGGCCTGTTATATTTTGGTGAGTTGTTTCTACTGAAATGCTTTACTGCTCACCACAACTGTACAGAGAGCTTCTTTGAGTTAATGTAGATTTTCGGTCTGCTCGAACTTGTCTGGCCATTCTGTGTCGACCAAAGGATGATTTTACTTTACTGCACAATTCTGAATAAACTCTAATGACTGCTATGTGTGAAAACTTCAGAGGACCGGCACCAACAATCATGCCATGTTCAATTTCATTGATACAGTATGATGTGGTAGCGGTCCAAAAAAAAAAAAAAAAAGGAAAAAAGAAAAAAAGGAAAAATGCAGGTCCAGGCAATCAGGTAATGCTGACACATGATTGACTGATTAGATCATTGATTGAGCAGGTGTACAAGTGTTCCTAATAAAGTGATTAAGGAGAGTGCTATTCCATGCTTGCTAGGTTTAATTTGCACAACTGTTTATAGCTCTTAACACAGCAAGTGGTCAAACAGGTACATGCTTACCTCCAGTAAACAGCTCTTGCTTCACCTCCAGCAGCACGGCTACTCCAATGTTGTCTTTCGTCATCACCCGATTCAGCATGACCTCTGAGCCTTCCGAGTTGGCCATGGCCACCTGATTAAACTCCACCGTGTGTTTCTGAACCAGTGCAAATCTAACAAGTGACAAAAGTAAATAAATACTTAACAATTGTGAATTTTTTTTTTTTACTTTTGACTCTTCCCTCTTAAAACCATAAAAGAGCAAAAATGGATTCACTTTTCTGTCTTGAAGAACACGGCACAGCCGTCCACATGCTTCCTTTCCTGTTCCGACACGAGTTTGGCACGAGATTTTGGACAAAAATACCCGTCATATCCACGCTCTTTTAAAGTCTCCAGAAAGAACGTGTAGTACTGCTCTGTTTCCACTTCCTGTAAGAGATAGTTCTGATAAGAACTTTTGAGGGCAAAAAAACTCAAACGTAAGAAGAAATGACTATATGGCATAACTATTAAAAAAAAAAAAAAAAAACGTCTCCAACCCATTTACCCTTACGTTAGTTTATGTGCCTTATTGTATTTTATGCTAAGTGACAATCTGATCTATATGTACTGTTTTTATTTGTGCATCTTGTAACGAGCCCCTGGCTCACATACCTGCAAACTGATAATGTCAGCATCACAGCTGGTGATCTCCTCCATGATGCCTTTCTTTCTATACTCCCAGTTGAGAGCCCAGGACGGACAATAGCCATACAGCTGCCTTGTTGCGTATTTATCACAAAGCACGTTGTAGCACATTACTGTGAAAACAGCTAGAGAAAGAAAAGTCCGAATATCACTAGCTAATATACAACATACAAAAATTCATATAATGGCACGATAAAGTGCACAATATTGCAGGATACGTACAAGAAAAGACTCAGTCATGTAAACATGCCCTTATCATTAAGGATTAACAATTAGATTATGATCATTTATCGACATACACTGAAATTCAAAGATGTATTCTGGGTTATATTTTACATTATAGTATCACAACAAATGTATAACCACTTTAAAGGCTAAATAATTTAAAGATGGTTCAAATATTTTTCCACCCAAAATAAATATGACAGAATTCCAAAAACTGGCAATATTTTTTAATACATCTTTATAATACTTGAAGAAAAAACATGGCTGACAGACATGAGTTTGAAAACAGAGACACAAGCATACAGTAACAGCTTCTGCAAAGAAGAGATGTAAAGTGGCACCAAACACTTTTTAAATCAAAGTAAAGTTCACACAGGACAGCAGTCTGGACGATGGCGTCAAATGAGAGCTGAGACAGTTGATATTACAGTTGTACAACGGAGCAATGTACATGGCAAGTTGATTTGGGCTGTGTTTTTTTTTTTTTTTTTTTACTATTTTTACGTACTTACAGGTTTCACAAGTTAATATTCAGCAAACACAAATATTTTGGCTGACCATTAAATAACTTTTACATAACCTCAAAAAAACTTCACAAGGTTGCAGGACTTACAGTCACTCAAATAATTCTGTCAAAAAGCTAAAAGGTTTTTAGCCCAAATAAAATAAAATAAAAACAGGTAGGTTGGGCGAAGGCTATCGCAAACTACCTTCGAAACACGCCCGCTCATCCTTAAAGTGTTTAAGAAAAGTGCTATCCATGTAAACTTGCATCTAAAATAATATGTCACATGTACCTTACAGTACAATTGATGTAAATGCTTATTTTTTCATTTTTTGAGCCACCCTTGCTTGGCTTGTGACGCTACGATTGATGGGAGAGCAAAACACGCCACACCTCCAACTAAGAACAAGCCAAATATTTTTATAGACTCTCAGCTACAATTCAAACTCATAATCTCCGAATTAAAAACTAAATGCTTTCTGTTATGTCACTCGGGATCCGGACAAAATCAGAGACTAATCAACCAGACAAGCTTCAGCTTCAACCGGTTCTTCTTTTGTAGTTACTTTCATAGTTCATCTGAATTATCTGCTACATGTATCTAGAGCATGACGTCTAGTGCTCTGCCAGCGGTCGTATAAAGACTCATTACAGGCTTATTCATATTTAAATAAATATACATAATTTAAACAACCTGTTATGCTTCTGTTATTAAACTGTAGCTCTAAAGTTAAATAACTGGTTGTTTTAAGTATGGACAGATCTACTGCTCATTTTTAAATTTAATGGACACAAAGTTATTTAAAATGGCTGCATCATAAATATTAAAGTCCAAATACAGTAAAAGTGAGACCGAAGACTGCAACAATATCACAGTAAGGTAAGTAAGGTTTTTCTAGAGGAGGAAACAGTCTGTACCTGTGGGCACCATTTGGTCTCGTTCCCTCAGTGTGATCCAAGGCCTTTGAGGGAGTTGCTCTGGATGGACTGATTTCATAAAGAAAAAAACAAAACAATAAATGAGTATATTAAATATTACTAAAGGATTTGCCAATTGTTATAATTTACAGCACATTGTAACTCACCTGCAAGATTGTCAAGCATGTAATTCAATAGTTTTCTTGTTCCGTCAGGCTCCTGGTAGAGGTTGAGTATATCCTGGGACAGTGGGTTACCTGTAAATGTTACACATCACATTAGGAAAGGGTGTGATGAAGCTGAAATGCTTATGAAGCTTATATGTTTTAAAGATTTTTCTAATTAAAAAAAAGAAAGGGCCTGCCTTTGAGGCCGAGAGTTTGTAAGCGAAACAGCCGTCCAAGTTCATAAGGCAAAACCCGTAAACAGTTGTTGTTCAAAAGCAATTCCCTGTGGAAATCATAAAAGAAGAGTTTCAGAGTTACACACACCGACCAAAAAAAAAAAAATCATGTGGAACCCAAATGTTTCTCCTGGATAGTGTTTATTTTTGAAAACAAACAGTCATTAATTAAGACCATATTTGGGAATTTTTGCTGTCTGATGTTGCTTCGCTTGTGCGTCAAACCCAGAATTCTACAAAGCTGCTTTTTGCCAATAGCTGGTTTTAAAAGAGGTGCAGAAATATGATTCAGACAGAATTTGAATAAACCACTCTTTTCCATACGGTCTTATTAAAGGAAATATCAAATTAGACAACAAATATGGTACACTATTCAGAAAAGTCATAATGTTCATGCATGGATTTCAGAATTAAGTCCTCTTCAACACATTCATCATAAGATATTCTAAATATAACATTCTTTAATGTATAATATTCTATAATTATATTTATACTACAATAAGTTATGACTGATTAATGAGACATTCCATGAGTGGTGATATTAGATTGTAGCAGTGCATCTAATATCGAAGTCCTCACTTCGGTGAGACATTAGAGGACACACGGGATGCAGTTAAAAGCAGAGGGATGCACCGTGTTTAACATCTTGCAGACATCAGCTGGCAGTGTGGGCGTGCCCGGCCCCAGTCAGACCAACCCTATCAAAGTTAGGAGAGGTGTCGTGTTTTGCCAGATAAGGAAAATATGGTCATATATCTGCAAAAGAAATGCTGAAATTTAAAGCTGATTTGTAGCGTACCAGGAATCCCAACTGCTTTACTGTTATTGGTGTTAAATTGGGCCTGGGTAGTATGTAAACTTGTTGTGTTTTGTATTTACTTATGTTTATGTATACTTTAAACTTTTTAAAATATTGATGATTTTTTTTTTTCTTTTAATAAAAGCCACTCTTTTTATTCAACTTTTTTTGTGGCTCTTTTTTTTTTTTTTTTTAAGTAACGGTTCAGGCACCATTTAAAAGTACCGGTTTGGCACAAGTATAGTTAAAAAAAAAAACACACACGAATACCCAACCCTTATCACACCACGTCACAAGTGGCTTAAATAATTGTTAATTACATTAAATGTTGGTCGCAGTGTGAGTCAAAATACTGACTCAGTACTGGGGTGAGAACAGCTGAGAGCCGAAATCACAAAAGCACTTCACAAAAAAACACATTTGATAAAGTTATCAAATGATTACATTGACCTTTTTTAAAGTCATTTAACACAACACTTTGGGATTGTGCACCCTAGTGCACCAAGCTTTCCATTTAATGGTATTAAATCAAGAATTGATATTCTAAAAGTGGAAATATAAAGAGAAACGTATGAGATTTACAGGACTGTCCACAACCTTCATGGTTTATTCTCCCCACCTTTTGGCTCCCCCTGTTAATTACTGTCAGTTGCCTGTTCCGCCAGTCTCGGTTAGTTAGATTCATGAAAAGGGTATGTTTTGGCACAGCAAAATAACTGGTTAAATAAAGAAACAGCAATATCAAACTCAAGGTCACGCTGGCGTGCTGGATATCAGCAGCTTCTGCACTCAGGCTGCACGTGCCTATAAACGCATCACAGCTGTGCGATAACAAGCAGTACAGCACTCCTTTTCGTGTGATTTTGATGAATTATTAATCATAATATATAAAATCTAATGGTGCAGATATTTTTTTCAGCCTGAAGAGGTCCTCCACGTCCGCATACACACGCATGCACACACACACGCATGCACACACACACGCATGCACACACACACACGAATGCACACACACACACGAATGCACACACACACACGAATGCACACACACACACGAATGCACACACACACGCACGCATACACGCACACACAAACACACACACGCCTACACGCACGCATACACGCACACACAAACACACACACACACAAATAATATGTAAAAAGTATCCGAAACATAGGATTTCCTGTCATAACCTAAAAAAACTAAAATACTTTTCTTTTTTCAGCCCAATCTTGAAACTCAGATCTGCCTCTAAAGACATTCCATAATAGTCACTAAAGCTAAATCGCTAAAATTTTTTGGCATAAATATACAAACACCCTAAATTACTGCTGATATCTGATATTGTTAAAACCTGAACTCTAACTCCACGTCTTGATTCTACCTGAGAGACACCATGTTGCCGAGTTCTGCTGGCAGGCTGCGGAGTTTGTTGGAGGACAAGTTCAGGTAGACCAGGTGGGGGAGCTTGGCGATTTCAGGAGGGAGTCGGCTGAGGTTGTTGTTGTTGATGTGCAGAGCGGTCAGATGAGTGAGCGTCCATAACGAGCTGCTCAGGTTTCTCACCCGCCCTGTTTAAAAAACAATGATGAGGAATTATTAAGAATGCATTAACATGATCAAACAAAAAAATATACAATATTAATAAGGGTACCCGGCTGCTGATCGGAATCAGACAATAATCAGTAAATTTTTTGAGGACGGTTGATCATGTAAAACGATACTGTTGTGACGCCGCAAAATACATGAGGTGACAGCCACAACAACCTGCCGTCACCAGACTGGCTAAGACCATTATCATACACACACAAAAAAATGATAAAGAGATGTTCCCAGCTCTGACCGAAGCAGCCTGGGTTTACCCTACCGCTCCATGCATGTGGACTGAAAGTGAGCAACTAATCTGCACACACTCTAGATGATGAGAAGAACAGGTTGTCTCTTAAAAATAAGAAAATCTGATATTCATAAAGCAAAGCCTGCAGCTGTTGCTTAATATAACCTGAGAGGTTAACCAGAGAATGCAGTGTATTAGATGTCTAACAAATCAACCAAAGAGAAAATGATGAAAGCCACATGAGCAAGAACTAACCAGTAATCTCTAACTCAGCCCAGTGTGACTTCTTCCCACTGGCTGCCTCCTCTGCCGACATGATAGTGTACAGCCTGCGTGGGTCTGGAGGCTCATATTTCTCCTTTGGCATACCTGTTAATCTAAAAAAAAAAAAAAAGAAAAAAAAAAAAACATCAGACCAGTGTAATCAAGCATTTGATGTTGCACTCTGACTACAGGAAAGCATGTTTAGTTGAATAGATGAGAGAGAAAAAAGCACCTTATTGAGTGTAAACCTTATAATAAAGTAAGCCTGCTTAATTACCTCTGTGTTACATGCATGAGCAAGCAAATGTTGAATCAGATATTCAGAGCAGTTGGAGTAAATGTGAACTGTAATTTTACAAAGCGAGACTGATTTAATATGGAAACACATATGGAATAAACCTGTTGCTTGCGCAAAGTTAATAATCTGCGTCTTGCTAGGACAGAAATCACACAGTACTGGCACACATTTAAACAATAAAAAAATGTTACAAAATAATAATAAAAATAATAATAAACCCTTGAATATGTTTCAGGGTTAAAAATAGTCGATAATGTTGAACTGGTAAGCGACTCTGGTACTGTAGCTCTGATATCTGTAACTGGGGTGGATGATCTGGACCAAAAGTTGTAATTTTTTATATATATATATACACAGTACTGTGCAAAAGTCTTAGGCACCATATTATCTGTAGTATGAATTTTGTTACGCAAGTCTATTATGTCTGCATTATTATGTACAAGACCATTTGCTACAAAAATACACTAAAATTAATGAATAGATAACATTAGAGAAGAATATTTGCATGGTTGTAAAGAAAGCGACATGTTACATGACCCACCAGTTTTCAGATGGGGAAAAAAAATAATAATGTAGACTCCTGGGTTTTGCATGAAAATACAAAGAAGCGAGTGTGATGAAGTCACCAAAAGAACTCCTATTCTCCAGCATGCTCAGTAAAACCTAACAGCTGTTTTATTATATATTATATATACTGAATATTGATACACAATATACGGCTTATATTTTGGTCAGTTGCAAGACAAAGTCACTTGCGAGTAGTCACAAACACTTTTATTAATGCAGACTGTTATTAAAATAAAATGCAAAGACAGGTTTAATTTGCAGTTTCAAACAAAAAATAAATAAATAATCTGTTCAGGTCTGTATGTGAGAACATTATGGTGTCTTTTATTTAGAACATATTTATATTTAACAGGAGATACAAAGACTTTAAAATGAGTATGCACTATTTATATATGTGCACTGCAGCCTGTTACACACGTCGTCCATTAATACCTTTTCCTTTAACCGAGATCTGTTAGGGACACGAGGTCTGAGGCATCTCTTCTAACAAGATAGCAAACTGCCACGACTACAACTAGCCACAAACCACAACTGTTCGACTGGTCCATATGCAAGGAACTAAAAATAGCAGAGAATGTATGAATCATTCTAAACAGTAAAAGAAATTGCCTCATTTGGGAGCAAGGAAAGCTCATAAAGCAGACTGAGCGGCATGAGCTCACTTACTGTCCATGTAACTCTGTTGCAGCAGCTGTTGCATAGCAGAACAAAATAAATGCACTTTGACCAGTGCAATCAGTGCAAGCAAAATCCACACTTGGCCCTATGCCTTGTGGAATATTTCCCCAACTTATTTGTATCGGCTGTACACATTGTAACCTGATAGGTGTGATATACAGATTGGGCACCGAAGCCAGTCGACAGCTGAAACCTGATCACTGAAGTTACAACAGGTCATGAGGCTTGAAAACAAGTCTCTCTCTCTCTTTCACACACACACACACACACACACACACACACACACACACACACACACACACACACACACACACAGAGAGAGAGACACAGAGGATAGATAGGGCTGTAGTGGTAATAATAAATAAATAACAGGTGAGTAAACTATAAATTATGTGATGAAGGTAAGGCGGACCATGTGGGTAATAAAAAAATATATATTAGAAATCTTCCTTGATTCCTTGAAATATATATTAGAAACATAGCTGAAGTCCACAAAGTTTACTGGTCACAGTTAAAAGTATAAAACAATAAAAGACAATATGATTTTTTTTTTCTTTAACATCAGACACCATTCAAAGAACTAAACAATCCATCATGCTTCTTAATAAGAAAAACAGTTGAATATATTGTAAAAACAATATATAAATCACATCACTGCCTCACTAGCAGCAGACAGCAGCAGTGATTGTGCCCCCGTGGGCTGCTGATGGTGGGCTTATTTGTGTCTCTGAGGAGAGGGAGCTTGGCTGTCAGGTCTGAAGGAAGTAGATCCTCCTGGCTGTGGTGGTGAGCTGTTGGAGCTCAAGGTGCATGGTTGTTGGACTGGCCTCCGGGTTCCCTAGGTGTAGGTCAGGTATCCCTAGACTGGAAGATGTAGTTCATGGGGGCGGAACCTTGAAGACGATGCCAAATGTCTCTGGAAGTCTTGTGTAGTCCTCACTGGGTCAGGGCTATTTTGGTGGCATGGGTAAAACGTACACTGTATCGGGCTTAATGTTTAAAGATTATTGCTCATTCAGTGTGTCACGGTCACATGATGGTGCGACTGCTGACATTTTTAGAGGAAACATAACACTACACATTGCTGCCATAGTTCAATTTGAGTTTAAAAAAGGGCATGTTGATGTGTGTATACATTTGTTGGGCTCCTCTGTGTGTGTGTGTGTGTGTGTGTGTGTGTGTGTGTGTGTGTGTGTGTGTGTGTTCATGCATGTGTGCACATATTGTACTGTATATCCTATCGTATTATCTGTCATGTTTATCATGTCTGTATTATTATGTATAAAAAAACATTCACTACTTCCAAACATATCTTACAAATGAATAAGTGAATAACATTACAGAAAATTATTTGCATACCTGTAAAGAAAGCAACATGTTACATGACAGACCAGTTTTCAGGTGGGGGGAAAAAAAAAAAAAAAAACTAATGTAGGCTCCTTGAGTTTGCATGAAAACAAAAGCAGTAAAACCGAACATCTGCTTTACTTACAATACTGTGCAAACGTCTTGGCAACATGCAAAAAACTGCCATAAGCAAAGACGACCTTTGATAACATTATACATTAAATTTACTTCTATAAAAAGCACAAATGAAACAATACAATTAATATTTGGTGTGAAAACACTTTGCTTGAAAATAATGAGTCATGTTAAATACAGATTTGTGCAGTTTTGTAAGTAACAGCTGGTAGGTTTTACTGAGCGTGCCGGAGAACATGCAAAACCCAGGAGCCTACGTTAGTGTTTTTTTTTTTTTCTTTTCTTTTTTTCAACTGGTCTGTCGTGTATTATGTTGCTTTCGTTACAGGAATGCAAATATTGTTCTGTAATTTTAAGTATGACTTTAAAAGTTATGATTGGAAATAGTGAATGGTTTTGGATACAATTGTGGAGACATGATAAACCTTTATAACAACATTTGTACTATAGGTTATATGGTAACTAAGACTTTTGCAAACCATATGTGTGTGTCTTCCATCTGCTCTCGGCAAGGGGTTACTACAGTGAACCATCTGATCTGCGCACAACTTGACACATTTTATTTATTTATTTATTTATTTATTTATTATTCCCCCATACCCTACAGTACCAGTCAAATGTTTGGACACAAGTTTGGATTCATTTTCTACATTCTAGGACAATAATAAGTTTTTTTTTTTTCTAAACTTAAGAAATAACACATATGGCATTAGGTAATTAAGTAAGAACTACACCAACAACAACAACAGCTGTTTTTTTAAGACACAAAGATCATCTGTTCTGGAATAGTTCTTGCAGGAACAGTACTGTCGAGTGTATTTGCAAAAACCCATCAAGCACCATGATGAAACTGACTCTCATGAAGACCATCCCAGGAAAGCAAGACCAAAACTTACCTCTTCTGTACAGGAGAAGCTCATTTAGAGTTACCAGCCTTAAAAAAATCATCAGTTAACAAATAGCAACTCAGATTAGAGTCTTGACAGAGCATAAGCGTTATGAAGTCTTCACAGAGCATATGCGGATACATCTCAATATCAACTGTTTAAAGGAGAATATTGCATATTTTTGGACACACCTTCTAATTCCATGGTATTTCCTGGTTTTTATTTCTTTTTTAACAATGAATGCCATATTCATAAAACTGGCAGGCAAAACTGTCCAGTATAAGACAAAACCACAAAAAAAGATGGTTTGTTATGAGATGATATGCATACTTTATATTTCTGTCATCCGCCTCAAAAACTCTAATCAGGTAAGCATGCACGTAACACTCAATCAACTTTTTTGTGTTTTTGTTTTTTACTGGACATTTTTAACATGATAATAAAATTATGATTTTCAAGTCTCTTTTTAAAAATCTTTCTTAAAAGACCCAGTCTCAGACTGTCACGGATAATGAGAATAATCATCTAATGTATTGAAAGTTTTAATTTTTTATTCTGTCAAATTACTATACACACACATACATACATACATACATACATACACACACATATATATGTGTGTGTGTGTGTGTTGACATGAAGAAGTAACAAAAGTGCTGTATAGAGTAAAAAGATAACTTGTTTAAAATGTTTGAACCAGAAAAGTTTTAGTCTGAGGAAAATAAGTTTTTCTGGTTATCTGGTCACCAGCCAAACAGGACAGCTGAAGTATTACACAGACAGAATGTTGTACAAGCAAACTTTCATCGCAGAAGTGTGAATGTCTCTGTGTAAATCAAAATAATTGGGCTCAGTGCATTAGCCCGGGGCTCAGACTGTCCCCTGGTCCTGTACAGGACAGTTAAACCGTTAGCTAACACTTGCTAACTCTCTCTCTCTCCTTGGGACTTGGGATCATTCTGTCACTGTGACAGCTGCAGAAAGCAATGCACAAATAAACCAAACAAACATCACGCTGCTATACAGAACTGCCTTACCTGCATTAGGGAGGTGGTACCGCAAATGTTGAGGTGATATTTCCCCAGACATGCAGTCTCTGCTCGGTTCCTCTGCTGCTCAAGCTCTCCCAGCAGGCAGCCAGAAGGACAACAATCATGGCGTCCACTCGACTCATCCGCGTCATTTTTCCTGCTACCGCATTTCGCGTAACGCACACGGATTGGTTGCTGGTTTATATAAACAGGCACGAGACATTTCCCATTGGGTAGATAGCGCGAGAGGGTTGCCTGCTAGCCAATCGCAGCGCGGAAGGTGGGATCTTTCGGAATGCGGGTGTGTAAAAATAACTCCCTGCATTCCCAAGTCTGAAATAGCCACAGGGAAAGTTAGTAAACAAGCATTAGTTGAATAATTGTTTTTGTTTATATTTTTACATTAAGCTTTGTACATTTATATTATGTATTACATTGGATTAAATACTTTTGACACAATACATAAAAAATACAACGTAAACATTTAAATATTATTTCTAACTACATTTGGCCTTATTTATTAGATTATTTTGTATTATTTCCTTTGCCTCTCAGATGTCTTTCCTAAGTTTTATTTGAAGTTTAAATAACTGTTACGAGAATCTGCAAAAAAAAAAGTGTATTATTTTGAAAGTTTACTTAATCATATTTTGTTTATATAAATTTGTTTTTCCTATAAAACTTCTAATTACATTTTTATATAAAAAGAAAAAATATTTATACTCAGAAGTATTATTAAAATACGTTACATTTTAGTGCCGGAACTATTAATCAGATTTTGTGCTCCCATACGGAATCTATTACCCACCGCACCGGTGAATATGGCAGCCTCCGCGAGGAGCTTACTAAGAGGTCAGGTTTATAGATTTGTGTTCTAATGTTTAACATGTACTCTGCTAATATATCTTATGTCTTAGTTTAGCATGAGTATGCAGTTTATTAAGAACTCTACCTTGTTGTCATGGCATTCGTATAGCTGTTTATTCAGTAGCCCTGAGTTTAGCATCACAACTGCAGATTGCTCTGTAAGATTTAAACTCTTCGATCTGGACATATAATATTAATTATCTTCTTTTTAAAAGTTATTAACTGGCTTCTTATCTTGTTTTTTGAATAAACAAATTGTATTAAAGTGAATTTCTGAATGAACGAGTGAAATTATCTGTCCATGCAGCAAGAACACTTTCCGTACATTAATTTTTCTCAGTCTAAAATTAAAAAATAAGATGAGAATCTAGTAAATCACTTTTAAATGATAATATATATATATATATATTTTTTATTTAAACCAACCACAGAGAAATTAGCAGTGAATAAGCTACGTAACATGCTGAGATGATTGACTGATTGAAATATGTTTTGTCTCACAGTCTTGGCTGGATGTCAGCGGCAGCTTCTCATCCCCAGAGCTTCCTCTGCTTTATGTCCGTTGCAGAATGTAGCTGGGCATCATCCTATGAGGTCTTATGCTGCTGCAGCAGTCAAGTAAGCATCCTGCATTTCGATGTCTGTCAAAGGCAAGCCAATCAAAATAGCGAATTAGACATGTTTAGAAAGGGGCAAATATTTTAGGCAGTAAAAAAAGCTGACGGTATACAATAGGCTTTAAAGTCAGAATAACAGAACACACCTTTATTTCTCTGTATAATCCCCTCCTCCACTTATGCACTCCTCCCAGTGTTTCAGTAGTGCCTGGATACCATCAAGGTTAAAAATGTTACACCGGAGCCATGATCAGATTTCCTGCTTCATGTTTGAATCGCTGAACTCCAATGTCAGGACTGTACTCGGGATGTGGCAATACTGTAACTCCCAGCCGGGTTCCTGTAATGTGCAAGTAGTGTTTGTGAAAGATTGTGTGGACAGTTCCCACAGACAGATGCGTTTCTTCCGCAAGTTGGCGACAAGTTATCCATCGATTTTATTTTAATTTTTTTCAAGGATCAGGCATTCTGCTCACTGAATGTTTACAGGAACGACTGTAGTGGGCTCCAAGCCGGCATCGCTATTCATGGCCATACAGGCTTCTTTAAAAACGTTTGTACCATTCACATGTTTTACTAGGGCTAAGAGTCTCATCTATGTTCTGTGCTTAAAGTCTGTGCATTCATTCACAAGTCCCGGTTTGACTTATTAGTATACCCATCGTTTGTCACTTGGTAATAAATTAATCTGAAAAACCTAAACGCATAAACGGTTTTGTTATTAAATCATATTCATCTCTTTTATTTTGTGTAAAAAAAAGACAAGTGTATGCAAACATTTGCAAGAGTATGCTTACTATATATTTCATGATTGACTTTTAAGCTCTTCTCGTCTAGGTCCGTATGAATTGATGCTATAATACTATGGTAGCTAACAGAAGCATCTATTTGGATTTGGTTCTTTTAACTCATTTAGAACGTTATGAGATGCCTGAAACAAATCCTTTTCTGTCTTGTCAGGTCAGCTAAGAAAGAAAGGAGGGTTGAAAAGGGAGCAGCAAAGGAAGTAAAGCCAGAAGAAAAGAAGAAGAAGGAGAAACAGAAGATCGACGATACCGGTCGTCATAAGCCATACGGTCTGACGGCCTGGGAGCCAATCGATGACGTGTACGTAGTGAGGCACTACCCTAAACCCGTGTATGATGCGGATGTAGCTGTGGACATGCTGAAGAGCTTTCAGAAGCTGGACTTTACCCCTGAAGATCAGCCTATTTACATTGAACTGAAGCTGGATATGAAACTAGAGAAAAAGGTACTTGACGCACTGATTTAAACATGCTGCATCACAATTTGTATAAATTATTCTGTCCATTAACAAATAATAACATGTTTCTGAAAATTGTAAATATTTTACATGATTGTGATCAGGTGGTCCGCTATGGTGACCCTTTTGACAGGAGCAGAAAATGGAAAAAGTCTTTGAACGTAATTGGCTAGCTTTAAAAAAAAATTTCTTGGAGAATTTGCCACAGTTGAAAGATTACCACATTAACACTGATTATCAATTATATACCAGTAAACTGGTGACCGCATCATGGACATCCAAGGCTCATTTATGTCTGTGAGGACCAAAAGCTATTCCATCTGGTCTGATCCTACAGAAAAGCCAATGTAGCACTAATTTCAGAAAATAAGTCAATGCTGGCCACGATAGAATGTCACCAGAACACCCAGTGCACTAGACCAAGAAGCTCAAGGCCACTGACCTGGCCTCTAAATTCCCCAGATCCCAATCTAATTGGGACAATCTGATCCATGGAGGCCACACCTCCCAACCCACAGCACTTAAAGTATTCTCTGCCAATGTCCTGTGATGCCACAGCACACCTTCAGAGGTCTCGTGGAGTCATGCACTGAGAGCTCAACGCTGCCCAAGGGTATACAGAGTATAAAAATTCATTACTTGTATATTTTTAAAATGCATTAACAAAATATGGAAAAACGGATGTATTCCAGCTTTCTGGCTGAGCATTTCGAACCAGATTTCTGTCCAGCATTTATTATCTACTAAAATAACTTTTTTTTTCCCATCTCTAATGCAAGCTCTCATAAACCTGTACACTCTTACTAAGCGTCCCAACGTATTATACAGCATCTCATACTAACAATGTGCAGTACTAAAGATGTCTTTGTTTTCCATTTCTTTCAGAAAAAAGTAGACCCCTTTGTTAGCACTGTTCATTTACCTCATCTGTTTAAAAACAATCTGAATAAAGTGGTTGTCTTCACAGAGGTGAGTATGTGCTCTTAAACTTCTCGTGCTGTGCATGCTGTCTGTTAAGGAGAGTGTGAGTCTAATTCATTTTTGTGTCTGTATCACGTTTTTTAGGATCCAGAAGAGGCCAGAGTGGCCACTGAGCATGGAGCATCTATAGTGGGTGGAGCAGAGCTTGTAGAGAAGGTACAGCATATGTTCAAAGCAAACCGGTTCTTGAACAGATTGATTTGTTAATTTTATATCAGCGGATTTAAAACGGTCCAGAAACAAATCAGCCTGTTAATCAGACACTCAGGCAATCATTGAATCAATCAATTAATTAGTTAATCAGTCAATAAACTAATCTTATAACCAATTAGTAAGATAATCAGACAATAAACTAATTACTAGTTCCATCAATCAATCAACCGTTCAATTCACAATTAAATCAAAGTTGATAAATGAATGTAATAATGAATAAATCCCTCAACCGATCAGTACACCAAATACCAGATGAGGTAGAAATCGATTCAGTTATGTGTTATTATTTTGTGTGGCAGTTCGTGTATCACTACACTGACTCCCGAAAAAATATTTCTGTTTTATATACGAGGAGCATTGAGTAGAATTTTTTTTGTGAATGAAGCTATAAAGTTAACTGACAAAGGAGACACACAAATAATTTAATGGTTAAAAAAATCTGATTTGGCCAGTAATTTAATCAGTAAGTTTGCATGCACGTCCAAGGTTATAAACATAAAAGGAAAAAGAAGCAACATATGCCAATCAACATATGTTCTAGCTATTTCATTTTCAATTCGAGTTTCTTCACGAAATTAGTTTTGGGAGTTTACTTTCCCATAAAAGTCTTTTACTTTCCCTTTAAAATCACTCCAAGGCCCATTTTAATGTCACTTTAAATATGAATAGCCTACTTCCTGAATTCAGTTCATAAATAAGTTATGTATTTTAGAAATTATGTACTGTAGTACTGTGCAAAAGTTGTGATCCACCCACAATTCTTCATACTTTGATTTCAAAGAGCCAGACTTCCTTGTATTTGTTTAATCTAGTCTTGTGAAATGTTTGTTAAGCCACACAATGACCTATGAATCATTCAAGTGTGAAAAACTTAAAGCATGAAGCGCAGAGGAACGGGTGCAGATGATGACAGACGATCAGGCCGGTGATCAGTATACTGGTGATGCTGGGAGCAGACAAGAGGGGAAATAAAGTTGTTGCTGAGGTTTTGATATAAATGACCAATTTTTACATTGTATCTTTAGGCACAGAAAAAAACATTTATTCTGAATGGGATTTAATGCGAAGAAATAAAGGGAAGGCTCAAGACTTTTACACAGTGCTGTATGAGAAGAAATGAGAAGATGTATTCAGACACATTTTGAGTTCAGTAAATACATATCATGCATTTGGAAAGGCATTCAACAGCAACGTTGCACATTTGAACATGACTGTATGTAGGAAATTTATTATGAAGCATTATTAGAGGGCACAAATAATAATTTATGCACACACACAAGACTGATGTTCATGTGTTTTGTTTGTAGATATTGGAAGATGAGGTCACGGCAGACTTTTACCTGGCTGTTCCCGACATCATCCCGAAGCTCCTGCCTTTAAAGAACAAACTGAGGAAGAAATTCCCGAAGAGTAAACGAGGTCGGTGTGTGTCACATCCAAACTTTGTATCTTAAGCAAGTTATTCATTGTCATTTTTTTATGTCATCCTAAACGACTGCTCGTGTCACTTCAGGGTCAGTTGGGGTGAACATTCCTAAAATGCTGCAGCTGTTCAAGAGTGGACATGAGTACATGGTGGAAAGGGATGAATACGTCGTCACGCAAGTTGGAAGAGTACGTCTAAATCTAAAACTCATGGCATAGTAATGATTACAGTAAATGATCGGGTTGCTCTGATACTATTATATAGTATAATCATTTCATTTACAAGGCTGTTCAAGTCAAACTGGGACGAAAGCACACTTATGAGATTTTAAAAAAAATTATTTTTTTATATATAATCCCCTGCTACACTAATGCGCTCGTGTAAGCGTTTAACTAATGCTTGCATACCGTCAAGATAAAGTGTTCTCAGTATGGTTGAGCCATGTTCGAACTGCCTGCTTAACATCTGAAACGCTGACCTCCCAGGAATTCCTTTAATGGTGAAAACGTGAAAATAGCCTGGAGCGAGGTGAGGACTGTACATGCGATGTGGCTATGACTCTCAGCCGAGTTCCTGAAATGCTCAAATGGGGTCTGTGAATGATTGTGTGCACAGTTCCCACAGACAGATGTTTCTTCACTGGATTACGCTTGAAATCTTCTGCAAATGTCAGTGGGTTTTACGCCTTCCTTCCTGAGAAAATTAGATTGCTCCCCCTATGTAATGTCTAACAAATATTATATTAGAATATAAATTCATAGGTTTATTATTATCAAATATGATATTAGTATTATAATTGACCTTAGGCATGTGACAGTCTTCGAGACCATTAATACAAATTTTCATATAATGTTTATTTTGTGGCACATTTATTTAGCAGGGATTTGTCATTTAATACAAAAATGTTTACGCTAAAATATTTATGATTATAAATTATTAAAAATATTTATATAAAATTACATGAAATGATTATTATAAAATAAGCAATATAAAAATACACATGTTGTATGTATCTGTGTGTGTGTGTATGTAGTGTGTGTGTGTGTATATATATATATACACACACACACACACACACACACACACACACATACATACATATACACACACACATACATACATATATATATATATATATATATATATATATATATATATATTATACAGCTCACCCCAAACCATCTCGATTGGGTTCAGGTCCGGTGACTGTGGAGGCCAGGTCATCTGGCGCAGCACCCCAGCACTCTCCTTCTTGGTTAAATAGCCCTTACACAGCCTTGAGGTGTGTTTGGGTTCATTGTTCTGTTGAAAAATAAATGATGGTCCAACTAAACGCAAACCGGATGGAATAGCATGGCGCTGCAAGATGCTGTGGTAGCCATGCTGGTTCAGTATGCCTTCAATTTTGAATAAATCCCCAACAGTGTCACCAGCAAAGCACCTCCCTACCATCACACCTTCTCCTCCATGCTGGGAACCAGACATGTAGAGTCCATCCGTTCACCTTTTCTGCGTCGCACAAAGACACGGTGGTTGGAACCAAAGATCTAAAATCTGGACTCATCAGACCAAAGCACAGATTTCCACTGGTCTAATGTCCATTCCTTGTGTTCTTTAGCCCAAACAAGTCTTTTCTGCTTGTTGCCTGTCCTTAGCAGTCGTTTCCTACCAAATATTCTAGCATGAAGGCCTGATTCACACAGTCTCCTCTTAACAGTTGTTCTAGAGATGTGTCTGCTGTTAGAACTCTGTGTGGCATTGACCTGCTCTCTGATCTGAGCTGCTGTTAACCTGCGATTTCTGAGGATGGTGACTCGGATAAACTTATCCTCCGCAGCAGAGGTGACTCTCGGTCTTCCTTTCCTGGGGCGGTCCGCATGTGAGCCAGTTTCTTTGTAGCGCTTGATGGTTTTTGTGACTGCACTTGGGGACACTTTCAAAGTTTTCCCAATTTTTCGGTCTGCCTGAATTTCATTTCCTAAAGTAATGATGCCCACTCATTTTTCTTTACTTAGCTGCTTTTTTCTTACCATAATACAAATTCTAACAGTCTATTCAGTAGGACTATCAGCTGTGTATCCACCTGACTTCTGCACAACACAACTGATGGTCCCAAACCCATTTATAAGGCAAGAAATGCAGCTTATTAAACCTGACAGGGCACACCTGTGAAGTGAAAACCATTTCAGGTGACTACCTCTTGAAGCTCATCAAGAGCATGCCAAGAGTGTGCAAAGCAGTAATCAAAGCAAAAGGTGGCTACTTTGAAGAACCTAGAATATGACATATTTTCAGTTGTTTCACAGTTTTGTGTTATGTATATAATTCCACATGTGTTCATTTATAGTTTTGATGCCTTCAGTGTGAATCTAAAATTTTCATAGTCATGAAAATAACGAAAACTCTTTGAATGAGAAGGTGTGTCCAAACTTTTGATCTGTACTGTATATATCTAATTTTTTTTCCCTATATAAATAATTTTTTTTATATTGCTTATTTTATATGAAAATTGGTTTGGTGTGATTAAATTTAATTTGTAAATCATAAACCTATGAATCTGTGTTCTAATATAATATTCGCTAGAGATTATGAAGGGGGTTGGGGCCCCCATGGCAGGGGGGCATTTTAGCGCATATCACCGGAAACCCATCCTAAAGCTTGACCTGTTTTCACTGACCAGATTAAATGTGTATTTTATTCCATTTTACTGAAAGAAATCATGCAAAATTGAATTTGTTCCCACAGCTGGACATGCCAAAGGAACAAATCCTAGAGAACATGCGGATCATCGTTCAAGACGTTGCATCCCACAAACCAGCAGAATTTGGTAAGGGCTTCATCATAATCTCTAAAGTCTAAAACATAGAGTACAGTGGTGGCCAAAAGGATTAAGACAAGCATAATGATGCATAAGAATAATGGACTTCATACTAAATATTGATTGTTGTATAATACTTTATTTGCAGAATATAACAAATTATGCTTATTGATTGGTAATTATCATATCACATATAATATCATATTAAGTGTCTTTTAAAACCTTGAATTTCACGTTTGTCTCGATTCTTGGCCACCACTGTACACTGTTATCACCCAGATGAGGATGGGCTCCCTGTTGAGTCTGGTTCCTCTCAAGGTTTCTTCCTATTACCATCTCAGGGAGTTTTTCCTTGCCACTGTCGCCGTCACCCTTGGCTTGCTCATCAGGGACAATCTCATTATCAAGACACATTTTTCTTACACATATATACACTTCCATAAATTTTCTTTTCATTTTCTTTATTTCTGTGAAGCTGCTTTGAGACAATGACCATTGTTAAAAGCGCTATAGAAATAAAATTGAATTGAATTGAATTGTACACATACTGTATATCCAGTTTATTAACTGTACTAGGATTTTAAATGGTGCACATGATTTTGCCTTGTTTCAGAGGTGATGCACCTGTTTGATGCAGTCATTATAACAGTTGTCTTCCATTGTGTGCAGGTTCCATTATCGAGAGAGCTATCGCAAACAGTGAGACGAGCGAGGCTTTACGCATCAAACATGAAGTGTTTTTACAGCAAAACGTAAAGGAGGACTGAGTAAAGTGTTCAGTGTGTATATTTAATTGTGTAATGGCATACTGTATAATGTAATAAAGTTTCTCAGATGTGTAATTTGGTGTCGATCCTGATTGGGTTTGATCCTGGGCTCGAGATACAATCTGTGTAAAGTTTTTGTGGACATGTTCCTTATGTTTGACATTTTTGCTGTTACTGTTTCCTCACACTCACCAAAAAACATGTAGATAGATTTTCCAAGGTAAATCATTCACCCGTTGATGTGAATGTGGGCATGGCATGCAAAGATGTACTGGCGTACCATGTAGGATGTAGTCCTGCCTTGCATCTAGTGTTACTCGGATAGGCTTTGAATCCTATGGGCTGATGACAAATGCAGAAGGGGAAACTGAGTGGGTAAAGGCTCTGGGTTACTGATCCTAGTGACTAAATTTTAAGAAAATTCTTAGAATTATGACATTTTCCTAGAATTTCCCCTTCAATTTAGGATTAAATCCAAGTAAAGATAAAAATGATTGAGGAAACATCTTGGGCCTAAAAACAGCTCCTAAGGTAAAAATTGTTAAGAGTAAAGAGGACTTTTAGGACACTGGCAGAATTTTGTTCCCATCAATCTGGGCCCGTATTCACAAAGCTTCTTAAGCCTAAAAGTTGGTCCTAGTGACGAAATTCTAAGAAAATTCTTTGAATTCCCCTTAAATTTAGGATTAAATCTTAGTAAAGATAAAAATGATTAATGAAACATCTTGGGCCTAAAAACAGATCCTTAGGTAAAAATTGTTAAGAGTAAAGAGGAGGACTTTTAGGACACTGGAAGAATTTTATTCCCATCAATCTGAAATGAATTACAAGTAATAAAACCAGTATGGTAAATAAATACTAATTACATTTTTAAGTTAACCTAAAAGAACTATCAAATTTCTATACAAAAAAATACACAATAGACAAAGTGCACGTGCAAACAAAGAGGTACATGACAAACACAACAATGTAACACATAACAGTACTTTTTTGATGAAGTATGAATTGAGGTAGTGGGAAGAGCAGCAGTAAACCGTTTACATTTTGACAAGAGTATTGTGTGCAAATAGCAGTCAAATAAATATTGTGCAAAAAATTGCAAGGAGCAGCACAGGTAGGTAGGTATGAGCAGATTGAGATGGATGTATATCAGTATGATTGTGAATGTGTGTTTATCAGTTCAGTCCAGATGTTATTTAGTTCGTCTGAGTGATTTGTGTGTGTGTGTGTGTGTGTGTGTGTGTGTGTGTGTGTGTGTGTGTGTGTGTTTATCAGTCCAAATATAGTAACTACTATGTGGAAATTGGTTCCTTCAAAAGTAGACACATTTTCACATTTTGGTTGTTTTAATTAACTTTAAGATATTTAGCCTATAACAGAAACTTTGCATAAAGTAGCCTGTAGTCATGATTATACAATTCCTCATATACAAACATTATGATTTCACTGTCTATTCTATTATCATATATTCTAATTTCACAAAGAGCGCATTTCAAGACCTTTACAGAGGTCAGAGGTTATTTTTTATTAACCAATCACAGTCCTTGAATTGCTGCATCATCCCTAGCAACGGGGTCAACCACACCTCCTCACTATGATAAAGGTTTTAGTACTTTCCTGATTCAGATTTGCTCTGAGAAGTTCCCTAAATCACTTTTTGTCTAGGACTCCCACCTAGGACTTTTTAGGTTAAGATAGGAGCTCTCAGAGAATTCTAAGAAGCTTTGTGAATACAGGCCCTGAAGTTTGCCGGTTCAAGCCCCAGTTCGAAAAGCTCCTATGGTTGGGCCTTTGAGCAAGACAAAGACGTTAACCCTGTCTGCTAGAGGGCGCTGTATCATAGCTGACCTTGTTCTCTCTCCCGACCCCACCTTCATAACAAGCTGGGATATGGGAAGAAAATAATTCCACTGTGCTGTAATGTACAGTCGTGGCCAAAAGTTTTGAAAATGACACAAATATTAGTTTTCACAAAGTTTGCTGCTAAACTGCTTTTAGATCTTCGTTTCAGTTGTTTCTGTGATGTACCGAAATATAATTACAAGCACTTCATACGTTTCAAAGGCTTTTATCGACAATTACATGAGATTTATCTCAATCAACTTCTGGGCCAAATCCTGACTGATAGCAACCCATTCTTTCATAATTACTTCTTGGAGTTTGTCAGAATTAGTGGGTTTATGGCACAGTGCATTGTTCTTCACCAAACTGTTATTGGATTGTTGGAAGAAGTTGCTGTTGGAGGGTGTTTTGGTACCATTTTTTATTCATGGATGTGTTTTTGGGATCGAGCCCACTACCTTGGATGCAACCCCACACATGAATGGTCTCAGGATGCTTTACTGTTGGCATGACACAGGACTGATGGTTGCGCTCACCTTTTCTTCTCCGGACAAGCCTTTTTCCAGATGCCCCAAACAATCGGAAAGAGGATTCATCCGAGAATATGACTTTGCCCCAGTCCTCAGCAGTCCATTCGCCATACTTTTTGCAGAAGATCAATCTGTCCCTGATGTTTTTTTTTGGAGACAAGTGGCTTCTTTGCTGCCCTTCTTGACACCAGGACATCTTCCAAAAGTCTTCGCCTCACTGTGAGTGCAGATGCGTTTACACCTGCCTGCTGCCATTCCTGAGCAAGCTCTGCACTGGTGGCACTCACGATCCTGGCGCTTGCTGGACTTTCTTGGACGCCCTGAAGCCTTCTTAACAAGAATTGAACCTCTTTCCTTGACGTTCTTGATGATCCTATAAATTGTTGATTTAGGTGCAATCTTAGTAGCCACAATATACTTGCCTGTGAAGCCATTTTTATGCAACACATTGATGGCTGCACGCGTTTCTTTGCAGGTCACCATGGTTAACAATGAAAGAACAATGATTTCAAGCATCACCCTCCATTTAACATGTCAAAAATCTGCCATTCTAACACAATCAGCCTGACATAAGGATCTCCAGCCTTGTGCTCGTCAACATTCTCACCTGAGTTAACAAGACGATTACTGAAATTATCTCAGCAGGTCCTTTAATGACAGCAATGAAATGCAGTGGAAAGTTTTTTTTTCGGGATTAAATTAATTTTCATGGCAAAGAAGGTCTATGCAATTCATCTGGTCACTCTTCATAACATTCTGGAGTATATGCAAATTGCTATTATAAAAACTTAAACATCAACTTTTCCAATTTCCAATATTTATGTAATTCTCAAAACTTTTGGCCACGACTGTACATGTTTGACATAGTATGAAGACTTTTTAACTTTTGTTACCATTGCAGTACCCTAAAGTCAGCATATGGTGGCAGTCTTCCTCACATTATTGTTCATCTGCTGCATCATTGTACCTGTTAAACTAATGCTGAGCATTAGCATTTCTGCTAGATTAGTACGAGCGCTTGTTTCTCATTTTATCAAAAAGTAAAATTATTTTTGTTATCTTTTTTATTATGTGTTTTATTATTATTTTACAAATAGACATGTGCCATCATTTGTAATTTGTTATAGACATTAACAGATTTGAGCTACATGGACCTAGCATGTTTGGTTCTGGCATTTGAAGCAACAGTTGAGTTGACTTAAGGCACAGAAAATACAACACAAAGTGTTCTCCAAAGATAGCAGAAATAGGTACTTAAAATATTAAATAAATAGAATAATAATAATAATAAAAAAACTCAATTTCCTCACTACATACTGCATTAAGTCAGTGCACGACTCTATTTTCTCTCTCAGTGTTGCCATTTATTGGAAAGTCTACACTGTCTGTTTTTTTTTTCAGAGTTAAAGCTTTTACGTTATGCTTTTTGACACAAGAAAGTGAACAAAAATAAAAACTAGCGAGGAAATTACTATTTATTGCTGCCATAACCTTGGTGATAACAGTTATTTCTAACATTGATTAACTACAACTGTAAATGAATAGACAAAAATTCATTCATTCATCTTTTATAGTGTTTATCCTGTTTATAGGCATGTGGCAGGGTGTATTGCCATCACAGGCCACACTCTCGTTCACACAGAATGGGCAATTCTGAAACACCAATTAGCCTAATCTAACCTAAAAAAGTCCTTGGACTGTTGGAAGAAACACACACAGACCCAAGACGGGAATCGAAACCTCTACCTTGGAGGTGCAAGGCCACAGTTCTAACCACTATGCCACCGTAGACAAAAATAACATTAAAAAAAAAAAAAAAAACTTGACACCTTGTCAATAACTCTCTGTCACTCCCTGTCAACCTTTGCAGTACAGGTTTGCGGGAAGTGTGAAGCCGATCCCAGGAGACTTTGGGCATGTGGCAAGGTGTCGAGCCATCACAGGTCACACACTCATTCACACTCCTCATGCAATTTTGAAACACTAATTAGTCTAATCTAATCTAAATGTCCTTGTCTCCTCAATAACTGTCACTCACCGACAACCATGCAATATTTCACATTTAAACATCCTTTTTGCACAATCCACTTTTCCCACTGGTTTATAAGTCCATTATATTTATACAATCTGTTGTCACTTTTACTGCATATGCTTACTGCTAATGCTTTTATTGCACGACAGCTCACATTATCACTTGCATCTTTTAATCCATTTAATATACAGTACATTATACTCGCCTCTGTATAACACAGTGTTGCCAGAGGGAATGCAAAATAAGAGCTTTAGTGTATGTGCTCTTTTTATTATTGTAATTACCTGTTTTTACAGTGCATATAACAAACTCTTGAATCTCTCCATTGTGTTTTTTTTATGTATATAGACTGCAAGCAATTATAAGACCTTGATGTAAGCACTGTTGCATGAATGCTGCTTCATTTAAGGTGTCTTAAATTATATGATTGGCATAGTTAACACTGTCGCCGTGTATCTCCAGGGTTTGAGTTCGATTCCTGCCTCGAGTCTGTGTGCATGGAGTTTGCATGTTCTTCCTGTGCTTGGTGGGTGTCCACCGGGTACTCCAGTTTCCTGCCACAGTCCAAAGGCATGCAGATTAGGCTAATTGGTGTTTCAAAATTGCCTGTAGTGTGTGAGTGTGAGTATGTGTGTGCCCTGCAATAGATGGTATAGACGATGAGAGAGTGAAATTTGACGAAGGGACTTTTGACCTGGGTGGTGAGAATTCGTTTGAGTATTGGTGATATGGTGAGTATTGGTGATTGGTGAGGAAGAATCTGTACATAAAGAGGACTCAGTAGAAAAGCCTATAAAAATTATTAATTAAAAAAATCACAATATATACCATCTTCAAAATGGTAATGATTTCCCATCCCATATTTTTATAAATAAAAGAAAGATTTTGTCTGCACATTGGTCAGAACTCGCTCTTTTACAATGGAGGACCCGAAACCAGTCTGAAAAAAATTGTCTGTCAGTCTGTGTCTTTGTCTAGCCAGAGTTTGTCACAGCATCATGCCAAATGAGCGCAAAACCGACCTAGATATCTGTCTAAAGTTTAACCTGCACCGTAAGTGAAACCAAAAGTGATGTTATCAGCAGTTAACTACCGGATTTAATCATCTACTTTAAAATAAGCTTCTAATAAGCTACTTGTGCAATGTAAACACACACCTCCATCAATAGATATTAATTAGAAAATCAAAACTGAATATTTTATTTTGTGTCCTGCAATTGGCTCCCTGTCCAGGGTGTTCCCCGCCTTGTACCCTAAGCCTCCTGGGATTGGCTCCAGGCATCCCCCCGGCCCCCCTATAGACGATGAGTGAGTGAGTGAGTGAGTAGTTAATATTTTCACAGATGAAATAGCAGCACTGAAGTGGTATAAGTACATTTTAACACGCCTTAAAATGTACTTATAAAATGTACGCCTTTGTCTTTGATTTTAAGACAAAACTTTGATTACTTTTTCGATTTCTCATCTGTAATTCACTCTGAACAGGGGATTGATTGTTGGATAATAATTTATTTGCAGAATATAACAAATTATGCGTATTGATTGGTAATTATCATATCACATATAATATCATATTAAGTGTCTTTTAAAACCTTGAATTTCACTTTTGTCTCGATGTTCTTGGCCACCACATGTATTTGGAGTAAAGTACAACGTCGAGTAAACAAGATGTAAACATAAACATTTCTACATCTTTTTTTTCCCCCATTGACTGTAATAAGATGAAATGAAAGTGGATTCAGAATCCTGCTGCGAACAGGGTACATTTTGTGCATCATTTCATAATATTTAGCCACCAATCCAGTTGAAAGCAGTACCTTATATTTTTGTCACAGCAAACAAAAACAGTGTAAAAAAATTTATCAACCTGAAATAGTAATATCACTGAATGAATTAAAGCTTTGATCTTTCAACTATTTCTACAAACGGTTTCACTTCTGCTAATCGCCTGTAAATCCTGTAATAATGAAGAAATTGATGAGTAATGTGCCTCGTGCTATATATAGCCTAGAGCAGGCTGGATGGCGCGTGCTAGCGCGCGCGCGTGAGGGACAGCAACTGTAAATGCACGCATTAGATGTAAATACTTTTTACACACGCGCGCGCACACACACGGCAGGTGTGTTCCTAATTGTAAACTTGAATGAAGGTACAGCAGTGAGGAGGGTGCACTGCTTGGGGAGTGAAGGGGGGGGTGGGGGTGGTGAGGGGGACGTCCTAACCCTCTCATCAATACTCAACTTGTGCTCGTGCTCAGAGCTCGGAGTGCTCAGCGCGAGCCCTTTCCCTCTCTCTCTCTCTCTCTCTCTCTCTGTGTTTTCACACTATAATTAAGCAGACGAACTGGCCGTTTCCCACGCAATGGATTCGCACCCTTAAATTCGAGTGGACTAACGTTACAGCAGAGAAGTTCTATGGATTAGAGGCTCGCACTCGGAGCGCGCGGATCACCTTCTCGACTCGACTTTCAAACCTTCTTCCTTCTTCTTGTGCTTCTTGTTGGGTTGATTATTGAACTGATCCTCCGGTGCATCTACTCACCTTCAGAGATCATAATGTTTCACGGAAATTCTAATAGCTAATTTCAATGCTGTTCCTTTTTATTATTTTTTTGTAATTAATGAATGCACTGAATTAATGCTTTTCTAAACTCGTTATGGACCTGCTGTGGATTCTTCTCGCCGTGTGCACGACAATCAGCGCGTTCACGCGAGGAACCCAAGGTTTGCGTCAAAGTTACTTTTTTCTTCCAAAATGTGTGTGTGTGTGTGTGTGTGTGTGTTTGTAAATAATTCCATATTTGTGCTGCGCGCGCCCCGAGGAATACCTGAACACACAACTCAAGTTGCTTATAATGAATCACAATCTATTTTTTACTCGTGCCACATAAAACTCCTTATGAATACTGTTTTATTTTTGCAATGCACAGACAGAAAAATGCATGAGTTTGAAGTGTTTTGTTATGAATGAAAAGTGGAGCGCGTGCGGAGCACACTTTGCACCAAGTGCAACCAGAAACATGGCTTTTGTCTCTTGCTGCCAAGCAACATTTTACAAGTTCAGAACCTAGATTTTTCAGAAATTACTTTGTAATTACTTTGTTTGTTTGTTTAGTCTAGTGCCTTTGAGATCTCCACTGTAGCCTATAGACTATTGGGGATTCCTTGCCAGAGAGATCTTACTCAGAAAATATCTTACTATCTTTAATCTGACTTATAATAAATAATGCTTCATGATATTTCAAAGACTTTGATTATCCCCTCAATAAATCATATGAATGATGAGTCATATTTGCTTTTTCTTTCTTTTTTTGCACACACAAAAAAACAGATGTTGGCACTGCCTGTATTTCCTGATTCTTTATAATCTATAACAAAAAAAAGAAAAAGTCCCCAGTGTTGAATTACATCTTAGTGTTGCATTAACAATGGCTGTTGAATTAAGTCTTCTGGGAGTTGATTCGTATCTAAGGTTTTCATTCATGGTAACTCCAGGAATCCTTCCTTGAAAGTTCTGTTTTAATTTTTAATTAAGACCCCAGGCCAGTACCTATAGAGTTGCTATAAATATGATGGGAGTCTTCTTTACTATTCACGCTGTCACCTCACTCTTCAAGGTATGGGGGTTCAAATCTTCGCTCCGGTCTATGTGCATGAGGTTTGTGTGTTCCTATCCCCCCTCCCATAGTCCAAAGACATGCAGTGTCGGCTGATTGGTGTTTCCATGAGCTTGTCGTGTATAATTGTGTGTAGGTGTTTGTAAAACTGAGTACTGCAGTTTTTAGTATCATACACAGCATAAGTGGCATTGAATTAAGTTTTAACTGTGCTTCACGGTCTACATTTAAATGCTGAAACTATCAATAAGCCAACAGAACACATTCTAAAGCTCTGTTCTGATTGTTTGCTTGAAGTGCAAATGTCTATGTTAAACAAAGTAATCAAAACCCTTTCATATAATATGGTTGGGAGTGGAGAAAAAATAAAATCTATTTTACACTTAATTTAGAAAAAAATTGAATGTATATTGTGTCCTGTAACAAGACAGCAATTCAAAACATTAGGCAAAATGAACACGAAAATGGCTTGAAAATAACTATTGCTTAGATAATGGATATGTCAAAAAGAATGAGCCAAGCAATCTGGTAGAGATAGGTGATGAGGATCCCCAAGCTGCATAGATAATATGAAAAGGTTGGAGTTACGTGTGTAAAGGTAGCACTTAGGCAGACGAGTTATTCTCAGTTCCTCTGTCATGCAGAAAGTTTAATGTTAATATAACAGCTCATTTGTTTAGAAGTAGCTTGTATAATAATGCAATCCGGTCACTTTATCTGACATTTTGCTTCTTTTCCCCTCCACTACAGGAGCTTGTGTCCACCAAGGGGTCCTTGTTGCGGTATGTATTTATGGTCTCAAGTTGGTGTATTTGTCTTAATCTGACTGCTTTATCTGGTTCAAGCATGTTCTTGCAATTATCCGCGATTCAATCTGTAATTGTGCTTGATTTACACAAGCTGGACTTGGCCTTTTTAATAATTCAGGAGAAGAACATTATCATGGTAGGGCCTGTGACAGCTGTGAGCTGATAAAGTATCAACGAGAAGAGACCAAATAGCAGTGGTGATGAGCAGAAGTGCCTTGTGAATAATAAATACCAGCAGACGTTTGTGAATGTTAATGTGTCGGAGAAATAAGCTGGAATCTACGGTGTAATAAATGGATCATTCTTTTGTAGACAGACACCTCACCACGCACAGGTCATTTTTGATGTCTGTGACCAGACCATGTGAGAAGATCTTGAAGATGTTTAACAAATCCTCTGACACCTGAGAAATTATGACTTTTTTTCTTAATGTGGCTCAGGGATGATACTGTGTTCAAGGTTATACTCTAAATCCAGATCTCCTTATGCGGAAAACTTATTTTAGAACCCTTGTAAAAAATAAAAAAAAAACTTTAAAAGAGTGAGTTGGAACCCCGTAAGAAAGATTAGATGTCTTGTAGTCTGACTAAATAGCAATTGGTGATTTGTACTTCTTAATCCTGGTTAAACCAATCATGAGAACGCTTTAGAAAGCTCCCGGACTTGTTGTAAGATCTCATGTCAAAATTACAAGAATGTTGTAAGATCAGTTATAACAATTGGTTAGAACAAATTCAAACAGCTCTGGAGAAACTGAAACACAAATTTCTGCACTATAGTCTGAGCTGTGTAACTCTGAATACCCAATAACCCTGGTAAAACCCATTCATACACAAGTTTTCCCAAGCAGAAGATCTTTGAGAACGCTCGAACCCTTAACAATATGAAGAAACCCCTTATGATGGAACCCCTTAAGAAAATGTTGCGTTGAGAACCTGACAAGGGTTTTCAACTCATGCATTTGTCTGAGATCATTTCTGAGAACTCGGTTTGTGGTTGTCTGGGCAGGAGAGAACTAAAACGTAATTGCTGCTGAGTTGCCTCCTTTACTCATGTTTGTCATTTTCCAAGTCTTCCTTGAAATTTGACTACCACCTGTTTTTTTATGTCTAAAATGTAGACAACTGGTAACAATTGCCATTTTCAGTCATGCATTTCAAAAAGCAGTAAGTTGCTACCTACCTACAGCTTGTAACGTTGGGTAATGACTAATCCCTGACTATAGAGCTTTCAAATACTAGTAATTTTTTCCTAGGGTAAATATACAGCAACAGATTCTCTCCTGTGTTGGTTTTCTGTTAACCGATAGCTTTGAGAACCAGTGGTATGTGCCTATAGTGCACTATAGCATGGCTCTGACCTAAGAATGGGGAGGGTTTGCAGAGAAAGAAAGAGACATGGAGGGGTAGGATGATGGAGGTGGACAGGTGGAGACACGCTCAAACTCATTCAGGAAGAGGCCCTTTTGCAGTTCAAAGAAAAAGGCTGCCCAAACACCTGGAGAAGGAGCCAGTCTAGAGCAGGAGAAATAAGGACTTTTCTGCATGACCAAAGACCTTTTAGTTCACCTACAAGTCATTATCCAATTGTCCGGAGTATTAGCACTAATAAAAACTCATAATAAGTGGACATGTTTAAGGGAAGTCTTTGCTGAAGAGTGTCAGCTAAATGTAATTACTGGGTAAGGACCATAGTAAGGGTATTTAAAGGTATTCCAACATGGAGGAAGACTATTAATACCTCATAGTGAGGCAGCACTTGCCCTTTCTGTAATACTATGTACTCTGTAATACAGTGCACTGCTACCAAATATAACACTTGTGCCTCCGGGCACAAATTCTTGGCATTGCAAGTAGTCATACCTTGAAGGAATCAAAATCGAGGGCACTTGGTGAATAGAGCTGTCTAAACAGAGACCTGTGGAAATGACATCTGAGGTTATTGGTAGGCTTGTGGTAATCCGGGCCAATGTTTTCACCCTGTCAGGAATCTCAGTTTTCCACTTAGGCTTCCTGAGAATTGATGAAATAGTTTGAAGTTCAGTAGCTTTTGGCAGGGCGTGGGTTTTTGATGGACATGATCAGCGTTTAAGTATGCTTGTATAAATCTTAAATTTAGAGTTTCTCAAACAGGTAAGAAATGATTCCAGCAATAGAGTACATTTCATTCAAGTACAAAAACAGTGATCTTTCTCAATAGATCAGTAGTATTATTGAATTCTTTCAGTGTAACATATTTGTTTGTTGCAAAGCTGAAATTTATTTTGATCCAAATTTCAGTAATCGGACTTGCCTAGCTGGATAACTATAATTTTTGTGAACATCATATTAGGATAATAATTTCATTAAAATCCTAAAATTTGTATCTCCACAAAAGTGTATATATACAAGTGTATACATAGTCAATTAATATACTAAGTGACGATGAGCTATTATAGATAATAATATATTTTTTAAATGTTAGAACTTACCACAGGCGGTGTAGTGGTTAGCACTGTCGCCTTGCACCTCCAGGGTCCGGGTTTGATCCCCGGCCAGGCTCGATTCCCGTCTCTGTGTGCATGGAGTTTGCATGTTCTCTCCGTGCTTGGTGGGTTTACTCCGGGTACTCCGGTTTCCTCCCACAGTCCAAAGACATGTAGGTTAGGCTAATTGGCATTCCCAAATTGCCCGTAGTGTGTGAATGAGTGTGTGTATGTCTGTGTGCCCTGCGATGGATTGGCACCCTGTCCAGGGTGTATCCTGCCTTGTGCCCTAAGTCTCCTGGGATAGGCTCCAGGCTCCCCGCGACCCTGAATACAGGATTAAGCAGTAATTATGATGAGTAAGTGAGTGAGTGAGAGAACTTACCACAGTGTGTTTAAAATGTATGCTATGAAAAAGAATTAAATAATGTGATGCGGGTCATGTGGCATTCGGAAAAATCATCTTTGAGTTACAGGACAGAGTTTGTTGACAGGACGTAGTTGACAGAACTTTTACCAAATGCAAGAATAATATTTAGATTTTTTAATAAATTGAAAAATAGTGGTTTTTAGTCATTATTGTGAACCCCTTAATTGAAAAAGCAGTGATGTCAATTTGGCGAGATTATGACAATTCTCAAGCTAAGTGAAGCATAGGATAAACATATGAAATTCTAACGCTTTCCCTTAGGTAAGATATGATATTTTATAAGGAAATATATTTAGAATAAAAATGATCATCATCAACGGACATGGTATGATGACTTGGTGTATAGACATGGACACAAATGTTAAGTTGTTATATTTACCATGTTAGCAAAAATTATTGACATAACTTCATCATTAGTTTACTGAAAGCATGGTGGAATTCAAATCTTATATTAAAATCAAGTCAAATGTTAAAGGCACTTTAGGTTCCCAATCTCCATTGTGAAACAAATCTCCACAAAACAAAAAACAAAACAAAAATGGGAACCAACCAGCCTGCATTGTAATAACTTTCATTGAAAACCTGTATCTAAGGGTACAATAATCCAGCTACATGGCCAACAGACAGGCTCCAGCTACTGTATATTCTTAGAACGACATGGCTCCGGTTCCTGTTGTGAATAACTGCATAGTTAATCCAGTTCAGCTGTTACTTACATGCTGATCTGTTGGCGCTCATCCCGTTCTGGCCAAGCACTAAATAAATGCCTGTGAGATTTCCTTACTGATTTACCTGACGACTCCACTTCGGGTCTGATGGTTACTTACGCTGTTATAATTTCCCAAGACTCTAGTAGTAGTAAAGCTGAGTCAACTGTTAGAGTTACAAGCCCAGTAAGTAGCTCAGCTTCAACAAGCCCCAGATTTGGGCCTAATAGCCCCACAAACAAAGCAACCAGACATATTTCCTCAGACTCTTTCAGGTCTGTTTGCCCAGAGGCCCCCTTGGTTTTTGTCTCGTAGTGCATTTCCAGTGTTAAACCCACAGCCTTTAACTGAGAATGTTTACACTCTGTCTTTGTGGTGAATAGATTTCTAATCCTGTCTGAGCTTTCTTAGGAAACGAGCAATTACTCATTAAATGAAATCATATTAACTTTGATCTTGAAAAAAAAAAAAAGTAACTGAAGGGACATTTAATTTAACGTTGAATTGGTGCTCACATTCTACGTAAACTGATTTCCGACTACATACGATGCCTATATTAAATATTTAATTAAACTGTCCTTATTTGTATGTGTGTGGGGTTTTTTTGTTTGTTGTTGTTGTTTTTTTTTTTTTACAAATTTTGAGAAATGGGAAGAAATAGGAATGTGGGCCAAAGTAAAGACCTACAGTAGTCTAACCTTCAAAATATTAAAGCACACAATACTGGTTTATTCAATACGAATTTCTGAGAGACCACAGAATTGGTTGTACTGTAAGACCAGAATGGTCCAGTTCTGCGTACTACTCAAAGATTCAGTGGTGGTACGCAGATCCAGAAGTAGATAATGAAAGAGTGGAGGAAAAACCCTCATCGCTTTTCCAGCTCCCGATAACGCCCGATTATGTTATGTTATCTTATACAGTAGTAGTTGCTTCTAAGGAGTTCTGAATTGCCTAAGGACCTAAGGAGGTCTTTCATTACTGCTAGTTGAATTAATCATGAGCTTCCGCCAACATGCTGAGAGGTTCATGACTCACCTCACTGCTCGCTAGAGTCTCATACAGGGCTGAATCCCAGATCGCTCTCTAACCCCTTTTGGAACTATTTGGTGGAATCTGCACCCTATATAGTGCACTAGCTTGCCATTTTATACTATTTGGGATTCAACTAGGGTTTTTTTTGTTTCCGTGAACAGTTAGTATGTTGAGGCTAGTCTAAAGACGAATGACGGGAGAGAGAAAGGGAAACTTTTTTATTCTCCTTGCCTTTTGGCAACATAGAACCTGTAAGGATGCCTCAAGCAGCTCTTGAACATATGGCTACGTTTTGGGCTTGTAGTCTTCGAGTCATAGGTTATCTGATCACTACTAGCGTCATCAGAGATCTGTAGCTCATGTCACATGTCATGCCATTTGAAGAACATGAGTTAAACCCTAACTACATACAGTATGACCCTGCAAAGCCGAAAGCGTCCTCCTGCCAAGTGTTAACATAAATGTCACTCAAAATGATCCTTCATACAATAGCTTTTGTGGATTTTTGGTTGTTGTTGTTGTTTTTTTCAGCTCCATTAACAAATTTTGGACCACACGTTATTGTTTACCTCATCAGTTGGGAAATGTATTCCAATGTATAGATCTGTAACATTCGTTAAGGTCGGGTTAAAAAAAAACAAAGTTTTTTGTGTATTCAAGCTTTTTTTGCTCAGGTAAATTATGTAGATTCCACAAATGTGGTTCTCCTTTATTAATCTCTTTGAGTTATTGTTGAAATTTTAAGCATGGTTTCCTCTGTGAATACCGCAAAGATAGATGATGTCAGAGTGGTGTGTGGCAGTTTGGGGAAGATTAAGATCCAGACCAGGCCTGTCTTTTCTCTTGTTTCCTTTCTGCGTCTTAATTTATGGTTCTTATTCATGTTTCTCCAACTTCGGGAAAAAAAAAAAAAAAAGGAATCCTTGTAGCCTTGGTGCACAAGACTTGGAGACAGAGAATAAATAACTCCATGTCTTATGTAAACATTCTATACAAAACCGATAGGGGAAAACTTTGGGTTGTCTACCTGAAGGTAATGAAAGATTGTCTAAGCTTGCCTGAATCATATTTCAAGCCCGAGTGTCCTCACTTTCTGTGTCTCCTCAGTGTTTTATTAACTTCAGAGTTCAGTAAAACTAAGTGCAAAGCGATTCCTATTTCTGTCTGGTGTCTATGCCCTGTAGTTATGTTTTAACTTTTTTTTTTTTTTTATATAATTGGCTCGACTTTAGGCGAGAGAGTCAGAGTTGGGAGAAAGTTTAAATGTACAGAGATTCTGACCTTTATATCCAGTTTTCCATAATGAAACGAGCCATCTGCAGACCCATTTCGATGAAACGCTGCTTTGTTGCTAATCTGGTCTGTTTAGAAAATAAAGCAGTTTGCGTATTAAAGGCTAAAAACAAGCAGAATTGAATTCTTTAGCGTGTTTAGAAGGATTGCACTTAGGTGTCATGTTGTTTCAGGAATGTTTAGAGAAGCTTGTTGCCCCCCAGGGTTGACTTGTTTGCCTCTTTTTCGGCTCCACAGGGAGTTAACTACCCCACTCTAGATTCATTTGTGTATTAGTGGCTAGGCATGGATTACAAGAAGTTCTTGCCCAAAATATGGTATTGTGGATGAAAAATTTATTTTCACATATGATCATATAATGCCATTTTTCATTATACTTAACGTTTTTATCTCCCGATCCATACTTAGTTTTTTGTAAATATGCATACACATTTAAAAAAGTTATGTACATTACGTAAAATTTTAAATGCAAAATAATTTCGCAAATAACTTATCAGATTTTTATCAGATTTTTTTTGCATTTGCCATTTTACAGTATGTAGAGCCTGTCATTTTTTATAATTCAAATCTTTCAATGGTCTTAATTGTCATTCAGATGAAACTTGACCAATTTAGATTTCACATGAAAAGACATAAACCTGAAAAACTGTATTATTCTAAAATGGAAAATTGTTAGATATTTGACATGAGATGAATTTGACATGGTTACGGACTTATATGAAAACCATAAATTTTTACTTTAGGCAACAATTTTTATAGGTCATATGCATACACCAATAGAAGCTTACGCCAATTTTAGTATTAATACTTATAAAGAAATAGAAATAATTAGCATTTTTATTTATTATTTTTTGATGCAAGACAATATTATGCTGAAAATGGCCATTTTTGGGGCACATCTCTCCAAAACTCAGCGACTTGAAATTTTTAGGAAAGCAAGATTGCTCATTTCCATGTTGCATAAACTTCAGACGTAGCTTCTCTGGAACACACCTTTTTAGTATTATATGTATAACATCAAAAAAATTCATCAGCACCAATAAAAAAAATCTGGGTGCTTTAAAAAAAAAAAAAAACTTGATGCAATATGAAATCATTTGTACACATTGTCCTCAGGGTTTAAAATTTTAGAGCCTGTCTGGACCTACACTGATCCACCATAACATTACAACTGTGGTGTCTGGAACCCGGACGTTGGCAGTGAATCTTTTGGGTGCTGTGGCTTGTGGAGTGGCCCACCATGGGCTTGTTTGTAGAGCACATCTCTATGCTCGATCGGATAGAGATCTAGGGAGTTTAGAGTTCTGACCGGTGCCCGTGTGCTCTGGTGATTTTCCATTGTAGCCAGTATATGGCCTTGTTTTTGGTCCCCGTGGGCTATTGCTGATCGGTGTATATAAACACTGTAAAGTGTTCATTTAACACCCTGGCTCTTGTTTCAACACTGTAGATTTTGCTGTGTATCAAAAAAAAAAAAAAATACAGAATATCATCATCCCTCAGTCCCCTAATTAAGATGAAATTCATTTCTGCAGAAATATTTGATAAAACACTTCCTTATCACAATGAAATAATTGGACTTATTTGACCATGATGCACTTTGAAGTCAACCCTCCCCCCCCCTTTTCAAGGATACCAGCCACAGGGAGTGAGAATGGAGAGGCGTTCAGGCATTAGGGAGTGAAAAGAGCACAATGGAAGTGCAGGGTTAAGTGAGGATTCTGGAGGTGAGTGACCCCATGCCAGTATGAACCTCCCACATTGCTTTTGTGTGTGTGTGTGTGAGTGTGTGTGTGTGAGTGTGTGTGTGTGTGTGTGTGTGTGTGTGTGAGAGAGAGAGAGAGAGACAGAGAGACGGAGAGACAGAATGAGAAAAAAGAGATTCTTTAGATTATGTTTAGAAACTATTTTGTTGAATTAAAAATAATGGAATCGAACTTATCTACCAGTCTGTAAGTAGAGGTGGCACAGACCTGCGGCACAGAACAACGTAAATAATCTAAATTAAATTGTAATTATATTGTACTGCATAGTTTCAAGTTTGAATTTGTTGATGAGCTCTCAGATTAGAGACGGATCAGATTAGATCACTGTTTTGACCAAACGCGATTTATAAGTGAAGTGTAATGCTTTATATAGGGACGTTCCAGAGCACCGTTTGTCTGTCATTGTATGTCCTCAATGCCTCCCTGATGTGTCTCTGGGGAAAATGCAGCCATTGCAATTTAAGTCGCAATTAATAGTTTAGAAAGACTGTGAAAAGGAAATGTAAATCTGAATTTTTTCGGATGTTGTTATTTAACTGCTGGCAGTTTTAAATCAAACCTCATTATACATAAAACTACATGTGGGGCAGCTATTTACTATACGGTTTGCCTCTATGTTGTTAATCCATAACTAACTTTGGGAGAAATCTTCAGTGCAAAGTTTAGTTTTTCCTTATTTAACCTGACTCTGCTGCAGATTCAGCAAAGGATTGTCTCCCACCCGGCTTCAGGACCATCTCTGATCTCAGCTTGTTCATGCTTAGGGATGTAATAATAATAGCAAATGATTACGCTTGCACCATTCGCTGCAACTTTTATGTCTTTCGAGCGTACAGTACATGTGCTTTATCCCAAGCTCTCAGTGTACTCAATCAACATTGCCTGGCCTCCATTTGTAGCAACCATACATTACCCTTCAGCATAAGAAGTGCAGCAACACATCCATCACTGATCTCAGCAGCCCGGGTCTGGCCTAGATAGCGAACTTCAGCTCCAGAGCTGCGGCCCGCACTGGCTTTTCTGAAACTTAAATAAACTCACATTTTGGATGCACTTTATGTAGTTCTTTTTTTATGTAGCCATTTTTTGTGCTGTTTCTTTTAAAATAAACATATATATATATTTTTTTTAAATATATAAAAATATTTTTTTATTGGTATTGCCCTGTGCTGTGTTGCTGGCAGATATCTGTGCCACTTGGGTTTTAAGGGATTTATTAAAGTGATTTAGTAGCACTAATGTTTACGGTATGATTTATTTGAAGCTAGATTTCTTACACACTTTGGAAAGTATCTAATAAACATTGAAATGTTGTGTAACTTGTGTCCACACCAACACGTAGCAGAACTGCACCATCACCTATAAACTCAAAAGAAGAAGCGATATTCTTGCAAAATGCGAGTATTCAAAATGCAGGAAATGCACGTAGTTTCTGTTTTCTGTAAAATCTTTGGTTTATTTATTTATTTATTTTTAGGAATTCATTACTGGAATGTTTAACTTACTGGAAGAAGATTGATCAAACTGCATAATCCATTCAATCCAAAAAAAAAACACCTGTAGTATAGTTATATACTTAAATAGTTAAGATCAAGTTAACAATTTCTCTGCTACTGGTAATTGTTAAACTGGTTTTCTTCACCTTTAGTTTTGTATCGTAAGAAATCTGCAATTTTTTTTTACCTACATAAGATCAGATAGGTCTGGTACATATATGAGTATGCTGATAGATATGCATGTGACTGATGATCCCATCTGAATAGAAAGAATGTCTTACTTCGAATTTTGTACGATCAAGCGTACTTCACTTTAAATAATGCAGTTTTGGACGATCCTCTGACCAGAATAAGATGCACATTTGAGCCTTTGTGACTCGTTCCTCTTTTCCCCGGACTGTAACACGATATTAGGTCAAGAGGAATGCTTTATGTCGGACCTACGCATGCGGCCATTTTTTTTTTCTTCATGTCTGTCATGCTATGGCACAATGCCTCAGTGCCTCCCCAATGCCTCTCTGTTAAAAATAATGCCCTTGTTCTTGGGCTGCCTGTCCACAGCCCTGGGTTGATAGCTGGCTAATGGCCAGGCGCCGGGCGATAGCTGACGATTCACACACACACAGGCAACCGTGTGAGCCTGGCAGCACTCAGACCCTGCGAGCTCTCCCTGTTGTTATATTTCGTACTCTCTCCTTACTGCCTGCTCTGTCATCGGCCTCAGCATCAAAGGAATGCCACAATTAGCCTCTTCAGGTTCCGGTTTATTACAGATGTAACAAACTGATTGTTACAAAGGTGAAACACCTGGAAAGCCTCTACGGGGTGTAAACTGTAATTTTCAGGGGAAGAGCTGTGTGTGTGTGTGTGTGTGTGTGTGTGTAATGTGTCAGGAGGATGGGAAGCAGAAGTCTGTCCTTCAAGGGCTTTTCATAAGCAAGTACCCGTCTGTCATTAGGTCTGGCTCTGTAGTCATTTCTCAGGCATGCTGGGGGAAGAATTGTTGCTGACAAACTGCTTTGAGGAATATTTTATGTCGTTTGCAAGGTGCACATTTACAGACGGAATTGTACTGTATCTTTGAATACCTTAAAGTAGGACCGTGGAAAACTTTGTAGTCATCCAGTATCGAGGCATTAAAGGTAATGCATTGGACTAACCTATGTCTTTATATGATCCGTGCTTAAACTATTCATAGCTATATTTATGGCATTTGGCAAACGCCCGACATACTTTTTTAAAATCTAATTATACATCTGAGCAGTTGAGGGTTAAGGGCCTTGCTCAGGGGCCCAACAGGGACAACTTGGTGGTGTTGGGGTTTGAACCTGGGACCACTGAGCTACCCCTGCCGCAAATATGTTTTTACTTGCTTTAAGTGCATGGTCAGTTGATGCCTCTTTGTTAGCAAGTTCTATCCAGCTAACTGTGAGTACTCTGTGAGTCACATGGCTGTGTATGAGAAATAGTGGTCATTATTAGCGTGTTTGCACCTGCTGGCTCATATTCTCTGATGGATTTAGTACTATTTCTTCCAGAAATAATGTCATACATTAAAACAGTGGCTGCTGAACCTGAATTTCTCACCTTCACATTAATGAATGAATGAACGTGGCCTCACTTTGTCCCACGAGCTGCATGTCTGACTAGTCACTCGGATGAAAGCTTAAAGCCTCCCACACTTAACTTAACTTTTTTCTTACATCCAGTCACGATGCTCTGCTCTAGCCTTAACCACATGGCCTGTGAACCTTTCTGGCAAGCTTTCTTTAAAAACTAAAAAAAAAAAAAGAAAGAAAGAACTCCACATTACCTTTTATTTCCAAATAACATTCATATTTGGGCCATTTCTTCATACCTCATTCTGTGTATGAAATAAAGCAAAAAGCATTTTTTAAGAAGGTATTCATTAAATTTCTATAAGAGCCCGGCGCAGCCAGTGCTACTAAATGAAAGGGAATGCACCACCACATTTTGACTGACTGATATTTTCTTTTGCTGCATTAGCAAAGATGTGGTGGGAAAACATGAACATTTTCTGTGCTTAATCGCCGTCATGGGGGAACTGATTGGGAGAAGAAAGGATTGCTGTCAGTGGGAGTTTCGCTCCTAACCAAGCAAAATCCACCCACACATACTAAGATAAAGATGAAGAGACTTTATCGTCATTGTAGTAGTAGTAGAACAAAAGTAGCAATGAAGAGGATAGGTAGAATAAAACAGAAGAGATAATGGCACTAAAATATAAATGGAATAATATATACAGTGGAATATATGCGTATGTAATTGTTACCTTCCGCACTATTGTCTATTATTGTCCCTTATAAAAATAAACCATTTAAAAACCATTTGCTGTAAACTATTTTATTGATGTAGATTTGCTATGGGCGGCACGGTGGTGCAGTCGTTAGCATCGTCGCCTTACACCTCCAGGGTCCAGGTTCGATGCCCGGCCAGGTTCGATTCCTGTCTCTGTGTGCAGGTTCTCCCCGTGCTTGGTGGGTTTCCTCCGGGTACTCCGTTTTCCTCCCACAGTCCAAAGACATGTAGGTTAGGTTAATTGGCGTTCCCAAATTGGCCATAGTGTGTGAATGAGTGTGTGAGTGTGTGTGTGTCTGTGCCCTGCGATGGATTGGCACCCCGCCTTGTGCCCTAAGTCTCCTGGGATAGGCTTCACCCTATCACCCTGAATACAGGATTAAGTGGTATAGATGATGAGTGAGTGAGAGTTACTATGCACATGCTTTATACAGTGGCGTAATAAACAGGTAATAAATTATAAAAACTTAGGGCATTTGGCAAATGCCCTTACCCTGAGCAATTTACAGACGTACGTTGTAGCGCAAAAAACCCCAAAACAAAACACATCTTCATGCTAGTACACTAGATTAAGGATCACAGTCAATCTAAAAACCCTGCTAGGGACGTTTTAGTGTTTTAAAAGGATGCTAATTTAAATACTTGGTAAGGAGGTACAGTAGGTGTTTAATTTTCATTTGACGACAGTCACAGACTCGAATACCCAAGGGAATGTCTTTCCACCATGCAGGTGCCAGGACACCATTATTTGTCACTCTTTCACGCTCAGAATTGAATAGAAATCAATTAGCACCAATTTGAGTGTAAACACACTTGTGTGTACAGTACCTGTGTGACGGGACGTTGATAGCAATTGTAAATACGTGCGTCCTCAAAAAGGCAAATGTGAAAGACACGCAGCACAACATTACTGATGCCAAAGATCTTCCCGGTCTGGGGTGTGAAACCTTAACAGAGGTGTTTGAAGATAACAGCTGTGAGGAGAACAAAGGGGAGATTTTTTCACAGCCCTCTGGCAGTTTTTACGCCGTCAAAAAAAGAGCAGTAACATATTAGCATGATGAAGATCTGATTTAAATCAACAGAATGTCGATTCAGTCCATGTCTGGTGATTCCTAGAAACCAAGTTGTTTCTAGGAATGGTTCAGATGTGATTTATTTGATGAGCAGGCCACGATCGCCGCACTATTCTATCGTTTGATAGAAATAAGGTTTATGATCAGGGTGAAACAAACCAGTCATGCTTCCGAGTGACGGTTCAGACCGTTTCTCTTCCTCAAGCGTTCCAGATGACGTGCTTAATGATCGCTTCAAACCTTTGGAAGCTCAAACTTCCACCATGCATTTTTAGCGTTAGGGATTAAGCTCCATTTTAAGAGCTTTCACTCTTCTTCTTCTCAGTGTTCATGTTCCTGTGTATCCCAAATACCACCATCACTCCTTGTCACGTTGAAGCTGTATGTCAGGGCTAAAAGCCAGACAGTCATTTCGCTCCCTGCCCTGGAGACACACCGTGACAAAGTCAGATTAAGAGACACTCCAGGCAATGTCTCAAATGAAGAATTCCCCCCCTTTCTGTCGTTCGAGAATGACAAAGGGGTGATAACATTAGCATCCGTTAACAACATCATCCCACTATCCCTTGACTTGTCTCCTTTAGAGGGAGTGGGAGAGAACCAATTCATGTTCTGTGGGATCTTGTTCTCATTGTTTTATTTACTGTTTTGTGTCATCAGAGTAAATTAGAAATGTCACCGTTTCTAAGAAGCCTGCAGGCGAGAGACGCATCTCTTTGCCCCGGCCCATTCTCTCAAGGAGACGGCATTCACCATCAGATTAGACTGATGATTCATGAGCTAGAGTCAATGGCTACTGAATCTAAGTAGGCAGACGGTTATTTTTAAGGTCATCAGCTAATACGCATTGTCAGTCAAGCAGAGCCTTGTTTAAAAATAAGTTCACTTGGCAAATATTTTAAAATTCCAGAACTAGACAGCTGAAGATGGTTTTTTTTTAATCTTCAGCCCTCCATTGTAGCTTCAGATTCTCGCTCTCGGACGACTGGCACAGAACCCGAGTTGGACCTTTCATGTTGCAGCCCTTCGTCCTCATGAGCGACGTGTTGTGCATCCTGAAATCCTTTTCTGATTATCACAATTGCAAAGATTGGTTATGTGAGTTACTGTAACCTTCCTGTCATTTTGTCAAAAAAACGTCTTTTTGTTGTTGTTTGTTGTTTCTCCACTATTATTTGGTGTAGACTGTTCTGCATGAAAATTACTCAGCAGATCAGCAGTTTCTGAAACGCTCAAAGCAGGCCATCTGGTCCACAACAAGCATGCCATGATAAAAGTCACTGAGATCAAAATCAGCATAATTTTATTCCCCATATACATTCCTATGTACTGTTTTTTTTTTGTTGTTGTTGTTGAGTGTTTCGTCACAGAATGATACATATGTATCACACATATATAATGATACAGATTTCCATTACACTAAAAGTTTGAACACACCTTCTGATCCCCTGGTCTTTCCTGGTTTCCATTTCATTTCTACATTGTAAAAAATCCATAATATGCAATAATTTCCCTTTGAATTTATGTTGATATCCAGTTGATATTAAGATGTGTCTGCTATTTATGCTCTATACAGCCATCATAACTGTTCTAATCTGAGGTGCTGTTGATTAGTGATTTTTGAGGCTGGTAACGCTAAAGGGATGGCACGGTGGTGTAGTGATTAGCACTGTCGCCTTGCACCTCCAGGGTCCAGGTTCGATTCCCTTCTCTGTGTGCATGTTCTTCTCGTGCTTTGTGGGTTTCCTCTGGGTACTCCAGTTTCCTCCCACTGTCCAAAGACATGTAGGTTAGGTTAATTGGCATTCCTAAATGAGTGAGTGAGTGTATGTGTGTGTCTGCGCCCTGCGATGGATTGGCACCCTGTCCAGGGTGTACCCTGCCTTGTGCCCTGAGACTCCTGGGATAGGCTCCAGGCCCCCGTGACCCTGAATATAGGATAAAACAGTATAGAAGATGAGTGAGTAAGACATTCCAGAGTTTTAGTGCTCTGTTCTCTGGTACGCTTGTGTATTTACACCCTCCAACACAGAAGGTGACAGTATGCAGTATGCACAAGAGAAGAAGAGAACAAACTTCCGCGCTATGCATAATATTATTGATTATGATCTCGTATGCCTTCCTACTTTATCAGCTGTGACTGTGTAGGTCAGGTTTCGGAGGAGAACGACGGCAATGTTGATGTCGTGACTAAACAGTGATCTAGTTCAGTTTATAGGTATGAATGCATGCCTAATTCGATTCGTCCCCGAGTACGCTGAAACAATTGCAAGACCACCTCTTCAAGCAGGAAGGGTCCACGTGCGCAGAACGATTGTGTTCTCATTGATCAAAATGAGCCAGACTTTGAGTCTTAGAAACGATCCAGGATTCTAGAATATACATTTTCCCCATTCTAGTTTTCGATGTGAACTAAATGTTTTGGCTTTTATCTGCAAGATTTTATACATTGCACCGCTGCAATTACACTGTATTATGCTGTAGTTCTTAATTTTTTACATTTATATAAGAAATTTAATATCTTTTATGTCTACACCAAATCTTGCATAAAATGCAAAAATATGTAAACCTGCTTCGCTTGGCTTTCCATAACAAAAATTTAAAAATATTGATCGGCTACCAGAAATATGCGCAACCAGCTCGGAGAGGCGAAACATTCATATGCCCAGGTACCACTGTATTATATTTCTTTATTCAGGTAACTTTTTAATCACTCATCATCTACGGTATACTGCTTTAACTTGTATTCAGGGTCACGGAGACCTGGAGCCTATTCCAGTAGGCTTAGGGCACGAGGCAGGGTACACCCTGGACAGTGTGCCAGTCCGTCGTAGGCACACAGCGATACACTCACACACTACGGCCAATTTGTGAACGCCAATTAGCCTGATCTGTACGTCTTTGGGAGGAAACCGGAGTACCCGGAGGAAACTCACCAAGCACAGGAAGAACATGCAAACTCCATGCACGCAGAGACAGGAATCGAACCCGGACCCTGGAGGTGCAAGGCGACAGTGCTAACCACTACACCACCATGCCGCCTTAAGTATTTAATCTGGTTGCAAAAATGTATTAAGTATACAAAACTTGATAGAATCACTGTATTTGCCAAATTCTTCTTTTTTGCAGACTCAGACTGAGCTAGAAACATCTGCTTAATTGTGTGGTCAAGCTGACATCGTATTTCTGCGAAACAATTAGAGTAAAATCAACAGTTAAAGGTTTCACAATGGACCATGACGAGACAGGAACTTTAGGAATCCCTACGAGAAAATTTTGCTAGTCTTGCTGCATTCACAGAATCACACTCCATTAGCTCTACAAGTGTCTCATTCTGGTCTTCTAAACAACCGTGACTGGAGCATGTCTTCCAAATTAGTCAGATGTGCAGATTAGGCACTTGTTGTTCTGAGTAGAAAGGGGGAAACTGCCCAAGACGGAAAGCAGCCTGATGGCATAGAAGAGGCCAGAGTACTGTAAACCTCCTTTAAAATCGAACACAAAGGAATGACGGTGGATGAGTGATTGTGTGAAATCCTGCGACAGTGTGTTTGACGTGCATGAAAGAAGCCGTTGAATTGAGTTGACCTCGTTCCAAAACTCCACAAATCTCCATTCAGCCTGTGCCTTTCTTGTTAAGATCTAATGTGATAAACGATGTACGAGCCAAAAAATGTGGGCAGCAATACCAGTGTCCATCAAAGGCATGCCATTAAATGTGGTTCTTTATTCTTTACTTTCAATGATGAAGCTCAGATCTTGCGTTAAAGCGATAGTGATGGGAGATAGAAGAGAAAAGCAATGGTGACCACTTCATAGCAGATCCAGAGACTTTCTACTTCTGGAAAGCTTCATTAGATCAACGATTGTGCAGGTCACGTTGTTTCATAACAAATTTGTTCAGTTCCAGTGGCTTAGACTGTGTTTTTGTCACCCCGAGAAGTCTGTTACCATAGAAACGACACCGTCGTCAGCCAAGGCCGTTATTTATGAGCCTTAGATTATGTGCTGCGTCAATTTCTACAAACAACCGTTACTATAGAACCCACAGCATCCAAAAGGTTCCAAATTGAGCAGATGACCACAATGCCATCTTATAACTGAACAGAATGTTGGGTTGAGTATACACCGATCAGACATATAGTTTCCTGTAGTTACCCCAGGGCAGTGGGGGGAGCTCAGTGGTTAAGGTGTTGGCCTGCTGACCAGGTGGTCCGCTCCAGGGGCGCCGTATAATGGCGCTCTGACCCCGGCCTGCTAACAAATGCTGAAAATATGCAAAGAATCAAGAATTTCACTGTTCAGTCATGTACTGTATATGTGGCAGGATCATCGGCACACAATTCTCATTCATGCCTGTGGGGAGTAAAGGCCGGCCCGTCTGTTTCGATCCCACAGCAAAGCCATTGCAGCACAACTTGCCGAAAAAAGAGCACCAGAATACATTAGAATAGATGTATTCAGAATTAAAGAAAATGGGCTGCATTTGGATTATCATCAGTGTTGTAAGAACGTTTGCCAAGTGTCTTGTCTTATACCAAAAAGAATGAGACAAATTAATGTTTCGGTCTTTCCAGAACGCTGTCACTATGCCAATGTACCATCTGCACCTCTTGTGTTTATTCCAGCCAATACACACTGCCTTCAGCCCTAGCATAAATAAAAGCATCGGTGGACAGGTTAATATCATGTTACAGATACACACACACACACACATACACACCATCCTTGTAAATAAGCATTTCTTCAGTAGTCCAAAGAAATGAAAACACCTAGCAACTAGGATCTGAGCAGGATCTGCTCTAGCTGTAAGCGCTGTGAAGTGGTGCCAAGCCATAGCTGGCAAGTGTTTTGTCTGACCAAGGCTTAGTAAGAGGCTTGAAGTTTTCTGGAGGAAAGCCATCAAGCGTCGCAGTGTGTGCCCAGGGACGTGAGTAATGCCTGGCACTTCCCTGTGCCAGGTGACCGCTTCACTGGCACTCATAATTGACGCCCTGCTTGACTGGTTCCTCAACTTTCGAACTCTGAAGCAAGGTCACAACCTGAAGATGCAACAACCCGGACTTGTTTCTTAGAAACTATGCTTTGTCTGTGTTTTTTTTTTTTTTAAAGGTAGATGATGAGCTTAAGGCAAAACTATTTTAATAGATGCTATACTTTACTTCTTGTAATGAACACATAAGTCAAAGCAATGAGGCAGTGTCAGCAGTAAAGAAGGTTGTTTAAAAGAATAGATTATGTGGATCTTCCTGGGATGACTAACCAAATTTTAGTGTTTCTTATTAAAATAACTGGGGCAGCAGAGTGGCATAGTAGTATGCACTGTCGCCTTGCATCTCCAGGGTTGAGGGTTCGATTCCGTCTTTAGGTCTGTTTGTGTGCGTGGAGTTTGCTTGGTGGGTTTTCTCCAGGTCTTCTGGTTTCCTCCCACAGTCCAAAGACATGTAGATTTGATGTTCCCAAATTGCCCATAAATACATTTATAAATGTATACGGTATATTATTAAATTTTTTATATGAAAGACAAAATATATACTGTATGGCCAAATGTAGGTGGACATTTTACAGTACCAATCAACACTATATGCACTTTTTGAGTATAGAGTACCAATCCAGATTCTGTGGTTCTGTGTCTGGTTTGCCATAAGAGCATCAGTGAGGTCCGGCATTAATGCAGGTGGCATTTCATTTAATTCCAGTGATGTTCAGTGGTGTTGATTTTAGGGCTTTCTTCAAGACGCTCAAGTTCCTCCTCTCTAACCATGACAAACCATGTCTTTCTGTACATCACATGGTGCAAAAGGACATTGCCATGACGGAAGATCATGTAGTGTTGCTAATATTCAGATTGGGGTCCGGGTTCGATTCCCGTCTCTGTGTGTAGGGCGTTTGCATGTTCTCCCCGTGCTTGGTGGGTTTCCTCCGTGTGCTCTGGTTTCCTCCCACAGTCCAAAGACATGTAGGTTAGGTTAATTGGCGTGAATGAGTGTGTGTATGTGTGTGCCCTGTGATGGATTGGCACCCTGTCCAGGGTGTATCCCGCCTTGTGCCCTAAGTCTCCTGGGATAGGCTCCAGGCTCCCCGTGACCCTGAATACAGGATTAAGCGGTATAGATGATGAGCGAGTGAGATATTCAGTTAAACCAGAAACCTATGTAAAATTACCTTTATTCACCCTGTGAGTCTTTATCTAAAATTGCAGATGGCACTATGAATTACTTATCAGTGCTTTTAAAATTCCATAAATGATGGAATTGCTGCTTAGGTTAACTCCCTACACCCTAAGCCCCCTAACTCCACTGTGAGCCGCTACGGACGTGAGCTCATAATTAGGCAGTGAAAGGTAGCACATAAGTGTAGATAATGTCCAGAGCGCTCAGTCCTGACTCTCCTCTTTCTCCGTTCTTGTTCCATCTTTGTTTGCACAGGCAGCTTAATGTGCACTTAACTCAGTGGAGGAGGTGAAGCAGAAGGTCAGGAGTCTCATCTGCATTAACATGACTCGATGCACTTAAAACACACTGCAATTAAAAGCGAGGGATTTGGGCTTATGGAGATTGCATTCCTCCCGAATGCTGCGTCGGAGGAGTGGACCTCTGTCCCCGTCTTTTCGGAAGACAGAGTCTTTAAAAAGATAAAACCGTTAACAACGAGGGAGCTCGTTCGCCCGAGATCTAAAAGGAAAACTCTTCAAAGTCTCTCCTTGAGGTCTGTCTAATTGAAAGGTTTGCGATATCAAATAAAAAAAACTCATATTCTGGCCTTTTGATCAGCTTCTCGCCGTGATTCCGAGTTTCCATAAGAGTGTTAATATTAAAATCCAAAAGCAGCCACGTTTCTGTCCTGTGGTGGAAATTGTGAAGATTTCTGTAAGTTGAAGGGTAAAGCTGTAGCGGACTCTCATTAGTCAATTTTCTGTAGATATCCGCGCAGGAAGGTTAGAATTAAATTTCTGTAACCTGTTGCTGTTTTGAAGGTACGAACATGCATTCCGATTCACTGTTAACATTAATGAAACGATTATACCCTCAAAAACAGGCTGAAGGATTTCTTGATTGATTTGCTGCCTTTGCACCAGGAATGGAACTGGAACTTCGTCAGGGTTTTAGAACTTGTCGTTTTGAGTTTGTGTTATTGAGCACATTAACTACAGAGCTAGACAGTGTACATTGGCCCATGTTTTAACCCAGTGCACTCGCACGGTGCCCCACCAGATGTTATTTTATATTGTGAAATAACTGTCTATTTGAGTAAGAGTAAATGGTTTGAGAAACACCTACAACCTATATGTTCTGTATGGTCGCATTTTACATTTTCTGTTTCTCGAAGCTTAAACAGCAAACACATTTGTAGAATAATATCTCTGCATTGCATTATTTTATTAACACATTCACTCAATCAGCTTTTTTTCTTCAGTTTCTGCTATTAAATAATTAAGTACTTTAAGAGAGATAGCATATGGATACTGTTATACAGTATACTGAAAGCCGTGACATTGTAAAGCTGTGATACTTGCAATCCTGTGAATCTTCTCTACTTTAATACTATATTCAGTAAGGTTTTATACAACATACTGACAAACGCTATCTTATGTGCATCTTAAACATAAGCCAGTCCAGAGAGACTGCAGCAGTCACAGCATCACAGCAGGAATGAGGAATGAAGCCACTCTGCTGCCCAAAAGTGCTTGTTGTTACACACAAGTGTGTGTGTGTGTGTGTCTGTATTTTAACCCTCTTGGACTGAAGTTTTGGAGAAACATTTTGCAATTCGACTCAGGTGTGTTTGTGTGTATTTACAGTACAGTTGAGTGCAAAAGTTTTCACTCCCATGGTATCACACAATGCAAAATGATAGTAAATCAGTAGTACACAGTTATTCACATAAAATTGCAAGACAAACCAGTGGACTATTCTAAAGGACAGCGGTGGTTCGGTGGTAAGTTCTGTACCTGCCCATGTGTAAGGACTGGGTTCAATTCCTTCTCCAGCCCCTTGATACAGTGCTGATCCGAAGGCCGAATGAAATAAGAGGGTTAGATGGATATGTTTGAAACAGTCCTGTACATTAATATAATATAATATAATATAATATAATATAATATAATATAATATAATATAATATAATATAATATAATAGTTTTAATTATTGCCGCTTTAATCACAATTGCAAAATAGGTCTGAATAATTGCACTTTTTGATCATGTCATGCAAGCCTACAAAAAAGAATACATAACAAAATTGTCTAGTTTTCTTTTATTCTACAAGAAAGATGTAATCTCTTATAATACACCATTGGAGCGGTTATTACTTAATATTACGTAATAATGAAGGAATGGCAAATGTTTGTTTTTTTCTTCTAAAGTTATACAAACATTTGCACTCTTGTGTGTCCCTGTGCATGGGTATATCTCTATGTGGGTTGGACATATTAAATATCTTCACTTGGAATTATTTTCCTGTAATATACAGTTACGACAAAGTTAAAATAGACAACGCATTTTGAGCATGGCTCCAGTGGCAGCTGTATGACTTTAAAGCCGGATCACTAAAATTATCTTCACCCCGTGCGGTTATAACAGTATCAGCAGCTTTACTAAATATGGATGGTGCTGAATTAAATACCCACGTAACACATGCTTTAGCCATTTATGAAGTGCTTGAAAATCTTTTTTGGAAGCGGGTATTTGAAGGTATAATTAATGTGAAAATTATGTTTTGCAGGATGATATAATGGCATTTTTTTTATGGTGTTAATTTTTCATGCATTGGTCTGAGTTGACTTTTAGACTACATTAAGGTTGACCTTTTTGTAAATGGGCGGAATAGGAGATTAAACAATTACTTTGTTTTAGGCAGTGACCACAAGGCTACAATGAGAAACACTGAATTTATTTGCTTATCAAATGTACCGGATGGACGAGAATTTTATCAACTAATTCACCACTCATGATTAGGCATGCTGTTCTGAACATTTTTTTTAACATTGTGCCAGTGTCACGATCATTTAATGTTTGCCTAAAATCAGAATTTTATATTTATTAAAGAACAGGACTGAACAACTTGGTGGGTTTCCTCCGGGTACTCTGGTTTCCTTCCTTCAGATTAGGCTAGTCGGCATTCCCGAATTACCTGTAGTGTGTGAATAAGTGTGTGAGTGCCAGTGGCCACTTTATGCGATGGATTTTTCAGTACATTCTAATAAGCACTTTATGTTTACTTTAGTAAGTTTTAGCAAATGCACAGTATGCTTCCAATATATTTAATCAAAACCCAGTACATTTTTGTTTAGTCCAGTCCCTGTAACCTGTAGACCGAGAGTCACGCTCCCTCCTCAACCCCATCTCCAGATTGGACTAATGGACCGATCAGGGAAGGATATCACGGCACCATTCAGAGCCAGTTGGATTGTATTATGTTTGTCTGTCACTGTGTTATTATTCATGGATTATATACTACAAATTATTCGACCAGCTGCTTTCCCACACACTCACAAGCCTGGCATGTTGTTGAAACACAAATGACTGCTGATACAGTATAAACCCGATCATTAATCTGTAAAACCTGTTTAACCCTTTAAACGTGTCCATGAACTTTCACTTATTTTACATTTAATAAAGTCTAACACTGTCTTACAATAATGATTTGTGTTTATTTAAACAATAAATTAATTTTAAAAAGTGTAGTTTAGGATACCAAGCCCAAGATTTCAACAGGTTACAGCTGAGTTCGAACAGGATTTGGTTGATTTATTGCTATTTCACATTCCGCAGCCTTCTAGGAAGAGATTAAAGAGACACACCTGACACAGGTAGCAGTTCCTATAGACGAATGACTTCCATTTCAGCCATAACTCACCGAATTGGTACATTCAGGAGATGGCCATGTTCATTTATTTCTACACAAGTCAAAGAGAATACACCTGATGATCACTTCTGTATTAAGTGCTTATTAGCGGGTGACCTGATTTATTAGTGTTAACTAATTGCTTACCATGTGTGCAGATGTCAACCCACAGTACACACACACACACACACATACACCCACACACACACACACACACACACACACACACACACACACACACACACACACACACACACACACACACACACACATGTGCACCAGCAAGCATGTTTGGCCTGTTAATACCATTCGATGGCTGTGGGTCAGTCTCAGCTTTAATCTCATTGTATTGTCGGGCAAAATACGAAGGACATGATGTGACTGTAATGCTAAACTATAAGAGATGTCCAAAGTGCTTGAAACTTTATTTATGATTAAAGGAAAAGGTCACTGTCTTAAACACTTTACAAAACAGCAGATGAGTGGCTTTAAAAAAATATATATATATTGTAATTATGGTCACAGCTGGATTGAATCAGTTTCTCTTGCTGAAATTAATTCATTCTCCCTTTTGTATTTTGGATGAAAGTGAATTAGAGGAAATCCTAAAAATCCAGACATTGTTTTATGTCTCATCTTTAAGAGATTAAATTGCTCTAGGGAATCTTTCGTTTGGGTGAAAAGAGGATTTAATACATTAGACTCATCAGTTCCATGATGTCATTCACATACATGACAATGCTTAATGTTGACACCTTGTGGTTTTCATTTTATGCCTTAATCCGGCTACAGATGATAAAGGATTAGAAAGCCAGTGATCAGTGGAATTGTGAGATCAAATTCATTTTATAGCCCTAGCAAACGCAGTATATAGGAAACCATACATCTTAATTTATTTAAAATATCAAAACCATAAATCATCATTTATTTAAAGTATCAGTATATTTTAAAAATGAAAAATGACCTTTAGCTATTATTTAGCTGTGACTTTTTGGTGTGGCTTTATATACATACGTACTGTAGCAGACTTTAATGGTTTTTCAACTCAGAAAAAAATATGCTAATAAAAACCACGTACAGTGATTTTTCTTGTGATCATTTGCGTCTAAATAAGTTTGATTTAATCATAAAATTTGTATTGAGTGTCTTGGAAGCTGTTCACTGCTGTCGTCACTTCGTCCATCAGGACACTAAGAAATGGTGAAGTGTATTGCAAGTTGAACATTCTTGTTTCCACCGCACTGTCTTAATATTCTAATTCTAATATTCTATAATATTTTTTTCCATAATAAAATAACTACTGTGCTAATCGGTGTAGCTGTGTATCTCTACACTGTAAACCCTAATGCTCAAAGTAATTAAACATATTGAGTACTGTTAGCTTATAATAATAATAATTAGTTTAAATTAATAGTCCTTGATGAGTATTTAGAACTTTTTGGTATTTATGAGTTTGTAGAAATGACACTTTTCAAGTTGAACAAATGTGATATTTTAAGTAACTGTAAGTACTTAAGTAACAGTAACTGTCACCTTAAAGTTCCATCAACTTAAAATCTTTCAGACATCAAACTTTGTAACCATGTTAATCCATCGTCTGACATTTGTCTTTCAATAAAACTTATTTGACAAAAAAAAAAAATCTTTCAGACTAGTGATTTTGTGTCTGACATCATCAGGGCAATAGGGCACTGGTGGCTCAGTGGTAGATATTTCGTCTGCCATGTGAAAGGCCTGGGTTCGATTCCCAACAACTGGATGGAGTGTCCGTCCCAAGCCCAGATAAAATGTGTAAAACCTGTGCAATGGTGATTATTTCAAATGTAGTTGGTTTTAGACCTTCATTTCTGTGACACAAGTATTTGGTTTGACTTGAACGCCCCATGTAAATTAAGACTTTATTTAAATGACATAATGCTTTTAGATAGTGAATGTGTGACAAAGGATGGATTCTAATTTATTTAGACTCAATTTAGACTCAATGTCTTATTTAGACTCCCCCTTCCATGTGACTCTCACAGACATAGAGAATGTAACAAGCTTAAACTTCAACGGCAATGGCACTCCTGTGATTCATTTACTTCAGTCCGAGGACCTGTAGGTGATAGAGAGTTTGTTCTGTCATTGTTTGAGACGGGAGGCTTGAAGGTCAAGTTTTATGTATGTGTTTCAGAAATTGAGCGCAGGATGGCAGTTTTTACATCGTACCCCAAAAGCCTTTTTATCAGTGTGTGTCCACTCTATAAAGGCCATTAGAGTCTATAAAGGTGATTTTGCACTGATTTCAGGGCTATTTTTGAAGGGGTGAATTATTCTTGATCGACATGATTTTTCAAACCAGTCGACAAGCTGTGTCTCGATTTCCGATCGAGCTAAGAGTCAGGGGAGCAGAGTGGTTTGAGGAGCAGAGGGTACCAAAGGGCACTCATAACTCAGAAAAGGGGGCATTTTTTTAGCTAAAGATGAAGAATTTCACCTTCCAGCACAATTTGCTAGATCTGAGTAATTTCAGCAATGGAGAACGAAGTATAAAATATTAGATATTAGTTTTTCACAGTAAGATCTTGGCTCCATTTTTTACATTACAAAATATAAGTATATTATATATATATATATATATATATATGGACAAAATTGTTGGTACCCTTCGGTCAATGAAAGAAAAACTCACAATGGTCATATAAATAACTTCTGACAAAAGTAATAATTAATAAACTCATGGAACAGGCCTGGACAAAAATGATGGTACCCCTAGAAAATACTGAAAATAATGTGACCAAAGGGACATGTTAATTCAAGGTGTGTCCACTAATTAGCATCACAGGTGTCTACAATCTTGTAATCAGTCAGTGGGCCTATATATAGGGCTCCAGGTAGTCACTGTGTTGTTTGGTGCCATGGTATGTACCACACTCAACATGGACCAGAGTTCTCTCTCTCTCTGTCTGTCTGTCTGTGTGTGTGTGTGTGTGTGTGTGTGTGTGTGTGTGTGTGTGTGTGTGTGTGTGTGTGTGTGTTATTATTATTATTATTATTATTTTTTTGTACAGAGGTATGTAGGCTTATATGTTATATTTTTTATATACAGTATTACAACAGAATTGGTTAACGTGGTGGCCAAAAGTATTAAGACAACATACAGTATGCCATATATTGAAGTCACAAAACAGATGATGTCACTAATTAATTTGAGCCTATCTGGTTGAAGAGTTGTGCTCATTAAACCCGCAGATTTAATCAATGGATGGAACAAGTATGTGGCAGGACCTTTACTTTGTTGACTTGGGGTGACCAATTTCTGCACCAAAATGGCTAAAACTAGGGAATTCTCAATTGAATTGCGGAATACTGTGACACATTTCTGTACATGATATTGTTTGTGATTATTTAAAAAAATGAAGTGGGAATTAAAGCAGAACTTGGGTTAACAGGTTATTATTGTGGAGCAGTGTAGGCGCCGTAACATATTAAGTACACAGTGCATGCATGGCTTGTTTAAGCAGATGGCAAAGATAATCGTACAGGTTTATTTAATAACCAAGCTTTATATCGCACACTGTAATGCATCTGGAAGCTGAACTGTGACAAACTTTCCATTGTGAGCATTGTTGTGTTACACAAACTGTTCGCTTGAGGCAGCCCTGGCATTAAAGTCACAGCATTCACATTCACGATGTGATTCTAAGAGGCAGCTGGTTCTTCCCACATCAAGAACTTCACAGCACCTGCGCTCACTAAGTGTTTTGAATAATTTATCATCCCTTTCTTGTTCACGCATGAATCTAGTGGCTAACAGTCTCCATAGAGAATTCACAGTTTACCAAAGTAGAGGTCCAGATGTGTAGGAAAATAAAGAGCGACTGCTGTTTTGGTAAGCTTTAGTGCGTGAATTATTCGCAAGAACACATGCAAGCACAAGCCATGCTGCTTTATGTTCTTAGTGCAAATGTGTATCTGCATCATGGCTCTGAGTTCATTCTGATTCATCAAGAGACCCCAACTTGGCACTTGCATAGATAAGATTTATTCTCTGATTTTAATGGTTTATACATAAACAAAGTTCTGGTGCAGTTGGACTGACTGTTTGTTTGAAGTAAGTTACACTGCATATTCCATCCATCCATCCATCCCATCTAGGACCCTCTGTAGAGAACTAGACCATTGTATTTATTCCAATTTTTACAACCAAGGTCAAACTTTCTGGCAACATTCATACACTGGGCAATTTGGGAATGCCAATTAGCCTAATCTGCATGTCTTTGGACTGTAGGAGGAAATCAGAGTACCTGAAGGAAACCCACCAAGCACAAGGAGAACATGCATACAGACCCCGAGGCATTGTATGCCAAACGGGAATTGAACCCAGGCCCTGGAGGTGCAAGGCGACAGTGCTAACCACTAAGACACCATGCTCGCCACACTGCATATTAGATCTTAAAATCTGTACATAATCTTTTCCGATTCTCCATCTTTCATCCTGTTCTCCCTTGGCTTCCCCAACACAGATTGAATTCGAAGTGACTGTACATGGCTGTGTAGCAGCGTATGTCATTTAAAGGCATGATATTAATGCCTACTTCTATATTTGACAGATAGCCTAAAGTTAGTTCAGTGGTCTGGTGGTCTTCCAAGGCATTTACAAGGGAATCTCCCGAGTTGAGTACAAAAATACGGCACTGATAGATGTTGCTGTGAGCTCATCTTCCCATCATTTTTAGAATGCTTTCAAAGATATTCTGAGAAATGTGTCTGAATTGTGCCAGCATGTATTCTTGGCTGTTCCATTTCAGCAGTTCCACATCAGTTGATCGGGTCGGGAGAAAAATGCCTCTGTGGAATTGTGGATCGGGCCAGATACATTAGTCTTAATTTCTGGTCAATTAGTCTTCTTGGCTCGCGCAGAGATACCATGTTTCCCTCTCAGCACGAAAAAAGATTGTATTTACCTTTGCATTTACTTATTTGGCAGATAGTTTATCCATAGCGACTTGCAGAAAAAAAAAAGGAAGCCTGCCATCCGAGCAGTAAAACAAGTGCTTCCAGACTCGGTCTACCTCAGTTGACTAGAAACAAGCTTAAGGTAGAAAGACAAAAAAAGATTGATAAACATAAATGAATGTATTAATAGACGTATTCTGTTTTTGAGATTTCCAACACAACATGAAATTATAAGCTAATGTTATTCATGGCCTACTTGGTCTCCTTTACCCCTACCAGTTAAGAGCCGGCTTCAATACCGAACCTGTTAAGAACCGGCTCTGTTTTGCCATGGGCTAGAGAGTTGCATCATAACATCACTGTATATGTCTGTCTATGTACAGTATGCTAGCGGCAAAAAAAAAAATGTTAGTGGCAAGCACCAGAACAATGGCTAACTTCAACATGGTTTTGCCAGCAGGTCTCTTTTATTTGTGAGTCTATTTTCAAATCATCATTACTAGAAAGCATTTGTGCTGCCCATTGTAATTAGTGTTCATTTTTAATTTTTTTTTTATTTCGTAGTATAAAACACTATGCTACACTTGACTACACAACTCCAGTTTACTGATGGCACCTTTTAGTTGGTCGTGCCTTCCAGCCCCTGATGTTAACAGTTCTTTGTTCTAGCCCAAATTGTTGGTGCCTCCATGGGACAGTCTGTGCTAGCTCTGAATCCGTCTTGGTAGAAAAGAGTTCCCTGAGTGACAAACCAAACATGATGCAACCACAAAGCAGAGGCGGATCTAGAAAATTATTCATGAGGTGGCAAGGGGGTGGCATTCAAATTATGAGGGGTGGCAACACTGAAGCAAGCATCCTTGCATGTTTTTTTTGGATTCAAGGAACGCTATTCTTATTCGGTGTATACACTAGAGTGCACATTTTTACATTGTCCTATAAAAATGAAATAAAAGCTGATGTGTGATTGACTTGAACATGATATCTGGATTGGAACGTCAAATAAATTTAAAAACTCTTTTATTTTTAGAACACTAGTACACTAGTGCAGGGGTGGCAAATGGGGTAAAAACCCCGGTAGATCCGCCCCTGCCACAAAGACCTTTGCATATCTGTTAAAAAGCACAATATTAAAATGTTTACCAAGGATGAACTTTGATTAAGTCATAGTGGCTTGACAAATTAAAGGGGGAGAAACTAATTGACTTCATATTCAGAAGCAGAATGAGGTTATCAGGTAATACAGACATTTCATCAGATGCAGCATTTTTTCTGATGAGTGTAGTCTTTTCAATTGGACATAAACAGGTACAGGCAAACTCACATCACAGTGTTTAAATACCAAATATAATATAAAGTACCAAGCTTCAGGCTCAGGTTTTTTTTTTTTTTTTTTTCAGGGCGAAAGGTTCCTATATAATGAACCTATTTTCAGCAGTTCTTTTCCATGCAATTAAGTGAAATTACAAATATCCTAGCAACTTGTGAATAAAAAAGGATTCACTATCCAGATAAAATACAGGGGTCCAAAAGAATTAAGCCAGCATATACTGTAACATGCACTATATGGTACACAGATCATTTCATTAATTAGTTCGAGGTTTATTTTTGCTCATTAAAATCATCTGGTTTAGATGATGGATGGATGGAACACATATGTGGCACGACTGATTTTCTGAAACATTTTAGTCACAGCTCGACTGCTTCATTTCAAATCGACTGTGATGGTGCACAGAGGCCAATTTACACAAATGTTTCTTTGTTCAAGTATATTATGGTCCCGGTGGTATTCAGGTCACATGCTGTATACTGTATGTTATATTGACACATTTTGAAAGAACTGTTAAGGCTATGATAATAAAGGGGTTTGACATGGTGATGTCACGTTTGACCCAATTCTGCCATCTTCCACTGTCCTCAATTGCCCTCGATTTGCTGTGGTTGGTCACAGCTTCTTGTCCTTCATCACTCAAGTGCATATAGATTTTTTTTTTTCTTCTTTTGTGCACAGTCTCACGTGTTGACTTTTTCTTATTCTTTTTTCAATTTTATTTTATTTTATTGGCTTTGAACTGCTTTTTTAAAATCTGGTTATGGAAAAATCTCACCACCTGTCCTCCTCCATCTTAACCCCAGTTATGTTCTTAGAATAACCTATTGTACAATATATACTTTCATCAGTCCTCAGACATGGTTTTGTCTTAGCATTCGGTTGCAAGTCCTTTGAGCTGATGACTACGCAGCCTGCACTCCTGGCAGTCTGAGATTTTTCTCAGTCATGCTCGGTGTCGGTCAGATGACAGACTTGAATCTAAGATTACATTTTTCTCCTGTGCATCTTTTGAGGAGGTAAGATTATTCTGTAAATCTCTGAATAATTTTTGCTCTTGCTGCACTCTGCAAATAGGTTGGGTGGAAAAAAAGCAAACAAGTAACCCTCTGATAGAAGAACATTCTAATAGTGCTGCACAATTAATCACATAACATCACATAGAAAGTCGAAGCCGCAATACGAGCTTGTGCAATTATCTAATCGGAAAAATGGTGCGATTTATTACAGATAATGTACGCACAGTCAGTAATTCATGTGGAGTTTTGCTTGAAGTATACTTTGAATGACCTATGGACTCTGAGGCTCACGCAAGAACTCACTCACTCACCTTCTATACTGCTTTATCTTGTATTCAGGGTCGCCGGGGGCCTGGAGCCTATCCCAGGAGACTTAGGGCACATGGCGGGGTGCACCCTGGACAGGGTGCCAATCCATCGCAGGGCACACACACATACTGTACACATACACTAACTTATTCACACACTATGGGCAATTTGGGAACGCCAATTAGCCTAATCTGCATGTCTTTGGACTGTGGGAGGAAACCGGAGTACCCGGAGGAAATCCACTCTGGTTTCCTCCCATAATCCAAAAACATGTAGGTTACTTGCCGTTCCCAAATTGGCCATAATGTGTGAATGAGTGTGTGTACTGTACAGGTATGTGTGTGTGCCCTGCTTTGTGCCCTAAGTCTCCTGGGATGGGCTCCAGGCCCCCGTGACCCTGAATACAGGATTAAGTGGTATAGATGATGAATGAGTGATTGAGTGAGTAAGTATATTAAGGTATTAGTATACAGGGAATCGGCTCGGAATGATTATAATAGGCACGGAATTTATTATTCCTCCAGTTTTGTTGGAGGTTAGTGAGACTGAGTGGAGTGAGTTTATTCTTGTTGTAGAACTTGTAGAACTCGTGACTAAGGCATGGTGGGAGGTGATTGTGTTTGTGTGTTTCAGTCCCAGGCGAGGGTGAGTCATTTGGGACCCGCTTGCCCTGATGTGTATATATTTATCTGCTTTGGTGCCTAACATATTTTTTTTACAAGCTAAATATACCGAACTGATAGTATTGTTGTACTGAAGTTTAATGATTTACTGTCTAAGACACAATAAATAGCTAACACTTCTCAGGCATCAAGACTCTAAAAATAAACTGCAATGGTAACGATGCAGATTTGGATTTTCACCTTAATGTCTGAAAGACGATGCCACTTTCTCTGTTGAAATTGATTTATCAATGGAGCCCCTTGCAGCTAAACCAGAGCATGGTCTGAATATATATTATGGAGCTCTATGCCCATGGCTTTCCTCTCTCAGTCTAAACATGTCATATGGACAGAAAGCAGATAACACAAAGACTCAGTGTTTATCCAGTGAAGAGCATACAGTACAATTAAGTTAAGCTTAGTTTCACCGGTGACGTATCCGAATATATACTAATATGGGAAAAGCCTCGAATCGTTTCTTGTCCCGACTATACACTGAGCTGACCATAAACGCCCAGCTTATTATTCACTCATTCAGAATGCATGATTATCTATTGCAAATGATTACAGTATATCCGATGTGTAATTGTAAGCTGTAGTATAAGGAAAGTTTGGAGACGTTTCCAATCAGTACGTTTATACTAACTAGTATAAAGAGTCTCTCAGCATTCATTTTCGCATCTTCCTCGTTAATCAAACAGCCGAATTGCTGCTATGAAACAGGATGACAGGAGGCTTGGTGATCAGGGAAATAATAGTTTTCTATCTAGACGGATAGAGGCTAGCAGCTGGCGGAAAAAGGGCATTAATTACCTTTAATTACCTTATCAGTGGCTTGCCAAAGTGTAGTTTGCTCCTAGTGGAATCCATTTGGAGCTCGTTTTGAAAGAGAATCCTGTTGAAACACCCTTAATTTATTAACTGATATAAGGAGTGTGCTGACAGCTTTTCACTAAAACATTTGCCGTGATCGAAAAAAAATATCTGGCACGGTAGTGACAAATGCTAGACGTTTCTATCCCCGACAGTAGGTTTAATTTTGTCACTCGAGCTCTGGCGCCACTGGGGTCAACTAAATGTGGACCAGCAGCAGGAGCAGTTATGTTTAGCACCTTGCTTTATATATATATATATATATATATATATATATATATATATATATATATATATATATATACGAAAGCTATGTCTGAAATGAAGGATATATACACTGACTCTGCATAAACACTGGATAATGATAGGACATTTTTTTAGCATATACAATCTAACCAACTATAGTTAGTCTATAAACTAGCATATAAGACCTAAATTAGCATATAAGTCTTCATTAGGTCTAATATGAGAAATTAGCCAGATGTGCAAGTGTATAACGAAACTTGTGATTCTGCTAAGAGACACACATTTGACTTGTACGTCTTCCATAGTTAGCGTTTAATTACAGTGTGTGTTGCACCCGGGACGAACAGCAAGACAGTTAGCTAAGTGCCGGCTCTGTCATAACAGAAACAAACCATTAAATATTTTATTCACTATGCAGACTTCTCATTCATGGAAGCTGCCAAGCTACAAAAAAATCAATGCCAGGAAACAAGCATGCCCAGTGTCCTAGGAAATGGATTGGATATAGATGGAAGGAGTAATCTGTTGCAGCATTGCCCTCACCGATTGCTATTTATGATTATGTTTATGTTTAGGAGTCTGGCTTGGCCAAGAATTAATTTCACTAGAAAATATCAAACCAGCCATAACATTAAAGCCGTAAAACATTAACCCTAAAGACTCCACAAAAACTCAGAAGATATGCTATGGTATCTGGCACCAGGATATTAGCAGCAGATCCTTTACGTGCTGTAAGTTGCTCGTTTGTCCCTCATAACCTAAAGGGATTAAGATTTGGAAAACATGGAGCCCATTACAGCAAGCTTGAACTCTTAAGCCCCATACACAGCAGCTTGTTATGCACTGCATGTTTTGGTACCTTTCTATCACATCAGTGATGATTTGGGCTGCAATCTCATGGCATTCCCTAGGCCCAGTACTTGTGCTAGATGGACGCGTCACTGCCAAGGACTACCGAGCCGTTCTGGAGGACCATGTGCACCCACCGCTTCAAACATTGTATACTGAAGGCGGTGCCGTGTATCAGGATGATAACGCACCAATACACACAGCAAGACTGGTGACAGAGTGGTTTGATGAACATGAAAGTGAAGTTGAACATCTCCTACGGTCTGCACAGTCACCAGATCTAAATATTATTGAGCCACTTTGGGGTGATTTGGAGGAGCGAGTCAGAAAACGTTTTCCTCCACCAACATCACGTAGCGACCTGGACACTATTCTCCAAGAGGAATGGCTCAAAATCCCTCTGGCCCCTGTGCAGGACTTGTATCTGTCATTCCCAAGACGAATTGATGCTGTATTAGCTGTCACCTTCAGCATTGCTTTACAATGTAGAAAGAAATAAAAATCAGGAACGACCATGGACTTAAAAAGTCATCCCAAACTTTTTATGCGTTAGTATATATTCTAATTTCATGGTCTTTCCTGATTTTTATTTCTTCCTACATTCTTGCAAGAACTATTCCAGAACAGCTGTCGTTCGTGCCTTAAAATAACATCCGGCTGTTGTTGTTGTTGTTGTTGTGGTGGTGGTGTTACCTAATTACATAATGTCATGTGTTATTCAATGGTTTAAAAAAAAATCCAGCATTGTTCCTGAATGTAGAAAATAAACCCAAACGTGTCGAAGCTTTTGACTGGTACTGTATACAGTGTACAGTACAGTAATACCTTAATGCTGGTTATAAAACCATGATGCAAGGTGAAGATGACAACCCAGATCTACTTGTTAAACTCAATGCCAATAAAATGTGATTAAACAAAAACTAAGGAATACAGTGGTTTTATGTTTAATATGGTAGTGATTACTTGTTTGACCGTTTATGTACAGTACATCATTATAGATTAGTTACTGTACAAAATAATTATTTGACACTTACAGTATATGTGGGTAAAGTTAACCAGCCATTAATAAACATGACAAGAAATAATTTGTATGGGTCGTGTCAAACCTCTGGTCTAGAGGGTGTTATCAGACGACTTGAATATGAAGTCAGTCTTTTTATCCATTTCTTTATTTTCTTATATATTACTAATGGAAAGCAAACAAGCGTCTGTCGGTGGTCTCTCAAGTTCCAGACACTTGCTGGCACTTTACCAAATGCCATTTTGAGCTTTATTAGCAGTGCTGAATTCCCTCAGGAAATGCGTTCTTGTGTTGTGTTTGTACTTTGTTTCGGTCGTGTGGCACAGATGGTGTCTCTGTTTCAATTGAAATTCATTATTGTGCCCTATACAGCCTGAATTAAACCACGAGACTCAATTATACCCAAGCCGAGTCCTTGGTCTGACCTGTCCTTCAGTGGTCTGATTTTAAACTGTGTTAAAACTGGGGCTGAAATGATCCCTCGTGTAATTTGATTACAAAAAAGGATCGAGGCAAAATCTTCTGCCTCGAAGCTTCTTTTAATTAATTTAAAAAGTTTGCGTTATGTTCTTGCGCAATTATTTTTTTAGCGTGACACAGCGCGCTTCCGGATGCAAGCCGCCAATAAACCCCGACGAAGAAGAAGCGCTTACGTCACCCACAAAGTGAAAGGAGACGCACACAGTTAGCTGTGTATTGATTTAAGGTGGCGTTCTGTTGCGGACTTCAAAATGGAAGGGGAGCGATAAAAACATATTAAAATTGTGCCCGAGTTTTTTTTTTTTTGATACTTAAAGTTATTTAAAATACCTTTAGTAAACACATTAAAATAAGAATGTATGGCACTGTAATGCACTTAATTCATCTCAGTCAACTTTAAGCTATTCCTTGTATTGTGAATAATGACAATGTTTATTTTTGATAAAATGCTGTATGCATTTAAAAAAAAAGAGGAGATTTTTCTAAAAAGAAAACCAGTTAATCTTCGTTTCTCTTATATATTTTACATTGCTGTTTCATTAAGCAAAAGTAAATTTTATCCAATTACTCAATTAATCGATCCAATTTTTGGTAGAATACACGATTACTAAAATATTCAATAGCAACAGCCCTAGTTAAAACATCTGTGTCAGTGTGAAATGTTGAGCAAAATGTTAAATTGTCATCTCCTGAAGGCTGACATCGATATGGCATTTAAAACTGAAGCAGAAAAGTTTTTAAGATTAATGTTTCAAAATCTGGCGTATATAAACCACTGCAAGTTGATGACAGTAAATTCCATTAACCAATTTTGTAAGTACTTGCACAGAAAACAGCATCAAACACCCAACACCTGCGTTTATTACTTGGCTTATTAATTATTATTTGTGCTGTCTAATTAAAACACTCTCCAATTTGATTGCAAGTAGTGCATTGACTTCATTATTTTCTAATCTTTGCAGTTTCTAATCTTTGCTTTTTTTTTCAAGCAGAAATTTGCCCTTGGACATCTTTTGCCCTTCTGATGTCTTGACCGCCGGTGGTACGCGTCCAATATAATGAAATGCGAACTCTCTTATACCTTCCACTGGGACCAAATTCCACATCATCTTCAGAATCAGAACATTGCTGCTTTTCAACTTACTGAGTGTCAAAGTGTCAAAACAGAATATTTCTTCTGCTAAACTATCATTTATTTTTCTTTGAACCCTCTTTAACCTTGGCTATATGTTTATTACCACCTTGAACTCCCAGGACTGTCTCTAGCTCCAGACTTTCATTCATCAGTCTTGTAACTACAAACCATTTCTTTGAAACCTTCACATGGTTTCACTGTAGACGCTGAATAATGCATAATAGTTGGTACAGAGTATGCTTTGGTGTGAATACCTTAATATTAAGATGGGGATTTAAAATAAAATAAATAAATAAAATAGAGAACAAAAGAAAATAGAACATGATTTAAGGAGTTGAACTGAAAGTGAACATGAGTTAAATTGAAAGTTGTCCAGGAGAGTTTTCTTCCTCAAATACCCCAGTTATTATAACTGTAATATATTATTAATTAATAAAATTTAGAACAACAATTATAAACATAACAACAATTATAATTATAATTATTATAACAACAGTTATTTTCTTTTTTTTCTATGTTTTATATATATTTTTTATGTATATATATATATATATATATATATATATATATATTTTTTTTTTTTTTTTTTTTTTACTCTATGTTATACTTTTTACCAATTATTTTTACATATAAAATTTGTTCTACAGGTTGCCAAATCCATTTTACCAGGTTACAGAACACCAGTTTTTATGTACAAGATTAACTAGTTACCTATTAAGGCCTTTACTTGCATTTAATTTGTATTTAAAAAGTATCCTGATCAGCCATACCATTCAAATGTAAAACATTATGCTCATTACTGTGTAGGTTCCCATGTGCCACCGGGTCAGCTCACGTTCCTTAGCGCATGACTCCACAAGACCTGTAGGGGGTGTGATGTGGTATCTGGCACAAGGAAATCCTTTGGGTGGCGTGGGTTGTGGGGTGGGGTCTCTGTGGATCGGACCTGTTTGTTCGGCGCATCCCATGGATGCTTGATTGGATTGAGACCTGGGGAGCTTGGAGGCCGAGCTGGCAGCCTTGACCCCATGTGTGGTGCACTGGGTGTCCTGGTTCCTTTCTATCAGGCCTGCTTTGACTTGTTTCTGCGATTTGTGCTGCGTTGGTTTTTCTGATGGGCTAGCTTTTGGTCTTCATGGGCATCGGTGAGCCCTAGGTGCCCATAATCCTTTCACCAGTTAACTGCTAATCAGTGTAAATGTGTTAATGTTTTGTGGTGTTAATGTGGTGTATGTTAATGTATATTTGATACCTTATTCCTGATATTATATTCTATATATATTCTAATATTCTATATATATTATTTCTGTATCTTTATTATAATCATGTAAACAACAGCAGCTGTTTTGTTTTATAAATTACTGATGGCTGACAGTTGGTTGCCTCATGGACTGCAATTTTATGCAACAGTAGCATGCTTATCTGTGTACGGAGATGTATCTGAAGGCGTCTGTTCATTATTTTCTCTTTTTGACTCATTACAGAACAATACATCATGGAAACCAGATGCTTGTCAAGACTGCACCTGCCACAGAGAGGTTGTCATGTGCAAAGCTATCCGGTGCCAAAATCCTGAGTGTGACTTTCAAAGGGTAAGTAGGCTGATATTTTTGGAGGGATTAATTATAAAAGTGAAGTGTGTAATGGATGCAGGGGTAGGTCGATTGATTGATGAAGCAAAGTGAGTAAATTGATGAGTGGATGGATGGATGCTTGGATGCTTGGATACGTTGAGGAGGCTGTAATATGAATAAATGGATAGCCCCTTTAGCCAGAGTGCTGATGATACAAGTGACTTTTAACGAGATGCGCTTCAACCTCATTGCCTTTCTTTTACTGCTTTTGATTAAGAACGAGCTACAGATTTATATTCCATGTTCTTTGCTGCATCACGCGATCAAGTGAAACTTTGCAAAGTCAACAATCGATGCTTCTGGCAACTGTTCCGATTGCCTTTATTAAAATTGTCAATAAAACGCAGGTCATAGTGCTCAGCGAAGCACAGACCCTCCCCTGCAATAAAAATCTGTAATTATCTCTCACTGTCCTTTTTTAACCTTCTTGAAAGCTGATAGCTTATCGGTCCGTCTACGTTCTGCCGCACATCCATCAATAAGTCATATTTTGGAAAGTTAGCGCCTATATTGATGCTAATGATATTGTGCTAACATAGCCGTCTGGATGTGTTCCCAGGGGGAGCGTTTGAGAATCCCTGCAAACAGATGCTGTCCAGAGTGTTTCCCACAATCAAGCGGCTCCTGCCAGCATCAGGGAGCAGTGTATGGGGTAAGTGACACTCCTGTGGACCCAGTGAAAGATGCCAAAGGCCCCATCGCATTCTTACAGCTTGCTAAGTGGTCACTCAAGGCACAATTGCTTTCTTGTTAGCATCCCTCTCCTGTCTGACAGAGCTAGCCTCTTGTTGGTCCTCCTTTGACGAGCTACTTGTTGTTCTGCTTAATATTCTGACGGTGTCGCTTCCAGCTTGAATGAGGTTTACTTAGAGAAGCTGGCCGTGTGGCACAGGGGCGTAATTCTGTAGCTAATTAACTTGCCCCATGTTCGTACAAATTCTCCAGCAGCATAGAGCACTTTAGAAAAGTGAAGAATTGATCCATAGGAAGACTCGGAGCTATCGCTAGCCAGAGTTACTGACAATACCATCCTGTTGCAAAAGCAAACGCCAACTCTCCCACAACCTCATAACCTCTTTCTCTGTGTCTCTGTCTTCTTGTGCAGCATGACAGCCAGTGGAGCGAGTCCAAGTGCTCGGTGTGCACATGTGCGTCTGGGAAAGTGACCTGTGTAGCTCCTGCCTGTCCTCCCCTGAGCTGTGGGAGAGGACAGACTCCTTACGTCCCATTAGGAGAATGCTGTCCTAAATGTGCCCGAAATGGAGGTAGGAGTTACTGAAACATTCGACTTTACAACGAAACGACCGGTGCTAAATCATCGGTTTCCCATGAAGTGGCTTTGTAGAGGTGATGTCACTCATTCCGGTATAAAGTCAGGCCCGAATCGACCCAGCACTGTTTTTCAATATAGATTTGAGCTCTAATTTTATTATTTGCAAATACTGTGAAGGAAACTATACCACTGTATAGCTTTTTGCTTAAAAAAAAAAAAAAAAGGCAAAAATGTACTTGCATGTTGTGTTCAAGATAATGATGCAGATCCCTCATCTTCTAATTTTCCATGATAAATTGAGTTCTTGTGCTTCTCTGCTTGCTTGTAGCTCTGATTCCTCACATTCTGCCAAATCAGCTAAATATACTTTCAGGCTTTCCTGGTCTATCACAGTATTTTTTACAGATGTTAGTAACTGATGCCTTGACCTACTATACTTTAATGAAAAACCATTCAGGTAAATCGTTTTCATTCAGTCACCCTAATGCTCAAAGTAATTAAGCACATTGAGTACTGTTAACTTAAATAATTACAAGACCTTGATGAGAATTTAGAACTTTTTGGTATTTCTGAGTTTGTAGAATTTAATAGAAACAAATGTGATATTTTAAGTAACTGTAAGTACTTAAGTAACAGTAACTGTCACCTTAAAGTTCCACCAACTTAAAATCTTTCAGACTAGTGATTTTGTGTCTGACGTCATCAGGGCAATAGGGCACTGGTGGCACAGTGGTGGGTGTTTCGCCTGCCATGTGAAAGGCCTGGATTCGATTCCCAACAACCGGATGAAGTGTCTGTCCCAAGCCCAGATAAAATGGGGAGAGTTGCGTCAGGAAGGGCATCTGGCGTAAAAACCTGTGCCAAGCTTGTGTGCCGACCGATTGTCTGCTGTGGCGACCCATTGCTGGGAGCAGCCGAAAGACCAACAGCAATTTATTTGATTTGCAACAATTAAAAAAAATTATAATTGCTATTAAATAGTATGAGTTAGGCTACTCACTAATGCAAGGAAAGAACGATTAATATGAATGAGTACAACAAACTCAAACAGTAAACAGTAAACTTTTTGAGTTTACTCATTAAAAGCCAAGTAATTTCATCTTTCTAGCTTAAAAGTTTCTTTAAAAGCTACTTTACTGTATCATTTACTGTATCTTTGACAGTCATTACTATGAAGATGTTCGATGCAGAGATTGACAGACAATTTGGCCATTTAAATTTGTCATTGGAAAAAATCAACTGACACACTGGTGCTGGTCAAACAAAACCAAAAGGGCTATGGAATAATCAAACTATGAGCTGGTTAGGTGGCTAACCAGTATGATCGGCAACTACTGGACAATAAGCAAACCGTGTCTAAAAGTATGAGACGAAATGAAGCCGCAGTGAAATCACAAGTGTAAAGGCTGGAGTGAGACCGTTTTGTAAGACATGTGACATGATTACCTGCTGGAAATTATTGGATTTGGAGTTTGTTTGATAGAATTTTGTAGATTGTAGCATGGTTAATGAAAAAGTGGCATTGATACAGTAGCTCAGTGAGTGATTTCTTCTCATATGAGAAATGAATCTATGTATTGCATATTATATTGCTGCCATCTTTGTTTTTTATATCCCTTATACTTATTTTTGATATTTTCATCATTCTTCATTTTTACTTTATAGACAGTTCTAAAAAGCTTTTCACTGCATTATACTCTACTTGATTGTGTACAGTATTTGAAAAAAAAAATCAGTTCCATTTTTTAAAGTCTCTGGCATGTGCTTATTTCGAGGTCATGTGAGTTTAAGTCTATCTAAAAAAATGCAGATTACAATAAACGAAGGATACTCATTGAAATTATTCAATAATACTAAGTGTATTTAGCTTACATTCCTCAGACAACAGGTTAACTCACCTATTGTGTGGCTTTAGGCATTTAAATGTTACGGAAAACTAAATATTTTCTGTAAAATTCTACATAGCGTTTCAGAGCTAATTTAAAAATGTAAATAATTAATATATTAATAAATTGATTACGGTTACTACGTATGGAGGCCATAAACCTTTTATCCATGCACACTGTTTTAAACATCAAACCTCTTTGTATTACACTTTTGCACATAAACAGAAAGAAGAGCAAACTCATCATCCATACTATATGTATTTGGGGGCCAATAATATTCCATAATTTGTATGTTGTAGTTCAGAGCATTAGATTCAGCTCACTCATATAAAACCGAGCATGTCTCTCGAGCTTTTCTCGATGCACACGTTTTGTTAGCTTACTTGTAGTTGGTGTGGTCTTTTCTCTTACTGTAATCTCTATAGCAACATTATTATGTCTTTGAATGGAACAACAAATCTGGACAATGGAAGTACTCACATTCACACAAATAGTTAGACACAAATAGCAACAGTGCTGTGTACCATTTTTATAGATTCTTGCTCCTGGGAGGGAGAAGAGCACAGGGATGGAGAAGAATGGAGTCCCAGTCCTTGTACGAGGTGTGAATGTAGAAACGGACAGGTGCAGTGCTCTGTCGCAGAGTGTCAACCCATCACATGCAAGCCGGTAAATGCACACAGTCTTCATTTCCAGTCACCTTTTTGTGTTATGTATTTCAGCTGTATTTCATGATGTATTTCATAAGTATTTTGCCTGCACAGTTAGCTGCATAAACACCTCAAAAACATATTAATGAACAAAACAATGAGCGGGCCCGAGCACCCTGGGCCAACGGCACCATATAATATCATAGTACCATATTTAATCTGTTATAGTCATGGGTGAAAGTAGGCTAGTCTGTTCGGATACTGCATACCATTAAAAGAATTAGGGACGGTATGCAGTACTGGAAAGAGGAGAGAGCAGCTGCCTGTCAAATCCCACATTCAAAACAAATCACATAACATTATGCCACCGTAAACAACACTTTGCATCCTTAGTAATTGCTTAGTAATAAAAGTCAATCCAACATTAAACAGCTTCTGCCAACACGCTGACAGGTTCACCTCACGGCTAACGCGGGCTACAAAGCTAACTAGCTAAATACCAAATCCCTCTCTAAACCCTGAAGAAGGGCATTACTTGGTGTTAAAGGGATTCTACACTCTACATAGAGCACTAGCTTTCCATTTGGGATTCAATACTTTGACCACCCAGCAAAATAGTAGGTACTAATTATACTATTTAGGTAATGTGGCTACATCATTAAAAGCAGAAGATTTGGCAATTGGATGATCAAAAACATTCTGGTTCTTTATAACAGCATCTTAAGCAGAAATTAAAACATTAAAGAAGGATTTGATCCTGCCTAGAATTTTAGGATGGGTTGTACATCCATCATTCGACATTGAAAAAGATTACTGGGAAATGGTGACTTTTTAAAATGATTCATATTCCAAGGAATCCAGTCCTAGCACATTCAAAGTCAGGATGTTTTATGTGAGAAATCACAAAAACAAAACTAAGAGCCAATTCTATTTGGATAAAGAAAGAAAAAGTTTATAAATTAAAGGGTTGGCACCACCTTGGTGTAGAGGTTAACATTTTCACCTCGCACCGTTAGAGTCCATGTGCATGGAGTTTGCATGTTCTACCTGTGCTTGATGGGTTTCCTCCGGAGATTCCGTTTTCCTACCGCGGTCCAAAGACCTGCAGTTTAGGCTAATTGGCGTTCCCAAGTTTCCCGTAGTGTATGAATGAGTGCGAGACTGCATGTGTGTGTGTGTGTGTGTGTGCCCTGCGATGGATTGGCAACCTGTCCAGGGTGTACCCCGCCTCATGCCCCAAGTCTCCTTAGGATAGGTTTCCAGACGCCCCATGACCCTGTATCCAGGATAAAGCGGTATAGACAGTGAGAGAGAGTAAAAAATGAATGGTTTTAGCATGACAAATGTCCAGACTGACATGTCTGGGTGCATAAATCAAATGTCCTCAAATATCATTGAATTCTAAAGAGTAAAAATCCATGGGTGACACATAAGGATTATTATCTCTTGTCTAGCGTCAGGGTCTTCACTGTCCATCTTTCATTGTTGCACTTCTTCGTCAAACCATTCATGGGAATTTGACCAAACCTTCAAAGAACCTTTATTATGACCCATAGATTTGCAGGAAATGTAATTTTTCTGGAAAAAGTGTCACGCTTCATTATAATATTTTAATATATTCTTCGTATTTACAATTTGTTAACTAATTTTTATTTCAATTCAGTGGTGTCACCTTACTGTGTAATTGTTGGGATTGGTTAGGAACAGATGCAATTTCAAGTCAATTGAAAACTTTCTCCATACTGTTTATGCCATGCTGTGCAAAACGAAATTGTAAACCCTATATGAATCATGTTTGTTTTTGTCCTTTTCAGAATGAAAACCTGGTAATCCAGCCAGGAGAATGCTGCCCGCAGTGCATCTCAAACCCATGCATAGCTGCTGGAAAAGAGTATAAGGTATTTGGATAAATAGTGATATTTCGGCTTTTGTGGTGAGAGACAGACTGGTCAATATTCTTTCAAGATGGAGACAACTTGAAAGAAAATGAGCTGTTGAAGCAGCACATTATGTGCAGAGGGTTCTCATCAAGAACACCCTCCTTTAATTCTGTCCATCTTTTTTTTTGATGCTGTTTTCTCTTTCTACAGTTTCCACTTCCAAGTTTCGTATGTGACTCATCAGGTTTCTGTAATGTGCACATACAGTAGTCTCTGGTAGGCAATACAGAAATATGACAGGAAAAGAGCAAGGAAAGAGCATGGTCAGTGAACACTGGTGTGTCAGGTCAGTCAGGATCTAATGAGGAAAATTAGTCACGACTGGTAAACAAGTACAATATGGAACGTTTGCTAATTTAAGTAATACATTCTCTATCTCTGAGGAGTGTTTTCTGCATGATTTTCCTTCTCATTAATTGCACCTGAACACATTAGCTATTTAAGCCGTGATGAGTCTGTCTTGTTCGACATAACACATAACTGTGTTGTATAATAAAAATTAATGGGACATATTATGCAAAATTCATTTTTAGACATTTAAATTGTTCTCCATTGTGGGTATATGCACAAAAGTGCAAGAAAAAAAAAACATTCTTTGCTTTTTTTTCCGTTTTCTATTCTTGCATTGACAGGGCTCAATAAGTAAGGTATTTTTTTTTCTCCTAATGTGACCTCATGAAAGAAGAAACCCTACTCTAACTTGTTGCTCAGGTCTGCCCAGCTCTGCTTAGACTCTATGCTGGTGTGGTGGACCTACAGTAGGCAATAGCTCATTTACATAGACAATGAAACAGCGCATTCGGAAGAGGACTGGAATAAAGGGAGTTCGGTGTGTATAAGTAATGCATTATCAGTGTGGTATTTCAATTGCAACATTACAAAACACATTTTGGGGGACCCCTGAGATCTATGTTAACCTGGCAAAGAAACTGGAAAATATGGGACCTTTAAGGTCCTGGATTTGACATTGACCAGAACAAAGACATTTAGTGTATTTAGTATTCGGACAACAATTAGGTGTGAGCAACACTTTGGATCACACAACCATGTAGAAAAGTAGAATTATAGTACTCTATTGTACTCATTATGGTAAAACACATATAGTAGTGTTTTAAATGAGTGTTACCTACAAGCCTTTCCAAGCCTAAAACAATGTTTTCTCTTCTCAGGATGAGCAACAGTGGCAGAAAAGCAGTTGTACCACCTGCGTGTGTCACCGCGGGCAATCACGGTGTCACACAGAAAAATGCAGCCCTCTCCAGTGTGACAAGGTCATCTACAAAACAGTACACTTAATATTTCATACAGAATACACAATAATACATTTCCAGACCCGTCAGGGGACTTGCTGTATGTTAACTCCTAACACAGTAAAATAAAACATGGATCTATAGATATTTTATATATTTTTTGTTCTAATTATAATACAGTTCTATGAGAGATGCCGTTTAATTTTGTGTAAGTATGATATTGTTGAATAATTATAGACGGATAGGCATGCTTGGCATTTTTTAAACATTTTTTATGGTGAATTCCTTTTTGTAATATCTTATACTGATACCGATATTGAAAGTCTGAATTCTGAATGCACTACAAGAGAGCGAAATGCTTTCCATAGTGGAAGGGATGGAATACTCTGTTTTTCCGTTCAGTGACTCTAGCCAGTGGTGGATGTCTGTGAGCTTATGTATGTGGAAGATGGCAGATAGCGCTTCTTGAAAAATGCACGTGTTAGCTTTGTTACCGTTCCCAGCTTGTTCAAGATATAAAATCTATTCATCACTGATGTCAATATTTTTTACAAACTTATATGCAAAAAGTTTTCATTTACAGATTACAACGACGTTGACCAAACCTGTAACCATGATGTGTTGTTATGTGTATTGTGTCAGGGTGAGACGAAGGTGAGGCGGCCTGGCCAATGCTGTGAGGAGTGCGTTTCCACCAAAGGTAGCTGCCTGTATGAGGCTACAACGCGCTACCATGGCGACATGTGGAACGGTACAGGCTGCGAGTTCTGCACGTGTCAGCGTGGCCAGGTGCTTTGTCAACGTGTTGAGTGTGCCAGGCTGGAGTGCCCACGGGTAGGAGCACCACCTTGATTTTTCCATATTTAAGCTGAATACATGCAACCTGTAAAAGATCATGATTTTGTGTACATACAGTAAATCCAGGCAATAGCTATTATATTAGGCATGGATAACAAAATAACGGAGGCTTTAGTATTAGTGTACGAGAGGTTTTTCAGAACCGTTGAAAAGTGTGACCTAAGGTTTTTTAAATCAGTTAGCTCGAACATTTCTTATTCTGGTATGGCTACTGAGATATGAGCACATCAGAAAAAGGTCAGAACTTCCATTAGGATACAGGAGCGGTGCATGATGTGCCCTTTGACATCTCTGGTGGAGGTCTAAGGATGGAATTGACCTGGATTTCTACTGAGGAGAAACTCCAGCATCCCTCTCCACATTTATAGTGATTTATATGGCATATATGACCATTCTCGCATGGAGGCATTCTGCAGTGCAGCAGAGAAGTGTAGTATAAATCAGAATCGTGTGTGATCAGATCAAGACCTGTGTGGAGGATTGTGTGAGAGGGATTTATTTACAAGGTAGTACAAAAGCAACTAATAGCTGTGAAACAACATGTGGTAAGCTGAGGCAATTATATATATATATAAAACCACTAAAGGAGTGGCAATATGAGGAGTGGTTTTAACAGAATCATGAGTAGCGAGTCCTCTGCATAAAACCGTGATATGATATGCAATCGCTAAATCATTGACTTGGAGAAAAATGTGTGAAGCAGAAAAGTAGACAAGTCAAGGCAAGACTAAGAAAATAACAACTAGAAACAGCTCGATCAAGACATAAAAACTAGTCATGGTAAAATTAGACACAACCAGAACGAGACAAAAATAGAACTAAACATAACTAAGACTAGACACGTCTACCCTTAACTACAACTAGAACTAAACATGACTAAAAATAGGTAAACATAATTAGAATCAGACAAAACAACAAACAGGAACTAGAAACCGTTATACATGATTATACAGTTATACATGAATTTTACTGTTTATTACTGTTTTTCTTCCCACTACCTCGACTCATTACCTCATCACCACGAAGTATTACAAAGTGTCATGTTGTCATGTTGTCACTTCGTCTCTCTTGTTTGCACATACACTTTATGTTCTCTTTTGTATAGCATAGAATTTGGACAGTTTTATGTTCATTTATATATTGTTCATTCATGTCTTCTGATGGTGCTCAATGCCGACATATTTTTACGTTTTAACGAAGATATGTTGGCATATTCACTAATCAGGACATTAGCATAGTTAACACTTTCAGATAGCCTACTATCAGGAAATTAAATTAATTTCAAGACCATTTAAGCCGAGGCATTGCCATTGCCATCTTTCATTGTTTTGTCCCTGTTAAGACATTACAAAAACTTTATAAGAAACTTTTTATTATGAATTTTGAAACACGATTTTGGGCATCCCATTTCATCATTATGAAAATAATATGAAGCACATATACTGTACACAGTCATCATGAAAGATCTATTGTAATACTAAATAAAATTCATATTTGCTTCAGCATTGGAAACAATATTGTTTTAGGCTAACTAATTATGCACAATTCTTCATTGTACTTCGTCTGGCTTTTAGATAAAGTCCTTTCATGCGCCATCAGCAGATATTCAGTGAAGCACAACACATTTATTTAAATTCCCGAATGTTGCTTGCGGGATTTCGCGGCATGGCGTGCGCCGAATTGCAGCATTTTGCGGGAAAAGCATGCATTCTGAACTTGACGTGACTTGACCAGAACTAGACACAACTGAAATGAGGTAAGCATAATTAAAGCTAGAAACAACAATATATAGCTACAATAAATACGGACACAGCAAGAACTAGACAGCGAGAATTAGAAACAGTAAGAATTACATTAAGCTAGAACTAAAAACTAGACAAAAAAAAACAAGGACACATCTACAACGAGACACAGTTAGAACTAGAAACAACAAGAATTAGACACAGCTAGAATTAGAAGCAGTTACAACTAGACAAAACAAGAACTAGACACAAGAAGAATTAGGCACGACTAGAGTTAGATCTAGATACAGCAAGAACTAGGCCCGTGCAGCACTAGACAGAGCAAAAAGAAGTACTGTACAAAGACGATGAAGACGCAGATAGAAGTGGACACGTCTAGAAAGTAGACGCAACAAAACATAGACACTGCTAAATCTAGCTAAACAGAATCACCAGAACTATCCAATGATGGGATGTTTAATATGGCGAGGACGTACATGGTAGGTGCAAAGCCTTACAGATAAAGTCTCCAGTATTGGTCTGTTTAAACAGTCCAGGGTTGTAGCCGCTGACAGGGCACAGATGTCAGTAATCAGGGGTGGAAGGATATTGGGGACACTGCCATGGACAGTCTGCAATGTGCTTTCTCCAGATTAATGGTGTGACTGTATAATTAGGATATGACCAGCGACCTTGAGACTTGTAAATTACTCAACTGGGAGAAACCTAAACGTAATAAATAGAAAGAAAAATACCTTCCAAGATGGCTTATTAATACATTATCTTCCATTCCTGATGACAAATGATTAGCTTCCCACATGGCCAGTGTTTGGGCGAGAGTGAGACGAGAAAGCTATTATAATATAGTTTTCATTTCTAATGAGACCTTGTCTCTCTCTCAAATGATGAACATTAAGGCAATCAAGCAATGTCATACAGAAGGCACGCGATGATGCCGTTCTCTCGGATGAAGACGACCAACATGAGCAAGCTGCATAAAGCGTTTTGATTTATGCGTTGTGATTTGAGTCTGCCGAAACTTTACGGAAAGTCATTTACTAAGTTATTTTTTTATACATGAACACATTTTTACTCTACCAGGGGGAAGAGTTGGTGTATTTAAGTGGGATGTGCTGCCCAGAGTGTAAACCATCAGTCAGTTCTTGTGTGTATCCGCACCTGGAAAACGAGGTATTGAGTAAAAATGAATGTGTCTAATGCTATACTATAAAAATCTATAATATAACGTATATTAAATGCAAATAACCCACACTCATGGACCTTGTTATATTCTGCAGGGTGAGAAAACCAAAGTGAAGAATTTCAGACGTCTTGCTGTAAGTAGATCCGCGCAACTCAATTTGCATGATCATACTGTAGATCATACCCATTCCAATGTGTCTAAAGAGATATTCGTCTTCCATCAGTGATGTCAAGAGATGAAAGTGGCATCATCATGATATGGATTCACATTTTAAAATTTGTGTGTTCATTTCAGAACCTGGAGAGTGTAAGTGATGGTCTATGCCGAGAGTGCCAGTGCCGTGATGGTCACGTTACCTGTTATCAGCGCTCCTGTCCTACGTGTCCAGTTGGCACTCTCGCCATGCCTCAGGAGGGACAGTGCTGTCTCGAATGCCACCCAGGTGAGATATGGGTGTTTGTGTGCATGTGTGAAGAGGCCTATGGGGTAAAAGGGGGGTCTCAGTAGGGTATCGAGATGAATGAAAGCTGGCAGTGTAGAAAAAAAATATTTCAAATTTTTCCAGTCCCAGGGTACAAATGATCTAAAGTTATTCCTTGTAATTGGATAAACACACATAATTGGAATTTCAATGTTAGTTAACATTATAAAGGAAACACTCCGGTTATATTAAAACTTATATTATAGTCTCCAGGGTAGCACAGTGGTGTAGTGGTTAGACCAGGGTCGATTCCCGTCTCTGCGTGCATGTTCTCCTCGTGCTTGGTGGGTTTCCTCCGGGTACTCAGGTTTCCTCCCACAGTCCAAAGACTTGCTGTTTAAGTGTGCCCTAAGACTCCTGGGATTGGCTCCAGGCCCCCGTACCCAATTTGTGATTTGCAAGAAAGAAGATCAGAAGTGATTTGTTTTTTGTGGTCTGAGGGTGTATCTGGAAGATGTTTCAGCGCCAACATGATCATAAGCAGAAGCATTTGGATATCTCATCGTAAGCATGAAATATCTATCTCATCATAAGCAGTGTTTGGATATCTTCAAACAAAATTTGATTTTTTTTTACTTTAAGGAAGGTGAAAGTTTCTTAAAGAGAACCATTCCTGGTGGCGGTGCAGCCTAATTTTTTTTTTTTTTATGATTGAACATGAAAGCTTGTTGACAGATGGACTTGTTTTGAAAAGCAAGGAGATTATGTTGAAAAATTATATATTTATCTTTTAATTAAAATAAATTCTTCAGCCAGAGTGGAGATCCTTTTGACTCAGTGTCATAACATTACGGATTTCCAATGTGATTTCTGCTTTGCTCTTGCACTCATTGAAATACCTGGAAATTGAAAAAATCAACAATTTCAAGACTTTTTTTTTTTTTTTTTTAGATTTTTTACCTTTGTGTGTTTTTTTTCCCCAAAATTTTTTATTGTTCATTTTTATATAGCAAAAAAAGTTCAGTGAAGGTAAATATGTTTCTTCACTAGTCTAGGGTAATAATTGTTCTAAATAGTGTGTATTTATATAAACCAAAAAAACAAAACAAAGTTAAAGGCACATTTATGTAAAGATAAAAATTTGCAAAAAATACAAAATGTACTTATTTTCTACAAATCTATGTCTTCTTGAGGTACTGATAAGTTACTGAATGTGGTTCCTTGCCTGCTTAAGGGTTAAATTAAATTTAATACAAATCCCAAGTTACACATTATACTGCTCTGACTGTTAAAAATCAACTATTTGTACATTGTTAATGTTTAATAATCTCTAGTCTAGTATTCATTAAATAAAACTCAGTTTCATTCTTAACCCTACAGTATATCATTATTAATATGAACCCTGTAGGGTTTTATTTCAAATCTGAATATCCAGATATGGTCATGCTCACTGAAGCGTCACTTCATGTAAATGCACCGGGGAGAAACTAACAGGAGCCAGAACAACAGACCAAATGAATCTTGTACTTGACTGTGGGGAGATAATTGGATTTCTAGTTCCCAACAGAGTTCCTTAAGAAAACAGTCCTTTTCTTCTTTTGCATTCAGCATCGCTCCAATTAATCACACTCGATAGTGAGCAGCATGCGTCTGATAGATAGCACCTGCTAGCATGCTGGGATTCTCGGTAATGAATTCAGTGCTCTGGTGTGGACCTCTATTACATATTACCTTGCTCATGGATTTTGTGGGGAAACTCAGAATATAAAAAGTTTCTCTCTGGTGTTGATCGGCAATATGTGGATTCTTCGGTTTACGCTATTTGGTGAACATGCACTAATGGTGATTCATAGCTTTGTGGGAATCGACATTAAAATGAAGTATTAAGTATTAATGATGTATTAAGTTGTATTAATTATTATTAAGACACAACCTGAGGAAAGGTGGCATACTGGTTACCACTGTGGCCTCGAACCTTCAGAGTTGAGGGTTCGAGTCTTGCCTTCAACAAGGAGTTTGCTTGTTCTCTCCAGGTATTTTGGTTTCCTCCTACAATCCGGAAACGTATCAGTATTTCCTAATTTCTCGTAGTATATGAGTGAGTGTGTGCATACTTGTGTCCTGCGATCCATTGGAACCCTGTCCAGTCTGTGCTATTTTTAGTCACCTGAGACCCTTCCATGACCCTCATTACTGTAGAATAAGCACAAGACAGAAAAAGTGAGAGTGACCTGAATCTGCTTTATTTTTCCAGTCCCGTGTTCCTACACCATTGTCAGTCAGCCCTGTTGAGACCCTGATAACTGTTTTACAAACAGCTGGTAAATGTCTGCTGCTGTTGAAAACGCACAGACGTGGACAGATATTCAGTTCCCCTCCATTACAATTCCACCTGTCGATATCATTACACTCAGCACCTATTCGATGGTCTATTTGTTTTTTCTTCCTACACACACACACTCTGTCCCACTATTTAGAAGGAAGTAGTGAAAAGAAGAGATTTAGTTAGTACTGTGGAACAATAAGAGTACATGAATGCATTTTTTTTTTCTTCTTAGGACAGTTCAATCATGTCCTAACCATTGATGTATCGTGGAATCTCTTAGATGTTACATGAGCAGTGGCAGCTTTTTCCAACCTTAGATCCAAGTCCATGCATTGCGCACTCAGCTCCTTAAACAACACATGATGTCAGTGTACTCTCCTATACGTATGTTTATATGTACAGTAGTCTGTATTAGTAAACCCCGAGATTCACATTACAACTCAAATGAAATATGGCAGACTTTTGACTTTCCCCTACTGACTCTGTACCTTTGTGGGGAAAAAAAAAAAAAAAACGGTGTATGCTTTATCCTACCATTTATGGAAAAGGGGTGGAGCTAGAAAAAAACATTCAAACAGAAGCTTTAAATATACAAGCTAGCCTGATAGTGTATGCTGGATAGCACTGACAGATTTCAAGCATATGTTCTTATTAAAGATCTGAAAATATTTTCAGTATTACAAACTGGTTCTTTAATGCTGAATACAATTTTTCCAACTGACTCGTTTTTATTTGTGGGACACTGTAAAGAACCATAACCATTTGTTCAAAGGTTGAATGTTGTTCTGTTTCCAGCATGTAAGATTTTCTAAGGCTAAACACTATTAAAAAACATTTGTCTTAGATGTGCACATCTGGGTTGGTACTGTATACACCTATTCATGATTACCATGGAGGCCAAAGGTGATTACCATTGTACTTAATCCGAGTTCTTTGGGAACACCAATTAGCCTAATCTGCATGTCTTTGGAAGGAAACCCAACAAGCACGGGGAGAGCATGCAAACTCCACGCACACAGTCCTGAGACAGGAATCGAACCCTGATGCTGGGGGTGCAAGGCGACAGCGCTAACCACTAAGCCACCGTGCCGCTGTTTCTCATGTTTAACAATCATGCATGCAAATTCTTTGAGTTTTCTACACCATATGCACCAATGTACACTCTGCTTCTTTAATTAATATCTGAAGATTTTTGCTGCACATATTTGAAGTCTATCAGCACCTGTGATGATCTTTAAGATTTCAGTCACCTTGATTCGCTACTGCTGGAGATGTTGTTTTAATGGTGTGTGTGTGTGTGTGTGTGTGTGTGTGTGTGTGTGTGTGTGTGTGTGTGTGTGTGTGTGTGTGTGTGTGTTTTTGGGGACAGCGGTCCAGTGTCATCCAGACTGTTTGACATGCTCCACTACTCCGGATCAGTGTAACAGCTGTAAAGACCCCGGCGCTTTTCTCTGGAAAGGTCACTGTGTTCACGTTTGTCCTCACGGTTTCTTCCCAAATGGCCGGGTCTGTGCAGGTATGCTTTCAGAGTATTTATTATCTGGAACTTTTACTAGCTTTCTAGACTTCTGGTTCATTTTTGTCTAATATTTGTATTTTGAACTTTTTGTTCCGTTTCTGGTGCTGGTCAGTGAAAAACTGCTATCACGGAAGATTTGTTGTCGTCTCCTGCTGTGTCATGTTTCAGCTCTCTCTGTCTCTCTCACACACACACACTCACACGTGCACGCCCTTATCTCTGGCGCTCATCTTAATGTTTACTGCGGTATTTAAAATCCCATAAACGCTTGGCGCCAAATAGCTGTCAGCCATAAATCTATCCGTGCGAGATAAAGGTGTTGATCCAACCTCGTCCTGATGTCTTCGCTCTATAGGCCCGGGGTCACGTGTTTTAAAAGCGTGTGTTTTCAGTATGTCAGAGAAATGCACACATGTTTAACGCACACCTGGACACACCCCGAGCCTGCCTGATAAGCAGTCGTGTTTTACCTTCGGAGGTAAAAGGAGCGCGTATGTGAGCCGCGCTAACAGGTCAGAGCGTGTCCTGAAAATAACCCCTTACATTCTGAGGTCAGTGGTGTGTTCGAACGTCAGCAGACAGGCATCTGACGTGTCCCGGGAGCGACCTTGCCTTGTTTTTGGCGTCATGGTTTCAGTTCCGTTCCTCTGTCGCACCGCCGTTACCTCCTGTGGGCTTGAGTTTCAGCGTAGCATAAAAAATGGGAAAATGAAATGCTAATTACGTTGTCACAGCAGGTTTAATACTGCCGCAATCTGTCATGGATATTTTGGTGACTCACACTTTTTTCTTTCTGCCACACACACACACACACACACACACACACACACACACACACTTTAAATCTCCTGTGTAGTCTCCAATTGTGCTATGCCTTAATTGACTGCCTCCCGCTCTCTTTCTCTCTGTCACTCCGTTTCTCGCTCTCCCCGTTAGCCTGCCACCCATCCTGTGTCACCTGCGAGAACGCCTTCGAGTGTACAGCATGTGGTGGGTCGTTACTGCTCAGCGGTAGGCAGTGTGTGGCCGTCTGCGAGACGGGACAATACCAGGACCACACACAGTGCCTAAGTAAGTGCTCTTGCTACATTTGCACCTTTAAAGAAACACACACACACATATGACACAAGACGCACGGCGCATTCTTTTTATAGACGGCTGAGAAAAATTGGCTTGTGAAATAAAAAGTAATGAAATTTAAGCGCTGTTGAAATTATAGTTATTGAGAGCTACATTATTCGCAATGTCTCAGATATTACATGGAATTTATTGCAGGGTATGAATTAGTTTTCTTTCAGCCTTTAGGGAAGGTCAGAATTTTTTTTTAGATATTTATTTATTTGTAGTTCGACCCATCCGATATGTTGTCAAATCACATTTTGAAATACTTCCTTTGAATGCACTTTATAGGAAACATGTGCATTGTTTAAGGAGTGGCGTGCACGTTTGGTTTTTACAGTATGTCCTGGATGATATTTAAAATATTAGAATTTGCACATAAAAATTTCATAAGTCAATCAAAATCCAGGTTCGATTGACCGCCTCTGTATGCATGGAGTTTTCATGGTCTCCCCGTGCTTGGTGGGTTTCGTCCGGGTACTCTGGTTTCATCCCACAGTCCAAAGACATGCTCGCTCACTCACTCACTCACTCACTCACTCACTCATTGTCTATACCGATTAATCCTGTATTCAGGGTCGTGGGGACCTGGAGTCTATCCTAGGAGGCTTAGAGCACGAGGCGAGGTACACTAATCCATCACAGGGCGCACACACATACACACTCACACACTACGGGCAATTTGGGATTGCCAATTTGCTTAAACTGCAGGTCTTTGGACTGTGCAAGGAAACCAGAGTACCCGGAGGAAACCCACCAAGCACGAGGAGAACATGCAAACTCCATGCACACAGAGATGGGACTCGAACCCAGACCCTGGAGGTGCAAGGTGACAGGATTGCTACGGATTGGAACCCTGTCCAGGGTGTACCCGCTTCATGCCTTAAGTCTCCTGGGATAGGCTTCAGGCCTCCCGCGAATAAAGAGGTAGAGACGATGAGTGACTCTTAATTCAGATCCAAAGTTGGAACAACAACAAAAAAAAGAAAAAAAAAAAAAAAAAAACTTTTTTTAAAGTCACATTAGGTAATTTCGGTAATTAAAATGTATACGTGACCGCTCCCAAGGGGAAGTTTCCCAATTGCGAACCTTAGTGTATTAATAAGAATCCAGTCTGGAACCGTTCATAGGTCCTTGGAGTCAACATCTTTTCATGTTCTTACTTACAGCATCAGCATGAGAGACTCAGATAGAAGCCCTTGACACACAAGCTGCTTAATTCAGAAGGGACCGTTAGTCCGATAGTGATCGGGCTAAACGGTGTGTGACAGGAGCGCCGGACCTTCCGAAGCAATTACAGCAGCTCATGTCGCCGTTTCATTCTACTTTGTAATGAAGTCGGACCAGAAATTAGATGTGTCCTAAATACTGTATATAGAGTGAGTGCAGGTGGAATCTCCAGCTCAGGGGGAAGATTTTAGTGGCTTTAATATGGATGCATATTATGTACTGATGGAAAAAACTAAACATTGCGTCGAGTTTAATTATTTATATGCAAATCTTTTGGGTACAAGTCATAAGTGCAGAAGCTCCAAACCAAAGGTTATAGAGGACATCCAGTGCTAATAAGGTGAACCCACATATAAAGGTCCTATTTATTTAATTGATTTTTGTTTTGCATTTGTGTTTTATAAGTAAGTAATCACTTAGATGTGCGAACATAAATTTGTCTATATACCAGTATTACACCTGCAGCAGCAGATATTCTGTTATTCTGTTATTCTGTCTGTCAGCTCTATTATATTTTATACCACACAAGTTCTGGCCCTTGTAGTGTAGGTGGTGGCACAAGGCTTTGAACACAAAACAAATTGCTGGCTCTTTCTGAAGCCAGGAACCGTACAAACAATCCACGATGAAACACGACTCCCGGGAGCGGCAGCCTCATATTTGTTGTAGGAATGAGAAATCTTGTAGTTTGGAGGAAGGAAGTATGAAGAGAAAAGAGATGCTACATACAGCACGTACTGTGTGTTATTGTCATGTAATAGCTCGCACGGGTGGTTAAAAAATATCCAACGCGGACGCACAGGCACTATTCATAGCATGGAGTCGGCTAGGGATAAAGTAACAGTTGATAAATTAAGAAACAGGAGAAACTCTGAGCACATCTTATATGTACGTATCATGTGACTTTATTCCTGGTTGTTTTACCCCTTAATCCCTACGAACCATTCATCGTCATCAACATTCATCAGCTTTCATAACCGTCTAATAGAAGAAACGTCGAGCTGTATCCTCGAGAATCCTGTTTACCTTTTTCCATCAATTCCAAAAAGGTGTCACCTTTTTATAGAAACTTGTTCAAAATGCAAAGAGTCAGAAAGTAATTAAGCTTTTAATTATAGCCGCTGTTAGCGGAGAGGTAATTTAAGGTTAGATCTCAGTAGGACATCTCCCTCATCAAGGCAAAAGCTGGGATAATTTAACTTCTAGTCAGCACTTTCTCTATGAGATCAGCTAGACGTCTCACTGCGCGGTTCAATGGGGGCCGTGTGAAAAGAAAGTACTGTAATTGGGTCATGTGTGTGCGTGTATTAGGCTGAGTTTCACAGAAAGGTCATCTTTTGTTCCAGTTCGCACTGGCATGTCGTCTAAGTCAGGCTGCTGAAAGTTCTCACCAAGGCTTATCAAGCTGAGTTTATCCCCGAATAGACGTCGCCGGGATTCTCAATGGCATATCTGACCCCTTCCTCCGCAGGTTGCCATGACTCCTGTTCCTCATGCCAAGGGGTGGGTCCCCAGGACTGTCTGTCATGCGCCGAGCCGTCCCACGTACTGAAGGACGGCTATTGTGCCGCCGAGTGCGGGCCGGGGTTTTATGTCAGTCAGCGCCGCTGTTATGGTAAGAATCCGTGCATCTTGTATTATTATGCAGATTTCCCATGCAATGTAGGCATCATTAATTGTGTATTGAAACAACATAGTCGAATAAGTGTCTGCTTTTACCATTGGCTAAAGAAAGGTATTAATCTGCTGCAGATGTGTACACATGTATCATAATATTTCTAATTTATACATTTACATATTTCTTCCTTCTCTTTAAATACCCCAACCATGAGATTTTAAATGATCAAGTAGAAATTACTACAAAATAAACAAAATTGTCAGTTGTATAAAGGGACCTAATTAGTTCTGAAGTTTTGTCATGTTACCCAGAAATCTCAAAACCCCTCCCAAAAATTCCTCCACCCTGAATACTTTCCTATGCATAGTGATGTAGTGATGCATAGAGAATAGTGATGTAACTCATGACTCTCATATCATAACATTTTTTTCAAAAAGTTTCATGACTGGTTTTATAACAAACCAACAGATCGCATCACACACAAGGGAATACGCTCAGTCACAGGGAGCACCGACCTTCATAAGTTAGTGTGCCAAAAGACATGTGATTTTTCTGACCACGTTCATTACTGCGTCTGCTATTTCATCATGGACAGCAAGTTAGAACCAAGAGTGAACGTGAAATTCTGCATGAAACGGCGCAAATCTGCCATAGAGATGTCCGACATGATGTGGCAAGTTTACGGCGATGCTACAAAACTGTATCGAACGAGCTGTTTTGGGTGGCATGTGCACTTCAAGAGTGGATGAACATCAGTGGAAGACGACATTCAGCAATTTGTGCATGAACAATCCACAACATTGCTGCTGTTGTCTGTGTCATACAGTATGGAAAAGTCCAAGCAATCCTCACGCATGATTTGAACAGGCCAGGTGTTGCTGCCAGGTTCATCCCTATTCTGCTGACCCAGGATCATGTCGAAGTCTGCCAAGACCTCCATCAGAGTGACGCAGGTCTGCAGCTCGACCAATTGCATGTTTATCATCTTTTTCGACATTCACAGCATTGTGCATCAAGAATTAGTCCCTGATGACAGACCGTCAATAACAAATTCTACTGCCTGGTTTTAAGGCGTCTGATCGAGAACACATGGCGAAAACAATCGGATCGTTTTATACCCCCTCATATTGAGATTGTAAATTGCATCATCATACATATTTAGGACACACTGAGAGAGCTTAGAGACCTACAACTGCAAGCGTGTATGGTGTAATTCACTGAGGAGAACAGGAAATATAGTCGCCTCACAACAACATAGACAATAATTAGCCGCATTCCACTCAGGTGTGTGTTCTTTGCCATAGACATGAATTTCACTCCCCTCACACTTGAGCACGCCTCTTCCGTCATTTTTTTCTTCCTAATGATAGTGGCTTGCAGTCATTCATTTCACTCTAGGAAGTGATACTGATCCCGTCTACATGTCAGAGCACTTGGAGTCAGCTCCAACAACATGCATGATGACATCGACTAATTGCTAATTCGATTAGTGGCAACTAATCTGAGTACGGCAGTTACTGTATACCGCGGTTACACCCCTAGTCTAAAAGCATAACATCACATCTTTACCTGTGACTGTATCACTTACATTAGAGATTCCATGCAGAAAATGCTAAACAAGCATCTCCTTACAGAAAAAGATACCAAGTCACCACCAGGATATAACTAAGTAAGTAGGCAAGAGCCTCCCATTGGAAAATTACTGCAGTGTAACGCTAACAGATACAGTCATCCATTTCTTAAACAACCATGTAAGAAGGCAAATTCTGTGGTCATGAGTCAAATTATTGGCCTGTCGGGCCTCCAAGTGGTGCAGTGGTAAAGCACTCGCCCTATCATCCAGAGATTGCGTATTCGATTCCCGGGTGGTGCTGTAATGTCTCGCAGCCAGAGGTCTAGAGAGAGCTGATTGGCCGAGCTCTCTCAGAGGGGAGGGATGAGAGGTACTTAGTGCTCCCACATTAATCACGGCTCTACAGCCAATCAGGGGCATCTGTGAACTCATGAAACGGAAGGAGCGGAATAGCGCTGTCCTCCGAGTGTGTTACGCCGCCCCCAACGGTGTGTGAGCGAGCAGTTAGAAAAGATGCGGTCGCCTGGCATCACGTGGTTCGGAGGAAACACATGATAGTCATGAGAGTGGTAGTAGTAGCCTTAATGTGGGAGCCCCGTAGTGACGGGGAGGAATTGGACACGACTAAATTAGGGAGAAAATCTCGGAAAAAAAAAAAATAAAAATAATAATTATTGACCTGGGAAAAAACAACTAAGGTGATTGCCGAGACTACTAAAACTGGATTAAGAACTGTATTAGTGAAGCCTGGAAGGTTGGTGTGAACCAACATCTTTAAGGAATAATGTGTTCGGGGAAAAAAATATATCCTGAATGATCGTGATGGGAGATCATTTAGAGAAAGCTAAAAAAAAAATTTAAAAATCTCTGCTTTCTTTAATAGTGAAAGTAAGAGCATTTCCATATGCACAATGCAACAACAAAAAAAAAAGTCAAGGGATTGGGACTAAACAGCTGTGTAGCCTTAAGACAAATTTAGCCATAATCAAAGCAAAAGCGGATTGCACATCGGTTCTGTAGCTAAAAGTCTGTTATTAAAGCTTTGGGTCATAGGTAGACTTGAGTCGATTCAATTGAATTATGGGGGATTTTTTTACTTATAAAACTAATGCTTAGTGTCTGAAATGTCCCAAGCAGCTACTGTATATTTCTTACAGGTTGTCAAGTATAAAAATTTACAGAAAGTATATAACCTGCATAAAAATCCTTTTATTTATTTATCTGTCATTTCTCATACACACACACACACACGTGTGTGTGTATATATATATATATATATATATATATATATATATATATATATATATATATATATATATTTTTTTTCCTTCCCCCTGACCTGACAATTTTCTGTTTTGCACTCCAGTCCAGTAGACAGTGGTATTGCACTTCGACAGAGAAGAGAACTTCAAATTGAGTTTACCCAACAAGTCAAAATCGTTGCTGAATTGAAAATAAACTCAACTAACTGGATCGATCAACAAAATGACCCAGACAGATTGTTTACTGTTGCTAGTGGCTCGGAATTCCACAGGGGGCTTAGTTTCAATCATCTGTGGCAACCGTAGATGCACGGACATGCAGGAGGGTTCGGGAAGAAGCTTCAGCCTGCAGCGCGACAACAAAATCAAGAATGTCAGCTTAAACATCAGCTCAGGTGTTGTCGAAGTCGAGGACGTTTAACACGTTTGTACACAGCTTGTTCTGTAACCGCTCTGGCTGCTTTGTGTTGACGGATGTCACGCCTGTCTGCTCACGTCAAAGAAGAGTTTCTGCACCTTGTTTAGACATGTGAAATGTAAAGTGTTAGCTCGGTTTCTGCATTGTCATCCCATTTTGATATTAATAAACAGAAGTGCTGGGCAAAGCACATCATTTCTGTAGTAAAAGTAGTGATACCCTAGATCAGATATTATTCAAGTGCATGTACTATATTTGCATGTCAACTTGATTAAAAGAAGAAAAAAAAAAACTCACCCAAAAATTAACGAAAGTATAAAAACGACAAAGCTTGTATTATAGTAAAAAAAAAAAAAAAAATCTCTTGCTTTTTCTGCTGTTTTCATCTGTAGTGGTTGGCACTGTGGCCTCGGACCTCTACAGTCGTGGGTTCGATTCTCTCCAGGGTTGAGGGTTTAAATGATTGAAAGTTGTGTTGCAGTAGGGAAGTTTAATTATGTATAATTATAAAAAAATCCCGCTTCAAATACTGCACATCAATGTGGTTATGTAATGTACTGTAATGCCATTCAGAATCATGTACTTAAGTAAAAGTACAGATGTGTGTGTTATAGGTTGTAGTGGAGTAAGCGTAAAAAAACTGCTTTGTTTAATAGTGAAAGTAAGAGTATTTCCAGATGCACAATGCAAAAAAAAAACTCAAAGGATTGAGACTAAACAGCTGTATTGTCATGGGTCTAGCTGGTTGTACGGGCTGGCTAGACCAGCTGATGTTGTAGCCGTGGGCATATAGGGTAGGCATGAAGGCAGAGGGGTTGTTGAACAGAAATAGTCTTTTATTTTACAATACAAACTAAAAAACATTGAAACAAACAAACAAAAACTACAAACTCAAACTAAAACTAGGGCTTTTTAAACAGACATAGGGATTACGGACTGACACAGGGAACCAGGAGCTGAACACAGGGGAACTAGGAGCTGATACAGGGAAACTGAGCGCTAACAGGGAACTGACACAGAGAACTGGGGATGAGTAAACATGGAGCTGGAGCTAACTAAAGACACATAGGGGAACTAGAACACAGACTAGGGACAGAACACAGACTAGGGACAGGACCTGGGGCACAGAGACTAGATGGGTTAGTGGTTAGTGAGGTTAGTAGCTACATGGAATACTGGGGACGCTGGATGCTGACCTAACCGGGTTAGTATCTAAGTTAGTGGCTAACCGGGTTAGTACTTACCTAAAAGGGGGGAACTGGAACACAAGAGGCAAAGCACACATGAGGCTATTCCAAACCAGCGGCTAACCTACTAGCGACCAATCCCACTAGAGGCTAGCCTACTGGAGGTAACCCTACTAGCGGCTAACCCTACTAGCGGCTAACCCTGCTAGCGGCTAGGCCCTCATGTGGCTACACAAAACTAAACAGACAAAGAACTAAACAACAAGGCCGACACTGGGGATACAAAGAACAGTACTTACACAGGAGGAGACACAGCCTAACTAAACACTGAACAAGGCAGCTCCATGAATCCATCAGAACAAGGAACATACAGAAAAACAAAACTAGAGCCCTCTGAAAACAAAGGTTACAAAACATAAACCAAATATAAACTTTAAGAAACAAAAAGGAATGCCCACATGACAGTAAGTAAGTAAGTAAATAAATAAACAAACAAACAAACAAACAAACAAATAACAATGCTCAACCCAGTTTCCCAGAACAAACTGCTATTTATAGAAACTTTAACGAGCCACCTCAGTTCAGGTGAGCACTCATCACTTGACTGAGGTGCCTTCTGGGAAACTGAGTCGACCAACAAAAACTACAGACAGACAAACAGAAAGTGACCTCTAGTGGAGGTTCCTAACATGTATATGTATATATGTATATGTAAGACAACAACAAAAAAAAACATTCCAATAAGACTATTACAGTATAATAATGTATCATTGTCTTATGTCGATGTAGCATGTGACCCATCTTGCGCCACCTGTAAACCGGATAACCCCAGCTGCCTGAGCTGCCCCAGTGGCTATGCATTGCATTATGGGAAATGTATCTCCGAATGCCCAGATCAGCATTACAAAGACAGACACGGCCGCTGTCAGCGTAAGTGAACGAGTTACTGTATAACCACAGACAAGTTTTCATTTTTGGAATTAGTTTAAGGGCAGACACACTTAAATCTTTTCTCACATCTGATTTAATCAGTGTCAGCCAATCAATCTGTATAGATTTTTTTCCCCCCTCAAAGCCCTAACCACGGATCTTATATTTTGTCATTCTTCTTATTAAATCTTTCTTATTATAAAATTTTTTTTTCATTTAACCTTGGGCTGGAAATCCATAAAAGTAATACATAAAGTTTTTTTATTACATTTTGAGTCCCTATTAGTAGTTCATGGTACATTTCCATCACATTTTGGATTAGCGCCTTGACTTACAGTATATATAATTATGGTATGCTGTAGTTATACAAAAAAATACATTTCTTTTCCACATTAATCATCGTATGACCTTTTTAACGATCCCTATGTTGTGTATGTTTTTTTTTTTTTTTGCGTCATCACATTCAGTGTGTCACAGCTCGTGTGCGTCCTGTTCCGGCCCGTTGGCGTCCCAGTGCGCTTCATGCCCCGGCTCTTTCCTCCTGCACCACGGCGAGTGTGTGGAGTCCTGTGGAGAGGGTCTGTTTAGCACGAGTGGACGTTGTTACAGTAAGAGCTTGTTTTTAGCCATATTTGATAATGACTAATAATGTTACTCTTAGATTAATGACTTGAGCTTGGATGAGTAGCGTGGAAGCAATATTTCTCCCTACAAGAGAGAAATGCAGTGCGAGTGATATTTCATGCATTATTGTAAGTTCTTATGAAACTTTTTTTTTTTGTGTTTAAACACTTTATTGTCAAGGCCAGAGTCATCATACGAACTTTTCATTTTAAAGAGCCATGACTCCGAGGATACTTTATGATTAATTTCAGCAGCGATTAAAGCAGAGTGCAGATGGCAAACATAAACACAAGTTATTGCACCACAGGGTTGTGTATGAACTGAATTCAAAGTAAGAGATATTAGTGGTCCAACTGAGAGCTAAGCCAGAGATCAAGAGCCAAGGATGCAGAGATGTGTGTGACACAGAAGCTGTATTTACACTGCAAGTCAATGCAACTTTTCTTTTAACCTCTATTTCACTCTCTCTATATTTCTTAATCCTTTTCACCTTCCGTTATTTCCTTTTATTCTCCTAATCCATCTTTTTCTGTATTATTTGCTCTCTCTCTCTCTCTCTCTCTCTCTCTCTATGCAGGTTGCCATGTATCTTGCCGGGCTTGCGTAGGTCCCGAGTCCTCGGACTGTGTACGGTGCATAAAGCCAGAGGAAGTGCTGCAGCCTCAGAATGCACATGTGTCTCATGGCATGTGTTTATCTTCCTGTCTGTCACACCATTACCTCGACGCAGATCTCAACTGCAGAGGCAAGTACAGTACACCAAGTCAAGGTTTTTAATTTCTTACACAAGAACTTCTCTTACACTTTTAATTTCTCTCACAAGAAAGCTAGAATTATTCGCTGTGAATAAACAGATGATGCAATACAAAAACAGGGTACAGTAGCCGGAGGTTAACCGTGATCATGGTTATATTACGCACAATCAAGAAATTTGTTCAATTATAAAAGTGCTAGTATTGCTGTTTGAAATGGAGTGGTTCAAAAACAGGTCTCACCAGGCTAGAAACCTGCATGGTTTCCCAGAAAAACAGAGCAGTGCAGAGATAATAATGGCTTGGAAACAATTATGAATGCGAAATTTTCAAGGAAGTATTGCGGCTTGAATATTACAGTTGAACAGTACAAATCTGGTGACCATTGAGGTGGAAAAAGGAACCTGGGCATTCAGGATTGGTCCTAAATGTTCATAATGAGGCAAGGATGTCACAGGTAGAACTTTAGAGTTTGTAGAAATAAAGACATGTTTAGAAGTTCGGCAGCATGGTGGCTTAGTCGTTCTTAGTCCGATTCCCGCCTCGGGTCTGGGTCGTAGTGTGTGAAAGAGCAAATGTTTTGATCTTAGGTGTAATCCAGCATCATTGGTACTCTCCCTAAGAATCTGTAGCCTACAAAGTTCAGTGTAAAGAACACATGAAGACAAGTGACGAAGGACTGTAGGGCAGCATCTACGAGTCTATGGGGTTACCTTATAATAAGCATGATGTTAGGAGAAAGATGTACTAAACTTTCTTCCCATCTCTGGAACATAACAGTGGGAGGATCATGGAATAGAGCTGACTAAGGACCTGTGGGAATTGCAATCACTGAAAGAGCAAAGGAGTCAAAAGGGGGTTCCACCAGACTGATTCCATCCCAGTTTCTAATTTGTAGATCTTTCTGCTGCATATGAGGCAAATTGTCATTGACAAGCCCTCCTCTCAAACCCAACCATCTTTGTTAGAACTACTTATGGCTCATAAATTGTATTTTAAACAGTCCTGGCAGTAAAGCTCATTTTATGTAAACTCCTGCATTAAATGAAGAAACTAATAAGTAGAGATGTGGAAAAAAATCAATTCATTTATGAATCGTGATTCTTTTGTATGACAATCAAAAAAAATCTATTTTAAATGATTTATTACATTTACTGTATACTGGAGATGCACTGGTCAATCAGGCGTATTCATATGTATTCACGTTGCAACGTTTTTATTCCAACTATTTTTGAAGGATCACTTAAAATTGGAGAGAGAAAAAAATATAGAATTGGGACATTTATAAATTAAAATATAAATTAAATATTAGCACATATCATAATATTATCGTATCAGGAGGTGACTAGTGATTCCCATTCGTATTAATAAGATAATTTGTATATCTGTAGCATGAATAACAATTCATCAATCAACATCAATGAATAACATTTTCTCATCTTTAAGATGATTAAAAAAAAACACTGGAAACAGGTAAAAGACTTACAGACTGAACCTTTAAAACCCATCCAGCTCAGCCTAACCCAGTATAAAATACAACATCATATTAAATCTACCTGCCCAGAGACAATATTGCTAGACAGAAAATAGGCAACAAAGGCAAACATTGCTCCTGAAACGTATTATCACTTTATTTCTATCACTAACCCTTTAAAACATACTTTATAAGAAGTTGATTGTTGGATTCTCCAAGAAAAAAAAAAAATTCAAGTTTGCCCTGGGTTATTTTCCCATCACATAGACGTTGACAGGATAGGCTTTGAAGTTCTAGAAACCTGAGTGGTGCAAATTACCACCAAGTCATAGGAGTTTTTCATTTATCACAGACATATACACACCACCATCAGGGTCTGGAATTAATTTCTTACTGAGACATTATTGTAATTCATAAGAAAGTAAGACATAGACCCTGGAGGTGGCAGGCCATAGTGCAGACCACTATACCACCAAGCTGACCAACAATTGCTTATGTAACATGCAAGTTGCTCAGATGTTTTGGTGATGTTAATCTGGTAACTGTCCTAATAGACGTTTGGTAATACTTTATGAATTATGAAACTACTGTATGTTGGAACAACACTGACTACATAATATGGCATAACGAATGCCCGTAAAATAACTTTAAAACTAAATGAATGCCAAAAGTTGGCCTGAGTGGAACTTGAACTCTGATTGCACATGCTGTTGATGCTCCTAACTGCACATACCTACAGTAACAACAAGCTCCATGAACACCATATTATTGTAAGGTAATTTGGGAGCTAAGATGCACCTCACGTCTAATATTAATAACATTTCTGAATGAAAATGTGACATAGAGGTATCATTACATCACTTAGAGATGAGTGACATGAGACAGATGTGGTGTGTGTGGGCAGCTGTTGCGTTCATCCCAATCTCCGATCGGAATTCTAAACCCTGTAAGGGATCATGAATACAGAATGGAAGCTACCTAGGATAGATGCTCCAAATAAAAGTGATTTTTTTTTTGTTTTGTTTTGTCAATGACATATTAGCAATATGACAACAATATTAGCAATCACAATGTCATTCCAACCAAAATCCAATGTCAGAGTGCTTCTAGGTTCTAGGTGCTGCTTTCTTAATTTGTCCGGTTTTGGCCACTCTGCTACCCTGAAATGGATTCCCTGCCCACAGTCTTAACCAATAGGTTTGATGTGCAAGGCTTTAGCACACTTCAGTGCACATCATCAACTGTGATATTGTTAGGCTATGGAAGTTCATCTTTGGGCTACCATCAATGGTTCTACTGTCAGGGTGCTCCCTAACCCAAAGATGATATGTCCTCTTGACATCAATAGCATCCATTGTGTTAAGCTTACATGCTCAGACAAATCTTCAGCTTACTCCAGGTTGGGTTGTGGAGGCACACACAGACACACTAAAAAAAACATATATAAAACTATATATATATATATAATAATGTGTGTATTTGTGTCTGTGTGTGTGCATGTGCTAACAGATTGGGTGTCAGTGTGCGGAAGTTCCAGTGTGTAAATCCCTTTCATTTTCCAGTTCAGCAGTCTGTCTGATGATGTATGAGTGTGTATACTGTGTACAAAAAGCAGAAATCACGCTACAACCATGCACATCGAATGGTATCACCGCATGATATTACCTGTGAAATTTTTCAATTGTTTTCGCTGAAGATTTGTTCCATTTTCCTTCCAGCATGTTTCTTCTATTAGATTTTATTCCCAATCATTTCCGAGATATAGAGCTTCACTTCCTGCCAGTGTGATTTAACACATGATTGTTCAATCAGATTTTCTTTTCTGGGTTTGTACAAATCATGTTTCGACAGTTCAAATGTCCTGAAATTGTAGAATAATCAACAAGTGAATCACAGCAGAGAGATTATTTAGAGGTGTGCTAGGAATTTTTTTTTTTCTTCATCAGTAGTGAAAAAACCTGCAAAGGTTGGATAGTGTACCAAAGTGGGCGCCTATACGAAATATATGGGGACTAAATAGAAAAATAAGACATTTTGCTTGGAGAAGGCAAAAGGTTTGCTTTGAGTATATAACTGTTATCAGCCTGTTCCCATATTACGGGAGGATTTCCAGTGACAAGATGCAGCATGTGCGGTTGTGTTTCGAGTCAAAGCCTTTGTTTTTACCTATCTGACTTGTGTTCCCCCTCCAGCACTTTTCCAAAAGGATCCAGAGCTTGTCATCGAGGGCCCTTTATATAACGGCATGATATTTTATCAGTAATGTGCACGGGCGGGCCAGGCTTAGCTCTGCCTTTTTAGCAGGTTCACTTCTGATTGCAAAAGTCCTCATTCTCCATGGTTTCTGCATAGAAAGAAAAATATTTTATAGTTCATTTACAGATAAATAGAAGTTCAAGATCTTCACATTCAAAAGGGTATCCAACTGCTGAGACAACAATCACAAGGATAAATTAACAAAAAAAAGATATTTGCCATGACACTTTTTCGTTTCAGATATGATTTGAAGAATATATGTAAGATTGTGTATAATTCATTAATCGATTAAAAGTTTTAATAGAAATTGGAAAGTAATCAACAGTAACTGCATTGCATTGGGTTGCATTGATTGTTTTTTTCGCTAGCAGTACCTAATCATGTGTTCCTTATACAGTATATATCCCATTCAGAAAAGTGATACAAGTTCATTTGGATTTTATTTGAGTAGCTTTTAATTTAAATTAAATTACATTTTTAATTAAAAGTCTTTTTCATATCATGCAACAAGTATGCAAACTGTTGCACTAGACTTTAAATGGCTACACTCTGTTTCATTCTTAAGCGTTAAAATGATATATATATATATATATATATATATATATATATATATATATATATAACAAACAGCAACTTTTTGCTGTCCATGTTTAATCATTTTCTCACTATAAACTTATTTTCCTTGTAGAATGCCACACATCTTGTTCACACTGCACAGCTGGAAATGCCCAGAGCTGTATTTCTTGCCTTCAGCCCAGTGTCCTCTACAATGGACAGTGTCTCGGTCGATGTCCTCATGGCTTCTATGTCCAGGAGCAAACCTGCCAATGTAAGGACATTTTCTGTCTTTTCTCTCTTCATTCCTCATCACACTGTAGTAGTCCCAAAAAGCTCTTAAAGATAAAATGCCTGTACCCTTTTACGAAATGAACATGAATCAATATAACTAAGAAGATACAGGCGGCTTTAAAAGCGGTATGCTGTTTGTCAGTAAGATTCATTATAATGTACGAGGGGGGCGTATTAAAGCTTTTCAGCAACACATGCCAGTAATGGGCTGTAATTCCTGACGCGAACACGGCTCCCCGTACCGCTTTTTGGCTCAGCACGTTTAAGAGTCTGTTGGATTCAGAGCTGCAGGCATTTTAAAATGAGGTACAAGCCAAGAGGAATCCCACGTACTTAGAGTTAATGGCAACATAATTCCTTGTTGGCCGCCTTTTGAAGATAAACCATTAAATATGTTGAGCCAGTGCTAGATGGCTTCGGTGTCAGGCTCATTTAGGAAGGCTAATTGAGCGTGCTAACCTCTCTACAGTCGGCTGACCCAAGTTGATTCGGGTATCAGCCTCTCAGATTCAGAATTATTCGTCCGGCATTAGTGATTTGAAGGAAAAATCTATAGCAGTGTTATGTTATGGGAGGCAATTTGCCGGCATGGTTTAAGATGTACTGCAAATCAATGCAGGTTTTTCTGACTGATCATGTTTACCCTATGATACATCATTTCGTTCCTAATAGGAGGGGCCTTTTTCAGGATGACCCGACCCAAACGAGGGTCCACCGAATAAGTTAACTGATAAAAGTTATTGTAGCAGCATGCAGGCTTCAGACAAAACAAAAGCAATGATTTTAGGTTGCGTAAAGGAATTTTTAAAATGGCTTTATAAACCAAGTTTGTGAAGGGACAGAGATCTTAAATTCGAACCTGGTAATAATAATCATGACATAAACATCAGAATACAAGACAAATGCAATAAATGAAAAGCCAAACCCTGAAGCAGTCGAACAGACTTGAGTTGAGTAAATGGGCTGATGGAACAGTAGTATCCACTACTGTATGATGGATTTGCCAGATTTAAAAATGTTGAAAATGTTTTTCGGTAAAAACATTTCCAGAACTTGTTTTTGTTCTGCATTATATTTAATATAGATTTATTATGCATATATCTATACTAAATAGATGTCAATATTCAATTCAATTCAATTTTATTTTTAACAATTGACATTGTCGCAAAGCAGCTTTACACAATCAAAAGAAGTAAGGTTGTATGAAATGTGAATGTGTATGAATCAAAATGATGAGATATACATATATACATATATAATACATATTTTGGATCCCAGATTTGAGGTTGAAACCATGATTACTTTTATCTACTGTACATCTTAGATTAAATCAAGACTTCAGAATGATCTCTAATGAATTTTTTGCATTTGCCACTGACAGTACAAGGCATTATGTTTTTGGGACGTCCATCCATCTGTCCGTCCGAGATTCTCATTAGTGCGACAAGCAGTCGGAATGCTTAGGATTTAGGAGTTTAGGATGGAATTATCATTGTAACCAGCAGCTGAACGGATTAGATTTTGGAAAAAGGGGATCAGGTAGCCCTTAAAACCCAGAGCAATTTAGACTTTTTTTTTTTTGCATTACTATATATAGGGGTCAGGATTGTGCAATATACTGAAAAGTGACATATGCTTTTTTTTTCTTTTTTTTTTGCATAACTCGGCAATATGATGAATTGTATTCTATTTCATTTTAACAACTATTCATAAATGACTAAGCAAAAAATAAAAAGGAGTCGTATATTCCAAGAATTAACACCAGATCGATTGGTTATAATCTAAGACCATACCATGTATAACGGAGCATGCCTTACTCCAAGGAAAAAGGAAAGGAGACTATGAAAACTGAACCTTCAAAGATGAATGGGCAGATCAATATATGAAACCTATATAAACCTAGTTTGTCTTAAATGTTTCATTGGTGATCATAAAAAGCAGTAATATGTAGCGCCCCTTTGAGACACAACACGGGCCGTTATAGCAAACATACTGTATTCGTAGCTGTATGAGATGAGGTCATGTAAAACACCCGAACTGAGAGCCTGATATGACAGAGCAACCAGAATCCTTTCGTATTCATTTCACAGCCCAGGAGAGTGCAAATGAAAATTCACTAAGGATTGATTAAAAATTGATGTCTTTTAAATTGCTTTAAAAATTGCTTATTTTTTATAGACTTACAATGACTGCTCATTAAGAGATTCGAATCCTAACACAAACGTGAAATTCAGATCAAATTGTATTGACCGGACCTTCATAAATTTTTCATTCCGTATCTCTGGTCTAGGTGATGCATAGTTGTAATAGTTGAAAGGTGTTGTGCTTGTTTGTTTCAGCTTGCCATCCAACATGTAAGGAGTGTTCAGGTCCCTCTCAGGCTGACTGCACAATGTGCCCACCACATGCCAGCCTTCATAACGGCTACTGCCGCACCAGCTGCCCCGAGGGACAGTACCTGAACGCTGTGGGTTACTGTAGTGGTGAGTAGGTCATATTATCTTCACTGGGGCAGCATATAATATTTAGTCATATTCATTTATAGGTTTTATATAATATTTCTTTTTTTTTTAATTATTATTAGTTCATATAATAGTTTTGCATTTTGACAAGCATTGTAAATGCGGCTAGTTCCTTTAATATTATGCTAAGAATTGAAATGACATAGTATTTGGATTTTTATCTAATTACATTTTTTTTTCTTGATCATTCTGGTATCACATAAATGTTCGGCTGTGCCTCAACAAGCATGGAGATGTGAACAACAGAATCATAATAGTTCAGCAGGTAGAAAATAGAAAAGGAATGATAACAAGTCTGAACACAGATAAAATAAATATATATATACTGTATATTTTTAAAAAGACTACTGCACTGTTTGAGAGTTTGAGATAAGATCCAACTGCAGTGTGCTTTTACTAGTTGTCTTTGATTAATCAGCATTTTCCTCATTAGATCCAAAGCTGGCAAGACTTCTACAGGGCAGGTTATGATGTAAACAAATAGTTTAATATACACAGGTTTTCATTATACAACCTTAAAAAGAGATAAAAGGGGCTTTTGCTGGCTGCATGTCCTCTCCTCAGCTCAGCTCATTTATTAAGGCATGCCTGGTGGGAATTCTCAGAGAGGCACTTTTCATCTTTTCAAATAATCAGATGTTCTCATTTCCAATTCTAAGATAATGTCTTACACAAGCTGTATAAATAAAATTGATATAATAGATGAGATGTTTTACGGGTTTAGCTCAGAGCTCAGATCCTCTCCATCTTCGATAATGTTTTTTTCTGTGTGCAATGACCATAGATCAGACAAAAAAAAAAAGAAAAAAAGTTGACAATTTTTGGTTGTCAAAATGTGGTGGTGAAGTTAATTTGACAATGTTACAGAAGTGGGGAAAACATTGTTAAGTTGTTTTTTGAACGTTCGAATTACTTTGATGAATTGACATCAGAACAATGTTGACTACATTATGATGGAATAACGTTGAAAGATTGATAAAAATGTCACAAAAATGACTTATTAATCAGTATTAATACCAAACTGATGTCCTGAGCTGGATTCAAACTCGGGTTGCTGCAGCAAGAACACTGCATGCTTACAGTACCATTGGACCAGGAGCATCATGCTGACTGGAACAACATAATTTGCTGAAACATTTAATTGAAAAGCAGCCAAAAAAAGACCAAAAAATGCTTAACCACTGAGATCTGTTTCGTGAAAGCGGACATGATGCAGTACATTAATTAGGGAGCTAAGATAATATTTCACATTAACATTTCTGTGACCTTACACATCAGTGGTTCGAATCCCATCTTCGTATCTCTGTGCTTGGAGTTTGCATGTTCTCCCTGTGCCTGTGGGCTTCCTCTGGATACCTCCAACAGTCCAAAAACATGAGGATTAGGGTCATCTGTGTTTCCAAAATGTCCGTAGTGTACTGTATGAGTGCCCTGTGATGAACTGGCACCCCATCTAGGGTGTTTCCCACCTTGTGCCCTGGAATAGGCCCCAGGCCTTTTGTGACCCTGTACGGGATACAGTGTACAAACTAATTGTCACTCACACATTTTTGCCTTAAGAAGTGAAATTTTGCAAGAAATTTGCCTCGCAATATGAAACATTTTCAGTATACGAGCAAACAACCCATGCAGAACCAAGACGAATCATAAATTAAGGTTGAGTGAGGTTTAATGTCAATTTATTTCATATTTTACTTTATTTATATGACATTTTTCAATGTTTTGTTATTATATGCAAAGATTTTTTGCATTCCTTTAGGAAAATGTCTTTTGCAATACAAATTTTCACCTTAAGAACTCGCCTAACACCTAAGGTTGAGATTTTGTTATTTTGGCACTTGTGTTTGGGTCATTTATAAAACATTATGTCAATGTCATTTCATCAAAGTCATTTTAACTTTCATAAACAATGTTGTTCCGATGTTGAATCATCACAACGTTGTTACAGCCAAATTACAATCTAACGTTAGGTTTCCTTCTATAGGAAAATCTACAGTTGTAATAGAAGAAGTTGAATGCTTCTTTTTTTAAAAAACGTTTGGTAATACAAATTTTTAACTACAGACATAATGGTAATATTAAAGTTTTTGGCTTTAATGTTAAATATTAAACTATTGACTTTCCTTGCCCTTAGACTTCCATTATAAGTGAGCAATACGGTTTTTGATATTTTTCTCAGTATGAAGAATTTTACTGTAGAAAGCTCACATTCATGTACAGTACAGTATAGAAGCAAAAGATAGACATCAGCATAGAAAAGCTCTGGAGTATTCCTTTAATGGGATTAAAGCTGTTTAAGGACGCTAGACAAGGACAAAAGAGATTTTTAAGGTTTCATCATTCAGTCAGTTCTGATCTCGGCTGTTAATCCATTTTAATCCATAATCCATTTGACTCATTTTAATGGAAGGAAGGACGAATACTCAAGATTTAAACCTCCAGTCATCTGCTCCATACCTTTTTGGCCTCCTTTTCTCAGTTTGACCCACTCTGTCTTTCCCAGGATGTTTACTGTTTGTCAAATAAGGTAAAATCTAGACAGAAGCAGCAGCCTTTAGAAGAACAATGGGTATTGGCTTTGGCACTGCACTGGCAGTGACTCTAAAGCTAAATACTGTAGGTGATCTAGTTGCAAGGTGACCTTGCTCGACTGGCATTATGGTAAACAACAGGAAGAGGGTAGCTGTTTAATATTTAAAAGGATGTGGTCTGAAGGGTTTATGTGCAATAAATACTTTTCTGCAGTTTCTGAATGACCTCCACTCAACCTTTTTCACTCTTATCAGGTCGAAATCATTTATTTCTTCACTTCTACATGTATAACAATGCTGTACAATGATAAAATATGCAATTCTACATAACTTGAAGCATATTAGGCTTCACTTCATGCCGAAATGCCACTGTTTTTGGCATATTGGTGCTCTTTCCCTTTTGCTTTTGCTGTTACACACCTAATCTGTCACACACACAAACACTTGCGATATGAATCACTGTAATGCAGCCATGCTCCAGCTGTCAGTGGCTGAGGGCCGTCATTCTCTCCTTTATCAGATAAGAAATCAGGAATGAACATGATGAAAAGATTGTTTTGTTCACTGAGCACCATCTGCGGGCACAGTAATGCCTTATTGTCAGTCTGCCGGTGCTGGGATTTCACACTTTGATTTCTCACCCTGGTTCATTTGGGTTAGATTTATCCCAGTTCAAAGCTGTAGCTTGATACTTGATATGTTAAAAAAAAACAATAAGCAATAATTACAAATCATGAACCCGTCTGTCTCTCTTGCAGACTGTCAGGAGGGCTGTCAGCGGTGCACTGCGGACCTTCAGCTCAACTCTGGAACTGTATGTCTGTGGTGTAAAGGCTCTCGGATGCTGCTGCTGGGAGATCACTGTGTGCAGCACTGTCCACCGGGACAATACAAATACCATGGCACCTGCAAGAGTGAGTGTGTTAGATACAAAGTAAAGCTTAGTGGATTAAAAGAATTAAAAATCCCTGTTCAACGGCCCAAGAGTGCATGTCTTTATCTCTGATGAGATTTAAACACACATTAGAATTTCTGTTTACTATGCAAACTATAAATTATTGAGATTACACTTTCATAGACTAAATGGCCCAAAGGTCCAAACATAGAAACACTGGAACCCTGGTCATATAGAGGCCCACACAGGACACAGAGACACAGAGAATTGATGGCCAAAGAGAGGTCTAATCACAGAAACACTCCGGTACAGAAGACCAAATATAGCAATTCTGACAATAGAGAGGCCCAAAAAGAAAATCGTACTTAATGAAGATAGACCCATTGATTCAGTGGTTATAAATTAAGTAGTGTACGATTATGCACTGTTGCCATGCAACTCCAGGGTCCGGGATCGATTCCCACCTGTGGTCTGTGTGCATGGGGTTTGCATGTTCTCCTCGGGCTTGGTGGGTTTCCTCCGGGTACTCTGGTTTTATCCCACAGTCCAAAGACATGCAGAATAGGCTAATTTTCGTTCCCAGATGGCCTGTAGTGTGTGTGTGTGCCCTGCGATGGATTGGCACCCTGTCCAGGGTGTGCACTGCCTCGTACCATAAGTGTCCTGGCATAGGCTATAGGCCTCCCGTGAGCCTGTTCACAAGATAAAGCGGTATAGAATTGTGAGTGAGTGAGTACTGCAGGATTAGAGCAAGTACCAATCTTAAGGAGTTCTGTGTAACATAATACAACTTAAAAGTATGGGATTGAACCACAAATGTCAAGATCAAGAAGCAGCACTCAATAAACTGCTGCTGTTTTGTGAACCAAAAGAAACACCTCGGATGATAACCAGGACTTTTTCTTCACCAAAGAACTACACAAATTTCTAATTGACATGTGCAGGTATAAAAGATTCCTGAATGGAATTGCCTATAGTCTCCTTATAGCCTTTCCAAGTGTAAGGTTTATGCTGGGTAAGTCTTACACATTTGTCCTACATTCTCTTCTCTTGTGCACTGAATGAAAGTTCTATAAAGAAAATCTCCAAGGTATTAGTTGCCAGGCTGCACTATACTCTCAGCCTTGAAAATGCCACTGATTATCTAGGCGGACTTATGTAACTATTACGCTGCCTGAGGAACAGAGCACTGCCTAGACTCCAAGGATCTGTACTCATTAATAAGACCAAGTGGTCCACATCTGGCTTTACATTTAAAGTTATTTACTTTGCAGGACACTTTTATCCGAAGCCGTTATGCAGAATACAGCACAAGCACAGAAATACAGCATAAAAGGAGCTGACAGCATAGTAATGAAAAAACATCCAATTTCTGATAACTAGGAAGAGCCATGGCTAAACCCAATAGTTGGAGATACAGTACTCATAAAGACTAGTTACATATCTCTCAGCACATTATTAGAAGCTTTTCCAGATTAAAAAAAAAAAAACTTAATTACCCAGTATAGTCATGGCCAGTCACTGCACACTTGTTGAAACCATCCTTATCACATAATAGCTATCAATCTGTGATGGCACAGGCTAACTTCCCGATATTGGGAATGATGGTAAATCCCTGTACTTTATCCAGCAGACTTTTGAACACTTGAGCTGATCTTTGAGCAGATTAACGTAAACATTAGAGAGGGAAATACCACACCTTGCCTACAGTGCTGTGAACCATATATCATTTCCTAGAGTGCCATGCATCCTGTGCTGACTGCAGTGGAGAAGGACCTCTGTCTTGTACCTCCTGTACAGCCCCTGCTGTTCTTGCCCCATCTGGGATGTGCACCTCTCGATGCCCCATTGGATACTATGCCGATGAAAAGCAAGTGTGTCAAAGTAAGTACTCCTGTACATTTATTTATGATTACATATCTACAGTATTGGACTGTGTCTACAGTAAACTCTCTGTGATGGTGCATTTCACAGAGTGTGATCGTCAGTGTCGGAGCTGTGAGATGGCAGGAGTGTGTACGTCCTGCAGAGATCCGGCAAAAGTCCTGCTGTTCGGCGAGTGTCAGTATGAGAGCTGTGCCCAGCAGTACTACCTCAACACCACCACACACAGCTGCAGGGGTGAGATTATAGATATAATACTTCTGATGAGATTTGATGAAAATCAAAGTCAAATCCATCCACAATCAGTAAATTAGATCTCTCAAGGAATCTAGGTACTATTCGTGATCTTTATATAGTTATAAAGGCACCTACATGGCTAATGTTGGCATTGGTTATCTGTTATATGAAGGATCTTAAAGTCAAACCAGGGCTTTTTCTGTTATTGCAAAGAATAACAGAAAAAGGTTGAGAGTAAAAATACTTTTATTTCTGAATATAACACATTGATGCCCTTATCCCAGTGTTTCAATAGTGCTTGTAATCAAGGGAGAATGTTTTCTTAGCATGCCAGGGCCATCGAACATCCTGACCTTCCACATCAAAACGTTAGACTAGTTCCCGTTTCCAAATTGCCTGCAGTGTGAATTCGTGTGTGAATCTTGACCAGACGTCCTATCACGGTTGTAAAAATGGGAATAAATACAATGGTCACCATTGGCCTCCACGGCCCCTAGTTGGACAACAGAGGCTTTTAGATAGATGGATGAAACTAAATTCAGAACAGCTGCTTACAGTATTATACTCCTTACTTGGCCATTGGAACTAAGTAAAAAAAAAATTGTGAATTTTAAATTTGCCATCATACACTACCAGAGATTACTGGTGATTATTCTGATGGAAAGGCTCCATTAAATTAGTGCCATTATGACTAAAGATAGTTCTGATTTTGTGAGGAATTTTGATTAATCTTAGAGTTTGACTCATGCTACAGTACTGCTTTAAAAGCAATCAATAGGAGGACTGCATACAATGATGTGAAACTCAAATATGGTGGTGGCAATTGTTAAACTCTGACAGAACTAATTCTAATTCTAATGAACAGGGAAATAAAAATCTTAAAAGGTCACATACAATATTTTTCCTGTTTAAGCAGTTTCATTTTGCCTTTTTGACTGATTATGTGGTATTGATGATGTCATTTGCTTTTGAAATGATCACACAATTTTTTATTCATTTTAATATAGTCATCTCAGTGTAACACGTAATGTGATTTGAAGCATATTATATGTCATGGGCATTTAAATAAAATATTGTATATGATTTCAGTGCATGAAGCAAGAGGTGCGCAAACAGAAAAGCAGAGTGTATTTCAAGCTAAAATGGTGTCATTGGTTATAGAAGAGTTATGGAAGAGTTACATCACTGTGCATTTTTTGAAAAGTGATCACCAAACAGTATTACCGTGTGTGTTTGGAGGCGCGAAAGTATGCATAATGATTGTTTTGTCTCCTAGATATTTTCTTCCAAATCCATACTCTACATAATCATCCAGCAACTATTATTTACTGACGTCTTTTCTACAATCGCCCATTATGCCACAATAGCCTGTAATACTCTAACTATGTTTTTGAAAGTTCAACCACACATTACCGAACTGTTTGATTGAGGAAGCTTTGTTGTGTGTGTAATGAGCAAACGAATGTCTGCTATGTCATTATTGGATATCACAAACTGTTTTGTAGGAAGTCTTTCGTGAGCATTATGTGATCTGAGCCTTTCATGTGAGAGAGAAGATTTAATCAGATTGTCTTCTGTTTATGATCGTCCTGTTCAAAGTTCCCTGGATGTGGGTTAGAGAAATTTAAGGGGAAAAATTATTAAGGGTTTTGAGGGCGGCTTGGAGAGCAGTAAAAGATACAAAGAGAGAAAAAAGATTAGCACTGATTTCCTGATGACCTCCCTTGTGTTTCTGTACTGTTTTGAGCATAACCTGTTCGACTTTGAAGTATTTTACAGCAGCCCTGCAATTTTTCAAGTCAGAATCTTGAATTTAGCAATTTTCCACTGATACTGGATTATTAAATAGCTTTATCCAGCTAACATGCAGATTAGTTATCTTGGTAATAGTTTTATCTATTTTACATGCAGAGTAGCGAATCTGGTTATAGTTTTATGTAGCTAATATGCAGATTAACTAGATTGGTAATAGTTTTATTTAGCTAACATGCAGATTAGCTAGCTTGGTAATAGTTTTATCAAGCTCACATGCAGATTAGCTAGTTTGGTAATAGTTTTATCAAGCTCACATGCAGATTAGCTAGTTTGGTAATAGTTTTATCTAGCTCACATGCAGATTAGCTAGTTTGGTAATAGTTTTATCAAGCTCACATGCAGATTAGCTAGTTTGGTAATAGTTTTATCAAGCTCACATGCAGATTAGCTAGTTTAGTAATAGTTTTATCTAGCTAACATGCAGATTAGCTAGATTGGTAATAGTTTTATTTAGCTAACATGCAGATTAGCTAGCTTGGTAATAGTTTTATCTAACTAACATGCAGATTAGCTATTTTGGTAATAGTTTTAATTAGCTAAAATGCAGATTAGCTATTTTGGTAATAGTTTTATCTAGCTAACATGCAGTTTAGCTAGCTGGGAAATATCCAGACTAGGAAAAAAGATGTACATACACCAACAGCAACACTGCTAATTTTTTCAAGTCAGAATCTGCTGAAAATTTAGCAATTGTCAGCACTTTCCACTGATACTGGATTATTAAATTGTTTTATCTAGTCAACATGCAGATTAGCTACTGTAGCTTGGTAGCTATCCTGGTAGTAATATTATCTAGCTAACATGCAGATTAGCTATCTTGAAAATATCAGATTGGAAAAAAGATTTGTACAGTATAAAAACAGCATGATAAGGCAGGAGATAAAATACATTTCAATACTAAAATCTGCAGAGAATTAGAGGAGGCACAGGCAAGAAAGGAAAAAGATGGCCATTATTTTTTTTTGGATGACTATGAAGCCTTTTCGATTTGTTTAACCCTGTATGAAGGTGAAAGAAAGGGTAACCCTGAAAGTCGAAAAATAAAAGAGAAAAGTGGGTTTCGACCAAAGTTAAGGTTTTCTGTCAACATTTTCACACTTCCGTTTTAAGTAACACATACAAATGTTCCATTCGAATGACATGCAATTTTTATGTATTCAATTATTCATAATTCAATCTTATCTGGACTCATCAAGTTAAGTAGGTAGCCAATTAAACAAACGTGGTGGTACTTACATGTAGACTGGATAAAGACATCTAATACAGTACCTTAAAAGTGATATTTTAAGTTTATGTATTGAATGAAAATGTCCCAAATGTATACCACACTGTATGTAGTAGAACATGGGGTGAGCTGTTCTTTCCATTCTTGTGGTGATACCTTTTTTCTACTATGTTTAGTTATGAAAACTAACAGAAATGTGTCTCTGTTGTGAATGAATTTTAATGAGAAGTAAAATTCAAGCATATAAAATTCTCTAAAATTCCCTAATAGTGGAAGGCAAGAGAATTATTCATCGTCTCTGAATAGCAATTACATTCCAGTAAACAGGATCATGGACACTAAATGCTTACTCATGCCTATAGAACCAAGGGATAGCCTCTTCAGTCTGATAGAAAAGCTAATGTAAGACAAATTGTTGAAAAAAGTTGAAGCAAAAAAAAAATGTTGAACCCTCCAAATTGCTAGATCTTAATATCATCAAGCACCTATGGGATGCACAGACAAATGTCCTTGCCACAGAGGCCCCACCATACAACCCATGGCACCTAAAGGATCCAGAGATATTGTGGAGTCATGCCGAGAGGGATCAGATCTGCCACAAGGGGAACCCAATCCTAGATTTTAATGTTAATGGTTTAATACTATAACCGATGGGTATATATTTAAAGAAAGATTCAGGCTTTGCCCATTTGGTTACAGCATGTAGCATGAGCAAGTTGACCGAATTATGAAATGTATTGTGTAAAAAATGACACTCAGCTAACAAGGATTTGGCCTCTATTTTTGCAGGCTGACTGATTTACCGCTGCATTTTGTTAAACTGCTAAATCGTTTTTTTTTTATTTTTTAGCAAAAATCATCTTTGTAGGAAGAAAGCCCGGGCAAGATTTAAAATCTATTATAAAATGTTTACATTGTTTTCTTGAAATATTGTTATGGATTCCTGAAGTTCAAATTTGATTAACCCATAAGAGCCTGGACAAATTTCTCCTTTAAGGGACATTATGAGCGATGTAACACAGACCAAATTGACGACATGGAACACATTTCCCTGACAGTTTTAGGGTTAAAATTTCTATGTGATATACAGGGGTTGGACAATAAAACTGAAACACCTGGTTTTAGACCACAATAATTCATTAGTATGGTGTAGGGCCTCCTTTTGTGGCCAACACAGCATCGATTCATTTTGGGAATGACAAATACAAGTCCTGCACAAGAGCCACACACATTCTTCTTGCAGAATAGTGGCCAGGTCACTACGTGATGCTGGTGGAGAAAAACGTTTTCTGACTAAAAAGTTTGGTAATCGCGGGGAGCTCCCAACGAACAGTTTTGCTGGGAACAATAGAGTTGAGTGCACATGTAATTCTGCAGTGAGTTGGGCAGCTGTGGTTTTATGTTTTTTGGATACTATTTGGGTTAGCACCCGGACATCCCTTTCAGACAGCTTCCTCTTGTGTCCCCAGCTACTCCTGTTGGATGTGGTTCGTCCTTCTTGGTGGTATGCTGACATTACCCTGGATACCGTGGCTCTTGATACATCACAAAGACCTGTTGTCTTTGTCACAGATGCGCCAGCGAGACGCGCCCCAACAATTTGTTCTCTTTTGAACTTTGATATGTCACCCATAATGTTGTGTGCATTGCAATATTTTAAGCAAAACTGTGCTATTACTCTGCTAATTAAACCTTCACAATTTGCTCTTATTGGTGGAATGTGCCATCAATGAAGATTGGCCACTAGGCTGGTCAACTTAACCATGAAACCTCCAACACTAAATTGGCCTGTGTTTCAGTTTCATTGTCCAACGCACTTTATTGCACCAGGATGTTCATTAGATGTGTCACCATTGGTTTTTATGGGTTACAGTTTGCTTGTCATGTCTGAGCCACATGATTCGAGTCATCAAATGATTAGAAAATTTGTGGTGGTCTGGGACAATTCATCTGATGACTTTGTTTTCCCAGACCACCACACAAATTTCTAATCACGGATCAATCCACGGACCCGCATTCTCTTTATCTAACACTATTTTCTTCTCTGTCATTGTATCATTTTACTCTGTATTGTATATTCCCCCATCTGATCCTGTCTCTTTTGTCTCTGTGTGTCTCTCTCAGAGTGTGACTGGAGCTGTAATGCATGTCGGGGTCCTCTCCGCACTGATTGTCTGCAGTGTATGGAAGGTCACGTCCTCCAAAATGGAGTCTGTGTTCCATCTTGCTCTCCAGGGTCCTACCAGGATGGCGAGAGATGCCTGAGTAAGTGTCTGACTGGATAATTAACTTTTTTTTTTTAATATATATATGTGGATATAAATTCCATGCATTTTCTGTCTGAATACATTCTCTGTAGATATGGAATACAGAGAGAGCTGAGTCTGCTCTTGTATCTGCCAGCTTTAATGGCAGTGCTTGATGCCAATAGATATCAGGCTATTTATTATGTTAGTGTGCAAGCTTTTACTCTATTTAATGCAGCAAAGTGCAAAAAGAATGTCAAAGTATTGAGACGGGAATTGAAAACAGATTGTCAAACATACAGTGCTACAGATCACATGAATATGTGTATATACTGTATGTTGTTGTTACATCAGGAATAAACAGCATACCAGACCTCGTCTGGGTATAAAATTCTAAGTTAAATAGACAGAATTCTAAATTACTGGAATTGTGTTAGAAAACTTCATCACGGCCTCCGAGTGGCGCGGCGGTAAAGTGCTCGCCCTATCACCCGGAGATCGCGAGTTTGATTCCCGGGTGATGCTGTAACCTCTCGCAGCTGGAAGTCTAGAGAGAGCTGATTGGCCGAGCTCTCTCAGAGGGGAGGGATGAGAGGTACTTACACATTATTCTCGGCTCTACAGCTAATCAGGGGTGTCTGTGAGCTCACGTATGCGGAAGGAGCGGATAGCGCTGTCCTCCGAGAGTGCGTGAGCGAGCAATTTGAAAAGAGGTGGTCGGCTGGCGTCACGTGGTTTGGAGGAAACACGTGATAGTCTTCGACCCTCCCGACTGAGTGATAGTAGTAGTCTTAATGTGGGAGCCCCATAGTGACGGGGAGGAATTGGACACGACTAAATTAGGGAGAGAATTTTAAAAAATACTTTATCCCATTATTAAATCTTTGTAGGACAGTGCTGAACCATCAACTTTGAATAAGTGGGAAAAATGGACCACTTAAACTCCTGGTTAAGTTGCATGATAGAAAAAAAAATCACTGGTACATTTATGTTCAGAAAGTGAAATTTGCTGGGAAGAAAAACAAACAATTGGACTTTGAAGCAATAGAAAAAGATGTACCCATCATGCACAGTGTTATGGTCTGGGATTGCTACGGTTGGTCAGGACAATGTTTCGTAGCAATAAAATGAAGTCAGCTGATGACCTCAATGTACTGAATGACCAGGTTATCACATCTATGTTGTGTTTTTTTAGTCAACATGGGTGAGTACTGAAATAATTTCGCCAACAGTCAAACACTTAAGTCAAACAGACACATACTGTACTTTCTGTCAACAATAATTAAAAATACATTTGACTAAAAAAATGCATGGATAGAATGCATATTGGAATGCATGCATGCACTGTCCATACACTGTAGATGCAGTAGATTAGGTTAGTTTAAACAAATCCTTCTGTGTTTTTTAAAGATATAAATAATCCCTCCATCTCTCCCTCGTCCAGGCTGTGATGATCACTGTAAAAAATGCCAAGGTCCTGGACGATGTCTTCAATGCCAATCTCCTTACGCTTCTTTGAACGGCCAGTGTGTGCTGAATTGTGGCAGCCACTACATCCTCGATCCGGCCACGCAGAAATGTGTTGGTGTGTAATTCAAAATTTTAATGAGGTTTATAAAATCATATTCAGTTTTAATAAACTCTAATATTGATGCAGCTGTTCTGTTTAATGAGCTCAAGGAAAACAGAATAATTATTCTGATCAGATGCTTTAAATATTGTGATTATACATACAGTCGTTTCTTTTAAGTATAAAAATGTTTTTTATCTTATTACAATAGAATTACAATAAAAAAAATATTTTTTAATATACTTTTAAATTATCAATGAACTCTGCTCTGACGTATTTCCCAGCATGTCCTTCTGGTTGTGCGGAGTGTGTGAGTGTGGGAGAGTGTCGTATTTGCACTGAGAATACGTTCGTCAAGAATGGACAGTGCACTCCTGATTGTGGTCATGGATATTATGCTGACAGGAAGACGAGAGCATGCCAAGGTAATACTGTTATTTCCTTTGATTATCTTGCTGAAGAATAGTTGGTTAGACTCTGTAGTTTTATTGCACACCCAAGGTCAATGGAATATTACTAAAAACGAGTTTTTAAATCATTTACTTCCTGTTCATGTTTGAGGTATAATATATTGTTTGGTTTAGCTAATGTTTAACCAAGCCATGATTGTTTTTGCTGAAATCAATTAGGAAACGTCCTGAGTATACTCACTCATCATCTATACCGCTTAATCCTGTATTCAGGGTCACAGGAGACTTGGGGCATATGGCAGGGTACACCCTGGACAGGGTGCCAATCCATTGCAGGGCACAGACACACACACTTACACTCATTCATTCACACACTACGAGCAATTTGGAAACGCCAATTAGCCTAACCTACATGTCTTTGGACTGTGGGAGGAAACCAGAGTACTCGGAGGAAACCCACCATTACATTCTCCATGAGACTGCATTAATATCAGTTTCTGTTAATAATGTTCTGGTTATTATAAAACACCATTAAATCCAAAGTATCATTTTATCTATATCTATAGGATATAGAAAAATGTTATGGTTTATCAGGAGCTTTAGATAAATAAATAAATAAATAAATAAACTTTTAAAGTATATTCTTAGTTAACTTTGATAAATGTCATATTTATGGCAGCTTACTGTGTTTATTGTCTCGCTATGTACATTCGCATATTACCTCGAGTACACTATAGCTGTGAGCAGCGTCAATAAAAGCAGGTCGGTAAATGAAAGTACAGGCTTGAATGTTCCCAGTGTGATGTGTTGCTTTTTTAAAAGTATATAAATTGGCACCCCATAGACCATTCTTTGCCGTTCTTTCTGCAGAAAAGGCATAACAATAGGCGTGCTTACTGTACATGGACCTTGATATTCCACTAATAATGAGAATAATTGGCTAATCAGAATAAAAATGCATCATTTAACCACCTCAGTCATAATCCCGTGTGGCCCGAGGGCTGGTGTATACCTTTAATAATTCATTTAATACTTTAGCATTTACAGTAAATGTGATCATTTGTCTCTTGTTGGAGTAAATCTATTCCCCACATTGTTGATGTTGCGAGTTGGCTTCCATTCCTGACTTAAAAACTTCACAGAAACAAATTTATCCCACCAGTCTTTACTACGGCCGTTCATCCACTCGGCTTCTGGCTGAGGAAAAGACAATGATTAGCAAGTGGTTCGACAAATGCAATGCATCAAACTCATGCATCATATCTAAGAAGGCAGGATTCGTCAGAAAAGATGAGAAGCCTATCCTCATATCAAAGCTGAAGGGAAAAAAACTGCTTCTACTATGTTTATACTATATAAGTTATATTCTGATTAAATGCTTTGATCATGTAAACGCACGTTATCAGATCAGAATGATTTCAATCGGATTGAAAAATATTTTCCATGTAAGCACTGCAAATGTTTGTGTTCTAGACAATAAAACCTGTTAAACAGTTATTTAGTATAGATAGTATAGATTCAGTGGTTAAAAATGGCACATTCTGTCTTTTTTTAACAATTTCATAGATACCCTTTATTCAAAACATACATATTATTGTTCAGTGGGAAATTAGTGGCTCAGTGGTAGGCTTCTCGTCTGCCATGTGGAAGGCAGAAGTTTAATAGCCATCCACATGGGCTCACAGTGTCAGTCCCATGCCGAGATAAAAACAAGAAGATTGTGTCAGGAAGTGCATTTGGTATAAACTTGTGACAAAAAAAGTATGCAGGGGGAAAAGGGAATTTCTGCTCAGGTGAATTACAAAGAAGAATAACAAAGTATTATTATTATTATTGTTATCCAGATGAATATCATTTTGTTCATAGTGTGAATTATCTAATTGTTTAACATGGTTGACAATAGTATTTTTAATATGTGTAGAAAAGTGTGCTATCCTAAAAATACCTGTGCATACGAACACTCCTCGCTCCTCTAAGAATTTTTCCCTTAACAACTGAAATTTGTAACATTGCAAATTGTTTTGAGATGATCTGTATTTTCATCATTTCCTATGGGAAAATGCACATTGCGCAATACGAAATTTCACCTTAAGACATCACGTCCGAAACGGATTAAATTTGCACACAGAGATATCACTGTATTTCATTCGCAGCCTTTATACTGTAACTTGTAAACTATTGTCTTTTTCTTGCTTTTTTTTAAGCAAACACTCATGCTCCATCTCTCCACATCAACGGCTCGTTTCTGGTCGCTATCGGCGGAGTGACCGCCCTGGACCCTATGCTCCTGTCAGTCAAAGACTCAGACACCCAATCAGAAAGCCTGCTACTGCAACTCCTCCAGCCTCCGGGTAACGGTCAGCTAACGGTGCTGGAGAACGGCCGAGAGAGAGCGCTGCACAAGGACGACACATTCACCGTCTCACAAGTGAAGAACAGAGCTGTTCGCTTTATCCACACCGCAGCCCAAACCAAGTGAGTGCAAAAGTCGGTTATACTGTAGCAGTTTGATCATTTTCGCATTTTTCATTCCAATAATTATGACAACATTTCAGCTATGTTTAAATGTAAGTCATACTCAGCTCTTGATATTCCCACACCTAAACCTGAAGTTTTAAAGTAATGTACTGTAATAATATAAATGATGCATTTATGTGTTTTTTTTTTTCAGGGCTGGCCAGTTCACTTTGAGAGCGGCAGATCCACAGCTGTTCTCTCAGCCGCAGACTGTTAATTTACACGCTGTGTCTCAACAGGTACTTTGCCCACATCCATCAACTCCAATACACACACACACACACACACACACACACACACACACACACACACACACACACACACACACACACACACACACACACACACACACACACACACAGCCAGACATTCGCAATGCTTTTTTTTTTTTTACTTCTGTCTGAACTCATGCAATCAAACCACTATTACTTACCCAAGTACTTTATGTAACTGTGTGTGTGTGTGTGTGTGTGTGTGTGTGTGTGTGTGTGTGTGTGTGTGAGTGAGTGAAATGAATCCCACTTCGATCAGAATCCTATACTCATCAGCTGCCTCTTAAACTTCACTCAAACCTGGCTTACAGTAACTCGCTGACATTTTAGAAAATAACAGATTCCCTCATTCTCTTTCTGACGCCCTCCTCCCTGTCATCTGATTACAATTCCTAAATATATCGCTTGGATCCGCAGTCTCCCGAGGACTGCTTATGCATCAGTCTGACCCCACACTCGCATACACACACTCAGAGAAACACTCAGACTCTCAGGACCGGAGGCCGGTGCAGGATCAGAATACAGTAATTCCACAAAATAAATTACTGCCCCCTCTGACCTGATATTATTTGAATCATCTCCAGGAGCAATGTGAATATATATATATATATATTTAATCATTTTATGTTTTGCTGAGAAAGGAATTATTGCTTATATTTGGTGAGCAAGTCTATGCCGGAGAGGAGAAAGAAGAAAATGCTGAGAAAGAGAGAAAAAAAACATCCAAGCCCAGGGAACGCTTGTGCAAACTGTGAAATGTTCATTTTGCTGCTCGAGCTTTTGTTAAATCGAATGACTCATTGGTATGATAGTGACATCGGTTGTTTGATCTTAGCTGTAAATTGGAGTGAGAGATGAAAACCGTGTTGGGGCATGAAAATGTGTTTATATGTTTAGGTTTTCTATGCATGTACAAAGTTATGGATGTGAATACCCTGATGTTTTTAATTGAACATAGTGAAGATTTATTTAAATTTATTTATGTGCACTTATAAATTAAGAGAGCAGGGATGTACAGATGTGGCGATCAAGAATGCCTGTTATTTTCCGCGAAATCCCACAAGCAGCATTCAGGAATTTAAATAAATGTATTGTGCACACATTCTACTCTACTCTATTATATTCTTATATTATTATATTATATATTCTAAGTTTTTTGGTTGTAGGTGATATCACATCACACAGACTGCTTGGGACATATTGGCTTCTTCAAGAGTATGCACAAAGTGACTATCAGATAAGGATTCAAACTTTGTACACAAGAGGAGGCATTATGTTTTTGGTTTTGGTTTGTTAGTGTCATCAGTTATTTCGACAGGGTTTCACTGAAACCTGTTAGTCCCAGATTGGGTTCACATAAGGGGCGTTCAAGCCAAACCAGGACTTTTAATGGTGCAGAATAACAGAACACAGTTATGAGAATAAAAACTATTCTTTATTTATTTAATCCTTTGTAACACTAACACATTAATCCCAGTGTTTTCCTAGTGATTGTATACCATCAATACAGAAAGTTTTCTCAGTACGCTGGAGCCATGTTCAGATTGCCTGCCTCATGTCTGAACCACCGGCCTCCCAGGAACTCCATCAATATTCAATGATTTGGAAATGCAAAATTCCAAAATCTCTACACATAATTTAATTTACTGTCAAGCTACCAACCTGCTATATTGATATTATTTCATATTTCATTTATGAGGTCAGTCACACAAAAATCTATTTCATTTATCAGTCACAGCTTGAGCTTTTAAGATCTCTGCTAGATATAAAGATAGAGAACATTTTTATTAATCAAACTTTAGCTTGTTTATTTGTAGCAAATCTTTCATATGTTAAAAACATATTTAAGCCTTTTTAATTAGCCTCTTGTCTACTTTCAGTCTCTAGCTGTGAAATGTGGAATGCGTCTGGGTGGTCTTCTGCAGCTCACAGCTCAAGTCAATCAGGAAAAGAGATTAACATGCTTCTCTTTAGAGCACACCCCATGATCTCTCCTTTGTCTTGTTCTCTTTCCATCCCATGAGGCATAATGCTAAAGGGCTGTCATTTTTGTAACAAGATAAACTTTCGGAAGTAACAACGTGAAATATTTTCTCCATGAGATTTTCTTCTACTTAATAACTGTAATTTTAATTCACATTTCAAAGGAAAAACATCTACTTTGTGCTCACTTGATTTTGAAAACACTATTTAATCAGACAAGATTGAAATACCTTACTTATGCCAAGATAGCAAGAAGAAGATCTAATAGGGCAAGGGGGGGGGGGGGGGGGTAGCACGGTGGTTAAGGTTTATTACTGCGTTTTGCACTACTGACTGAAAAGTCCAGGGTTCATACCCAAGCACCACCAAGTTCCCACTGTTAGGCCCTTGAGCTGGGCCCTTAACCCTCAACTGCTCAGATGTAGTACTGTCCAAAAGTCTTAGGCACTACATTATCTGTAGTACAAATTTTGTTATATAAGTTTCGTATGTCTTTGTTACTGTATGTACTGTACAAGACCATTCCCTACAAAGGTACACAAAAATTTATGAATATTCATAATTCATAACAGCTGTTGGAGAATATGAGTTCTTTTGGTAACTTCATCACACTCGCTCCTTTCTATTTTCATGCAAAACCCAGGAGTCTACATTATTGCTTTTTCCCCCCCCCAACTGAAAACTGGTTTGTCATGTAATATGTCACTTATATATATATAATTTTTGAGATAACCATCAAAGTAGGTGTTAGCTAGTTGTGTTAGTTTCCTTGTTAAAAAAACACAAATTTACCATTAGTAACTAAAGTGAGTATGAAGCTGTACTTCAGTTTTATACAGTTTATATATCAATGTGTAAATGTGCTTGAGTGAAGAATTTACAATGCAAAAAATATTCCTCGATATGAGAATATATAATAATCATAAGGCCATTACGGCTATTTTTATTGTGTTTAGAAATAAATGCTCTATAGAATGCTCTATAAAATCGAGTAAGATATTATGTAGAAATAGCCTTAACTGTCTTATATTTGTTTAGAAACTAGGAATACAGTCACCAGGGGCCACTCGATAGAATATTATCACGATGCCTACTCTAGGTGCCAATTAGATTTGTATTGTGATTGTGTAGTTTTTTTTCCCAGATTATGTTACAATTCTAAATAAACGTCGCAAATAATTTGCTACTAACACACAAGATGCCATGCTGTTTGCCAAATGTGAATAGTTTAGAGCACACCACCTGTAGGATATGGAACATTTTAGTAAATCAAATGCAGCATGTATAAATAAAAAAAATTATTACCAAAAAAAAAAAAAGAGTTAGGATTCAGTGTGGCAATACATGAATTGTACAGTATATGTAACTCATGGTTCCATTTGCTTATATTCCATATACGTAACGTAGTCTTACTTGTGAAGATATCATTTATGCAGTGAACGTACTTAATTTATGCAGTGTGGGTAATACTGTACCTCTGGGTAATATCGGTCTAGTTAATGGCAACCCAAATGAGGTGATTGCACATTTGAGTCTGGGCCTTTGAGATCCTTGAGTACTTAATATTCCAACCCTCTAATTGCATTAAATATAATTGCATATAATAACTTTTCTCATTCCTTCATCTTGAAGGAGTTTGTTCAAACATTCTAAAATGATTTTTGTTCATCTTTTCTCCTCCACAGCCACCCGTAGTGGTAACCAACCAACCCATTTACATTGACCCTGGTGAAGCCTTCATCCTTACTAGGTCTGTCCTTCACATCGAGGACTATGACAACCCTCAAGACGTTCTCTTAATGGTTTTGGAGCCTCCCCAGCATGGCCGCCTGACTCGAGTCCACGGAGATGGGCAGGTGTCTCGTTTTAAGCTGGAGGAGCTGTTGCGTGAGCAACTACAGTATGTTCATGATGGTACCAGCGGGGAGCAGGATAGACTTCTTCTGCAGATCAACGATGGACACAGCTACCAGAATGTCCTCGTCCATGTCAACATTGCTCAGAGGGTAGGCAATCGTAATCAATCGGTAGGATTATGACTCATCACTTGTGTCCACTAGATACTAATTCTAATTCATGCTGGAGACTCTACAGCACAAACTTTAATAAAGAAATACGTAAATATATAAAGTCTTTTACAGAAGTGCCAGTATTAACAGTTTAGCCTTGACACTTGGATTCCTCACTATGGCAATACCTGAGTAAAGTAGACTTTTCTACCATTTCGAATAAAGCAATAATCAGACAAATCACAAACGCCCTTGGCTTGGCAGGAAAGCCAGTTCACTGAGAGGGGAAACGATGTGGCACATGAAAGAGTTTTCCTCTGACTTTATCTACATGACATAGTGTTTGACCTGTGAATTCGATTCTGGAGTAGAATGTAGAATATGGTGGTAATCATTTATGCTTTATGCAAACAGCAAACTCATCTCTGAGTGGCGCAGTGGTTAAAGCGCTCGCCCCATCATCCGGAGATCGCTAGTTCGAATCCCGGATGGTGCTGTAACCTCTCGCAGCCGGAGGTCTAGAGAGAGCTGATTGGCTGAGCTCTCTCAGAGGGGAGGGATGAGAGGTACATAGTGCTCCGACATTAATCATGGCTCTACAGCCAGTCAGGGGCGTCTGTGAGCTCGCGCAGCTCCGCCCCCAACGGAGCAGTTCGAAAAGATGCGGTCGGCTGGCGTCACGTGGTTCGGAGGAAACACGTGATAGTCTTCGGCCCTCCCGGCTGAGTGGTAGTAGTAGCCTTAATGTGAGAGCCCCCTAGTGATGGGGAGGAATTGGACACGACTAAATTAGGGAGAAAATTGGGGGAAAAAAAAAAAAAACCCAGCAAACTCATTTACCAATATAAATGAGGGTTTTGTGGTATAAAAGCTACGATATTCTTTGTTAACAGAATTAAAATGGCCTTATTATTAATTATTATTATTAAGATGGCTTTAAATTAGCACAACACTGGTGAATTTATGGATTTTGCATCACCTATGGAGAGGTACAGTTATTGTATTAATGTAATATGTGTTTATTTCGGGAAAACGTGAATGACATTGTGGCATGTGCATTTATAACACTGCTGTGAGATTATAAAGTAAATATTATACAGATTTAGAGCATCAGGTGAATGAATGGGAAAGGTAAGTATACTTAATAGAAAGTATTAAAGTACTAGTACTTCATTACTACTAAAAAAATAAAAAATTATGGTCAATGCCGATCTTTAGAACAAAAGGTAACCATGGCTGATTTGATCATTTTTTCTCTTTTGTTTGGCCAATTTTCTTTTTTCCCCTCCATCTGATAGAATATATGAGTTTAATAATAAAAAATGATACACAAAATTGCTTAACTTTTATTTATTCTAAATATTTATTTATTATACTATAAATAACTCCCTTTAATAACAATCCAGGTCAGAAACCATATAAATAATGTAGCTGCAAATGAACGATATAAGCTAATAAGTGTGTTTACGATTCGCTAGCAGATCATATTAGCTAGCGTTTAGCACATTTTAGCTAGTGATATACAGTTCTAAGATAAGGCGGCATAAAGATTACACAGTAAAATGTGTAAGGTACACAGTAGATGATGTCACTACCTAACCCTAAGTGGGCCTCAAATGACATACATTTGGCAAAACAACACACACATAATGTACACACACACACACAATACTATCATCACATCTCACTCATTCAGATGCTGTCAGCTTCCGGAACAAGACCAGACACGTGTTGCCCTCAGCCTCACTGATGTCTAGACTGATAGGAGTGTTTCTCACTTTGGTCATGCTCCAATCACCACTGTCTCCTCTTGTCTTTCTTTTTGTCCCTTCAGGCTCTAGTGCCTTTCACCTCACCCTCGCTCATGGATTCTCCCTTTATAGTTATCAAATTACCTCCCACCATATTTCCTTCCAACTGAAACTACATTATCCTTTCAGAAAAAGGTGTTTATTCCTGATGCTTTTAATGGCGGGTGAAATCATAAGATGCTATGAGAGACTCCAGTCATAAAACAACAAAAGGCCTGCAGTTACGTAGTCGACTGGTTTCTGCTCCAGCGTGGGACGTGAAGGATTTCACTTCCTGGGAAAAGAACAGCCACTCATTCAGTTCGTTCACAATTAAGGGGAGAAAACAGGCTCTCAATTAAAAGCATTTAAATAAAAAGTGCAAAGCTTTTGGACCTTTTGAGGCAAAGCAGGGTGTTTTGTTGGCTGGTAATGGAGGTTAATCCCTGATTAAGGCCATGCAGGTCCTGGAAAGCCTCTTGAAAGACTTCAGCTCTGGATTATTTGTTGACGTGGTCTGTTTCTACTGGGTCCCAGGAAGTGAACTAGAGCACACATTTGCTGACTTAAACATATATTTTTTTTCTCCATAATTCAGTGGAAAATGCTATCTGCCCTCCACATGAGTTCACAGACACCCGAATTTATAACTGACAGGGCTATCCCACCCATCTTGTGAGCTCGCAGCTCAATTTTGTCTGCTAGTCTCTCGGGCACAGGAGCCTGTGTAGTGCTTGTGGTTCAAACCCGCAATCTTCTGATAAAAGAGTATCTATTTTTTTTCCAGCCCATTTTCACACCCATACCCAAGAGATACTGTGCTGCTTTCGGTGAAGTACGAATGCTGCTTTACACCTGAGAGCAGTCCTGAGAACTAATCAATGATCCTCTAGAAAGCAGTGGACTGGGGCATGCGTGAGGCATCCACTCTCAGTATTGCATGCTGATTAACAAGATATGATGAAAATATTATTTTCACTTTCAGTTTATCTGATGGAGATATTTGCTGTATACTCATGTTAAGTATACTTGTATTTAAAAACCAGGAACATTATCATTAGATCATCTTTGTAAGAGAGAACATTGTGAAAAGGCATGGAGTTTGCATGTTCTCACCTTGCTTGGTGGGTTTCCTCCAGGTAACCTGGTTTCCTCCCACAGTCCAAAGAAATGCGGATTGGGCTAATTAGTGTGTGCCCCTAGTATGTGTGTGCCCTGCGATGAATTGGCACCCTGTCCAAGCCTTGTACCCTAAGCCTCCTGGGGTAGGCTCCAGCACAAAACCCATCAAGCACCATGATGAAACTGACTCTCATGAAAACCATCCCAGGAAAGCAAGACTTACCGAAACTTACCTCTGCTGCAGAGGAGAAGTTCATTTAGAGATGCCAGCCTCAGAAATCTCCAATTACCAAACAGCACCTCAGATCAGAGGTTATGAAGGCTTTACTGAGCATTGGTGCATATTTTGAATGGCTTCAGCATTGTTTTACAATGTAGAAAGAAATACTGTACATTCATTTCAAACTTTCTGCTGAATGACAAAAATATATAGTTTTTTTCATTGATGAAGCCCAGAATATTAACCCCAACGGTGCGCGAGCGAGCAGTTCGAAAAGATGCGGTCGGCTGGCGTCACGTGGTTCGGAGGAAACACGTGATAGTCTTCGGCCCTCCCGGCTGAGTGGTAGTAGTAGCCTTAATGTGGGAGCCCCCTAGTGAGGAATTGGACACGACTAAATTAGGGAGAAAATCTGGGAAAAAATCCAAATAAATAAATAAATAAATAAATAAAATAATAATAATAATTATTATTATTATTTAAAATGATTATTATCAGCAAATGGAATCTAGTGGCTTCCGTTTTGATCTACGGTTATGAATTCTTTTTTGTTAAAGCAAAGATCTGAAGATACTGTAAGCTCCAGGCCCTACACAAGAATCACCCAGAATCAAACTCGTATATCCGCCTTTCATCTCTAAAATCTTAATCGTCATTGGTTTCACCTCACATTTTGTGGCGCACTATTTTATTTTTTTTTTTTTTACCTTAAATTATAATGCCAAAGTATAAACTATACGGTTTGAACTTGACAATATATTCTGCCTCCTTACTTCTTCACTCCTGCATTATGAAAAGACCATCAGAATGGTAGAAAGATTTTTTCCCCCCCAGAACACACACCATCTCATCACACCTGAGCCACTGTGAATACAGTAGATCTGCCTCAGTGCAGTTATGATAGAAGTGCTGCCAAGGCAAATCCCCTCCAGCTTTCATCTCACCATCCTTTTGATTATCTTCTATGCAACTGATGATATCTGAAAGGAGATGTTTGATGCTCCTGGGCTGCTCAGAAGACGGACAAGGACTGGAATCCATTGGGGGCTTTACTTATCTTATCAAGATGTGGTAGAAGTGAGAGATGATAGAAGGATGTGTTTTATAATAAGTTTACTTTCTTTTGATTAATCTCACTCACAAGCAGTGTTTGTATCAAAAAAGGATTGTGTGGTCCTTTTTTAAACTTCAGTTATAATCTTTCTTAATTTTTCGTCCGAAAAGGGATTCATAATATTCTGACATTACTTTATGGTTCAGAGGTTTTTAATGTTTTCTTTCTTCTGAGCAGCAGACTGGAAAAAAGATTTAAGCTTCAACCTGAAAATGCTGAAATATCCATAATGGCCCTAAAACAATATAAACACAAAAAAATAAATAAAATGAGCACTGTTTCATATGTTCTGTCAATCACAGAAAATGAAAATTAGATTAATCCAGAAAGAAATTCAATCTCTCATCGCATTAACTTACTGTGCTTAGTAATTTTCTACTAAATGATCCATGGAAGATGAAAACTTGGGCAGATTGCATGTATTTGTGCATGAAATGATACCAGCATTTGTGTTTTGTTTCTGTAGAACGGTCTCATCCCTCACATCCACTCAATTCCTAAGACCTGGGTGAGAGCAGGAGGGATGGTGCAGCTGTCCAAGAAACATCTCAAGGCTGAGTATAAAGGAGCCAGTGACTCTGAGATCCTCTACACCATCCAGTCTGACCACGGACAGCCCCAATACGGTACCACACGTCTCCTAAAACTTCTCAGTTTTTTAAAACTATTCATCCTTTTTATTTGTATTTTGAAAGACGTGGCTTGAGATATTTAGTCAGTTGACTTTATAGAAAGAAAAAAAAAGAAATGCAATATAGTACAACAGGAAAACAGTTCAATTGTACCATGCACACTAATTTAATGTCATTTTTTACTGGGGAAACGTTTGTATCAGCCCTGGTGTGAGCGATATGAAAAATGTATGAGTTTGCTCTAAGGAGTATTGCTTAACGTCAGTGGGAATCTAGAAAGCAATTATTTCCAAACCAATAAATATAAATTAATATATTAGGGAAATATATTAATTAATATATTAATTATTATATAGGAAATGTGCAAACTTTTAGTCCAGGATTAGTATATCCTGTTGCCTCTTGTAACGCATACATATACTGCTAATGAAATGTATTAGTAACCACCTAACGTGGTCTAAAGTCATTTTAATATGTGTGTGTGTTTGCAGGTGAGATTGTGTTGGTACCCATGGCAGCGGATGGTCCAGTGGAGGCCTGGCAGACTTTTCCAGAGGGAAGAGATACAACGCCAACCTCTTCGTTTACCCAGCAGGACGTCAATGAGGGCACTGTGTGGTACCGTCACTATGGCAGAGGCACTCAGAGAGACACCTTCCAGTTCCAGGTTACAAACACATACACATGTCGCAATGTTCTGTAGGGCTAAAGTGTCTCATTTCAAGTTTTAAAAGTGGAATTTGTGCAGTGATTAGCACTGTCGCCGTGCACCGCCAGGGTCCAGGTTCGATTCCCGTCTCTGTGTACATGGAGTTTGCATGCTCTCCCTGTGTTTGGTGGGTTTCCTCCGGGTAATCCGGTTTCCTCCCACAGTCCAAAGACATACAGATTTAGTGAATTAGGATTCCCAAATTGTCCATAGTGTGTGAATAAGTGTGTTTGTGTGTGTGCCCTGCGATGGATTGGCACCTGTCTCTGACAATAACAAGGACAAATAAATACAACATTAATTGTTCGGAATCAGAACACTGAATTAACTCTGATCAGCAATAACATTAAAACCATTAACATGAAAACAACCTACGATGTACAGTAAATCTCCCTTGTGCCGCCAATACATCTCTGACGCCTCAAGGCATGACTCCACAAGACAAGACCTCTGAAGGTGTGCTGTAGTGTCTGGCACCAGGGCTTTAGAGTAGCAGCAGATCCTTTTAGTGCTGAAAATTGCAAGGTGGGGCTTCCATGGATCTGACTTGTTTGTCCAGCACATGCCATTAATGCTGGATTGGATGGAGATCTGAGAAATTTGGAGGTTGAACACCAGTGAAACTAAGCCTCATAAACAGCAAACCTTAACTGAGTGTATGGATACTTGCTATCGTAGGCACCTTTTTAGCAGTCAAACTGCGAAATTGTTCATTAGTGGAACCCTTATGGAAAAAATGGACTGTTTGATCACCAAAGGTATTTTGTCCACTGTACGAGTTGCACATTGCAGGAATTTGGCTGGGAGTAACATCCCAACTACATCCCTCATACAGTCCAAATACAAGCCATTTACACATGTTTGGGCTGTTAAAGGAGTTCCTGGGAGGCCAGCGTTTCAGTCTGCTGATGGTGTAAAACCAATGATATTCAGTTCTCAATGCAGTGGTGTTAATATTATGGTCGATCGGTGGACTTTCTGAGCCAGTATGTGAAAAGAACAAGTAAATCAAGATGAACTCTTGTTTTGTGGTGCGTCAGATATTCAGACCAGCAATTCAGCCTTAAACAAGTACATTTTGTCTCTTCACTCCTGAACCTTTCTTAACCTTGTTATTGCGTTCTTTTCTAATTTTCCCTGATTTGGAGTCCACTCTGTTCCAGCCTTCTAATTTCTCCCTTTCTGTTTTTTTAACTCCCTCTTTGAACACTAGTTTGTCCCCGATTACCCAATTAAACACTAAATCCAATCCACTCAAACGTTAAAACGTTTTTTTCCCCCCACTCCAATAAATACCCTTGAGAAGGATTTTTTTCGAAGGCAGCTCGACCCTCATAGTTCCTGAAACATTAAATTCTTTCCTTAGAATTAACTCCTCACCTTGTTTTAAAGGATGTGTTCTTGCAGGAAAAACAGTGCAGTTAAAATAAAATCGTTCATGTCTGAAACGTTGCATTAAATATTTGATCTGGTGGAACAAGATGGTAACAGAAGTGATCCTGCCTCTGAGTCTGAATAAAGATAAATGTACTGTAGAGATGTGGGAGCGATTAACAACATGTGGAAAGAGGTAGAGTACATGAGGGATTTATTAATTAAGCCGGGTTGTTTTTCTCCGCAGTTATTTCCTGCACAGTGCCAACTTGAGATTACAAGAGTTTAATAAAGCAGATTTAAATTCATTACGTTTATAGGAACCCATGGGCATATGAATGTGTGAATGTACTTACTGTATCTGATCTGCTTTAATGTCAATTTGATGTCGCAGGTGTCTGCAGAGGCTTTTCCAGACACGCGCAGTGACGCTCAGACCTTTACGATCGGAGTGATGCCTCAGACCCCGGGTCTTCCTCAGCTCGCTCCTGGAGCAGATCTCCAGATCAATGTAATGGACACTTCACAGAGCACACATTCGCATGTACAGTTAGTTTCCCGTGGCTTTTGAAATCAAATATATTTACCATTAACAAGCTGATTAATAGGTGAATCATTAGAATTGATCAAAAAAATTGATTTTTGTCTTCCAAACTTTTGGATTGATACATTTAATATTTTTAAAAAATGTTTTTAACTTTTTATTCCTTTAAATGATAATACATTAATTATTATTACATATTTTTTTATTTTATTATTAAAAAAAGAAACTAGCATGGCACAAGGACTGTGGTTAGTTCTGAAGAATGTTCATTAATTACTGTTTACTGCTTATTATAGTGTCTTTTGTATGCATAAAGTTTTTTTGGAAGACATTTACATTAGGCATTTAGCACACTCTTTTATCCAGAGCGACTTACAAAAAGTGCTTTGAAGTCATCCTTGCTCTATAGCAGTTATTTGCATGTGCCTTCAAGTTTTACAAAAGTCTTTAAAATGAATTATATATTTATATATATATATATATATATATATATATATATATATATATAATAGAATAAACTAAGAAAGATAATTTCAGAATAATTTTAAATATTTATCTGAATATCTATATCACATCTATTGTATTTTTAGTTCAGAAGTTTAGTTGTGCAGAATTTTGTGATGGAGACATTTCCTCCAGCCTGCTGCTCAGATTGTATAATAAAGCTGACTTAATCATAGTGATCTCCAGACATCATGTGTTTCATCTGTTTGTGTGTGTGTGTGTGTGTGTGTGTGTGTGTGTGTGTGTGTGTGTGTGTGTGTGTGTGCGCGCGCGCATGGATGCACAGGCACTAGAAGATCGCATTACCCTGATAACGCCCTCCGCTCTTTCCTTCACTGACTCAGAGACGCCAAGCAACAAGTTGATTTACAACATCACCAAACCACTAGCTCCAGGCCACGGTAACCCGAACCTCTGTTATAGCTTAATATGATTCACGCCAATAGCTCTGACAAACACTGTACCAGCTAGCGCTGAAAGGACGGTTTAGAAATTACAGTCAGTTGATGATTCAGAGGGATTCTGAGAACAGAAATGTTTTCATTACTTTACAGTGATACTGGTATTTTCATATGCTTGATTTTTCATATACATAAAGTGAAGTACATTACTTCCTGTAGTCTTTTTCTGCAAACGAGACTGTAGTGTTGAAACCCTGTATAGTAACTGGAATATTTCATTTTAATTATGGTCTCAAAGCCTGACATGCATCTCTTAAAATCTTTCACTTTTTTTTTTTTTTTAACATTAAAAAAAAAACAAAATTCTATGTGTTTTAAAAACTTTAGAAAAACATACCTGTTATTAATATTTAATCACCAAGACCTGTTTGTAGATCTAAATCGCAATCCATCCGCTCAAAAATCCATTCTTATCAGTGTCACAGTGTTGTTATGTGTTAAGATAGATAACCTGAGATTTCAAGAGGGTTACTGGTTGACTGTATTGTCACAGTTATGCATTTTTATTTTAAAATATGAAACATTTTTACAGCGGCTGATTTACAGCTAGGTAGTGATGCTGCATCTCATTACCCTGGAGATCCACTGGAATGCTTCTGTGTTTGTTTCAGGCACTCTGGAGCACGGAGAGAGGCCATACACTCATGTTCGCCTTTTCACGCAGGCCGATGTAGATACTGGAAAAATCATCTACAGGCCACCGCAGGCTCCATCCCATCTGCAGGAGCTTTACCAGTACTCCTTTACTGGTAGGTGGCTGGAGAAATATGACGAATATGTCAGACGTGTACGCCTCAGTTTTCATTTCTGTTGTAGTTTTGTGTCAGTGTTAGTTGTTGCATGCTCATCAAAACAGCTTTGTCTGTGTCCCATTGAAGCAAGTCATTTCTGTTGATTTCCTCATCAAATACTGTAGCTCTGAACATACTCCCTGTACAGTATGTTTCTTTATGCATCTCGATTCTTGCAGTTATTGAAACCATTTTACATGCAATGAAATCAAGTATACTGTACATTTTTAAATATGTAAATCCATTGAAAACCTACGGGAAAACTGTCAACATCTTTTTCCAAGTGTAAGATTTCCGCTGCACATTACACTTATACAGTAGTAGTTGTTTATAATGTTGAACCTGTAGTAGTAATAGTAATAGTAGTGGTCTTAATAGTTCTGGTAGAGCAATTCTCATAGAAAGGGCTGTCATTAGAGCCATTTTTTATTAGTAGTAGTAGTAGAAGTACTGTAGTAGCAGGGACACAGGCAGGATTATATTTCATAGTACTGTACGTCCAAGAATCCAAGCAAAAGAGAGAAGTAAATAGATTTAGGTTCTTTTTCATGGTACTCGACACAGTACCACCATAAAACTCTGATCACCCTACCGCGTCCATATGCATTTCAAAAAAGCTGTAAAAGTGCACTGACTACCAAATTAGACCAAAATCTTTAAAAAATGATAATAATAAATGCACACACACACAGTAAGTAAAGCCTTTATTTTGTCACATATACATTACAGCACAGTGAAATTCCTTCTTCGCATATCCCAGCGTAACTGGGGTCAGAGCGCAGGGTCAGCCATGGTACGGCGCCCCTGGAGCAGTTAGGGTTAAGGGCCTTGCTCAAGGGCCCAACAATGGCAACCTGGCTGAGCTGGGAATCGAACCGCCGATCTTCTGATCAGTAACTCAGTGCCTTAGCCCTCTGAGCCACCACCGCCCCTAAAAACATCAGGGGAGAGCGCGAACGCAGTCCCCCACTATCAGAAATTATGCAGTCGAGATTCCCACATTTGGGGAATTCGCAAGGGTCAGCACAGCCTTGTGCAATGGCTGAGCCTCACCTTGGGCAAACCACCTTCTTGATCACCCCTGCCAGGTGCATCCAGGATTACAGCTGCCGGTGTTCCTGAGTAGTTATAACCCTCATGCATTTAAACGTTTCTTTTTTTCTTGTTTTTTTTTTTTTTGTAGTATAAACGTATAATTTCTCCTTGTAATGTAAATGTAATTTTTTTTTGTAATTGCTGGTTAGGCTTATTTACACATGCCGGTGACTAATATTTAATCACCGGGACCTGTTTATAGATCTAAATCGCAATCTATGCGCTCAAAAAGTCCATTCTTATCAGTGTCACAGTGGTGTTATGTGTTAAAATATATAACCTGAGATTTCAAGAGTTTAAAAAGGGGTTACTGGTTGACTGTATTGTCACGGTTATGCATTTTTATTTTCAAATAAGAAACATTTGTACAGCAGCAGATTTTCCTGAACATCTTACAGCTAGTGATTACAGTACAGGAGCTCAGAATAATCCACCAGGAAATGGTAAGTTACTGTCTGAAAAGTTTTAAAAAATGCTTAAAAAAGCCCAAACTTGACCCAGTCCTGCATTACAGCTTTTGAATTAAGCTGTATCTCCAGTGCATTATTGACAATTTAAAGAGTTATTTGATTTTTTTTGACTGCACTTCACCAGCCCTTAAGGTTCTGTGTTCCTCCACATCTACTCTACTCACAGTGTTTCATTTCTGCAGGCCTGCCAGAGTCAGTGAACTTCCATTTCACAGGTATATTGCCTCAGCAGCTTTGTTGACTCGCCTTTTCATCTCTTTCTCTCCCTCTCTCGCGCTCATTCTCTCTCTCTCACTCTGTATATCTCCGTCTCTCTCTGTCACTTATTGTATTCATCTCTGCCAGCCTTCACACACAGTAACCTAATCTTTCTTCAGCTTTCGCTTCCATGGTCATTATATTGGGCTCGGTCTGCTGGATATGACTTATTTTCCCCTTCCTTCATCTTTCTCCGGCTCCATCTTATATCGTATGTGCCTGTCTCTGTATTCTTTCTGACAAGAGGATACCGCCATGCCTTCTTCATTCTCATATGATTGGTGTGAAATTAGAGTCATATGTCTTAACACACACATCAGTTAGAATTTGATTGTGCTTAATAGAGAGACCTGTGGTATTAATGGGTGGGGAGGCCCAAGCTTGAGTTATACAATACGTGAGTATTAAAGAATAGATAGAAAAAAAAACATTTAAAAAGTTTTTTTTGGGGAAAAGTTTTGCTTGTTTACAACACATTATATATACAACTAAAATACAATAAATACATTGTCAGCAGAAAAAACTAATCTTATTTCTTAACATTGCAAATAACTACTTTATAAAGTGGGCTAAATTTATCTTAACCTTTTTAGATTTCTCAATATTCTCAGGATATAAATGTTTCTTTTATTTTCACTGTAGCTCGTGTTCCAAAACACTCATAAACCAAATCATCATTTCCCATAAGAAATAATGAAAACTCAAATTATTTGTTCCACAGCCCCAAAAAATAAATACATAAAAATAATTAATACAGTCTATAAAATGAAAATAAACAAATTGATCTGCACTTTACCTTTAAAAAAAGTACAAATAAATCCCGACAGATAAGTGTTTCCTTTGGTGCGCGCAGGCGCTCTGTGTGTGTGTGTGTGTGTGTGTGTGTGTGTGTGTGTGTGTGTGTGTGTGTGTGTGTGTGTGTGTGTGGAATTAGCCCCTTCCCTCGCCTTGTTTTACACAGTAACACTCCTCCTCCCTCTCCCCACCTCGCTTTTTAAGTTTTACAACAAACACACACACACACACAACGGAAACACCGTTTGAACAGGAAAAAAAACATCTCTCTGAGACTGGTGTGAGCATACTAACGGAATCACTTTTAAAGTTTCACAACAAACGGACACACATAAACACAACGGAAACATAGTTTTAACAGGAAAAAATAAATCTCTCTGACACTGGTGTGCGCGCATACTAAGGAAATCACAGAGCATTTACTAAGGTAAAGTAAAAAAAAAAAAAAAAAAATGAACCAGCACCTTACCTTTGAAAAGAATCACGACAGAGCAGAGTTTCTGTGTGTTTGTGAAGCCGGGGAGGGGGTGAAAAGGCGAGAGAGCGTCTGTGTGTGTGTCAGGGTGTTTGTGTGTGTGTGTGTGTGTGTGTGTGTGTGACACTGACACACACACACACACACACACACACACACACAAATTACGCGCACGCACACACATAAGAGACGCTGAAAGAATTCTGCAGCGCAAGAGTGACGCTCGGTGTCAAAATAAGAGTCGCAATGCGTGATACATGATACTCAGCGCTCGTAAACTAATAATTGCTCGGTTTCCGATTAAAAATTTATTTAAAATCTTTGCTCGGTTTGCGGAACACTCATAAACCACGTTACTCGCAATCCGAGGTTTAATAAGCTTTCAGTTAAAGATTTTAGGTTTATAACTTATGACAGACCATTCAAATACAGGCTGATTGTTTTTTTTATTTGTTTGTTTTGCATACTGTATGTCAACTTTCTGTTATATATTATATTTAATGGTGAAAATACATTTCTTATCACCATTAATGTTTTTCTTTTTCAGGCCTGTTTAAATTGAGTAAAATCTGCAAATGTATACAAATGCCTTTTGACAGGAAAGCAGTTCATTAAATATAACATCATAATGCTAAGCTTTTAGTATTGAAATTTCATCAAGGTAAAATATACAAAATCTTAAACTACACGTTGAACTTTTTTTTACTGCTTGTCCAAAGTTTCCGTTCTTCCTGTGCATATATTTAACTCATAGACCGCAATACTCCTCAGTGTTTAGTGCAAGTGCACATGACAATTTTTATTATCTATAAGAAAGATGTGCTCAATTACACAGTCCATTTGTCATTTCATCCTTGCTCATGGTTTTTCTTTTTTCCTTTTTTATTGTCTCTCCTGGCAACGGCTCCTGTTCACTCTCGCCTATGATGTATTGTGATATGAACGGTTTTTAATATTGAATGGAACCAAAGCTAAATACAACTCCAGCTGATTGATCTCTTCCATCTCATTTATCCATTCAGCCTTGTTTTTTTTTTGTCTTAGTTGCTTTGATATGCACAATATATCATGTGCTTATCTTTTCTTACTAGAAAACACTTTTTGGCAGATTTAAAATTCTATTCAAATTAAAATTTTATTTGTCACATACACAGTCATACACAGTACGATATGCAGTGACCTTAGAATAAAAACTATTTAAGACTATTTACACTAAAAGAATATAACAAAGAACGTAGAAATAGATTTAACTAAGAATAAAATAATAAAATATATGTACAGTAAAAATATACAATAAGAAAAATGTAAGAAAATAAAAATATAAAAAATATAAGAGAATAAGAAAATAAGAAAACCTGGGTGCAATGTAGAAAAAAATATATATCTGATATAAGAAATATAATAAAGCCTAGGTGAACCTAGGTGTACAGTATGGAAAAATATGGAATATAAATAGAGATGTCCAGGGGGTGTGCAAGTATGCTATAAAGTGTTTTGTACTTAAAGTGACTTGTGCAAATCAAGTATATTAGTTTATATTAGTTATGACAACCCATAAAAGATGTGATCACAGGATGCTCTTCTGTTTATTCTTAAATGAGAAGGCAATGCTGATATACTTTCTTTTTAATCAGTTATGTCTAGGATGTTGCCGTAGTATAATGTAGCCTCTTAACCACTTGACTTATATGTTGCAGTATCTGATGGTCATCATACAACTCCTGAGATGGACTTTTCCATCCTGTTGTTGGCCAACCATCAGCAACCTCCAGTTTTTCAGATCTTGGACCCAGTGCTTGAGGTTAGCCTCGGAGGCAGAGCACCAATCGGTTAGTCTTTACTAATATCATCCATTATAGTTTGTATTAATTTGAGTCTGAATCTGAAAACATTTCTAATGGTCCACAGCTTCCATCAGTTTTCTAGTTTCAGGATAAACAGGTTTAAAAACATTTAAACAATGTTCTTCCAAAAGTCGCCTGTGAGAATGTACAGTATGTTTCACCTTCTGGTTCTCCTTGGCCTCTAGGTGGACAGCAGTTGGCAGTAACAGATGCTGACACTGCACCAGATGAGCTCGAGTTTGAGCTGGTGGAGGGTCCAGTACACGGTACACTGATCAGGGTGGATTTTGGCTCTCAGACCCCAATGATTAATGGTACGTCCTTTTGAACACCTATTCATGCACTCGTAACAGAAAAAGGTTCTCTGCAGGATCACGTAAAATGAAGTGTTCCTGAATCAGGCAAGGTTACAGAAAGATCCTCCTAACTATCCAAAAAAAAAAACTTGAGGAACCAATTTTTAAGAATGTGCTGTATTGTTACGCAGGATGTAATAATAATTATAAGAGACCATACGCCAGGCTTCTGAGGGGGTCAACGAAATAGTGTATGAGTGCTTATGAGACACACGCGGGAAGACCCTCCCGTTTGGAGATAGCATGGGGTTATTAATTGGAAATAAAATTTAAAAAAACTGAAAGAGTTCTGCCATTTCCTTGAGACCTGATAGGGCTCTGGAAACTAAGAATAAAACTTTGCCTATCTTCTCCGATCTTACTGATCTTACTTGCTTTTACACTTAAACTTTACAACTTGACTGATCACATGCCGCACTCTGTCTCTCTTTCTCACCGTTTTTTTCTTTGTTCTTCTTATTTGGCCCTGATACTTTAACGGTGCTACCTAAAGATCAGATATTAGTGTGTAGATATTAGTGCCTTTAAATAGTTCATTATTGTGCGAAAATACATTTACCGTAAAAAACTACTGTACAGATATTAAATATCGCGCTTTCTCTATGCTAAAACTTTGGATCAGGTGACACCTTTACCTTCAGTGACATCACCAGGAACATCCTTCAATACGAGCATTCTGGTCTCACAACTGAGGAGGACACCATGATCTTCTCTGTAACGGATGGAATGTCCATGGCATCCGCCACCGTGCAGGTGAATGTGTTAGAAGTCAAAGGTGATGGTCCCAGACGTGACCCAAAGGCCTTGCTGTCGATGGAAGTGGCGGAGAAGAGCAGCACCGTCATCACACGCTCGCATCTGGCTTATGTGGTGAGATCATGTGGATTATACAGTATGGAACGATAGCAAGCTGTGTGTTGTACTGTATATCATCTTCTTTCTTGCTTATTTACCAGGACAGTTCATTAACATTGACAGGGGATATACTTAATTTGCACTTTTTTTCAAACCACATATTCAGGACAACGATTCCTCAGATGATAAGATTCGTATCCAGCTTGTTTCGGTGCCCATGTACGGGATCCTTGCCAAGACAAAGTCTGCCTCCGACCATGAAGAACTCCATGAGTATTCTTCCTTTACCATGGAGGACATCAACCACCACAAGATACGGTACTGTTATATTATTTATAGCGATTATGAGTTGTGTTATTTATTACATAACAGCTTTGCAATGCTTTTGAAAAGCTTTTAATGCACAAATGTTCACATTATGCTCACTGGAACCTTTTTCGCCATTAGTATGTGCATTGTTGTAGTGCTTCAATTTAATAATTTATTTATTTTTGCATAGACATGAATGTACCACTGATGAAAATGCCTGCTGTTACAGACTTGCGTGTGCATAAAACTGGAAAAACAGAACATTATTATTCAGCCATCTCATGATATTTAGCACTATTATGTGAATGTGAGGAGATGCACATTAAATTAGCACAATAGCCTCGAAATTGTGTTAAGCATTTGTCCAGGGATGTACTAAAAGCTATCAAGATTTTTGCATGGAACCGAAATGTATATGCACATTTATTGATACCCAAGCTGAGCTAATTATTGGCTTTAATGCAGCTGAAATTAAATTCAGTACATTTCCTGTGCAAGGAAAACAAAACCTTGGTGAGGTCTTTGGCCAGAAGGTTATACTGTTGGACTGAAAGAAAATTAGACAAGTATAGTTTGACTACTGTACATACTACTGTAAAAGGTGTGTGTACAGTATGTACTATATAATATTTTTACACATTAGTAAACTATATTTACTAGTGTGTGGAAAATGTGTATTTCATCTCACCATCATTACCCGGATGAATAAATATTGAGCACCTGTAGGTACAAATTAATCCATTTGGTATGTGCACCGTGTAAACAGGTACATCACATCGCTCGACACCGGTAACCAGCCTGTCACAGATATCTTTCACTTCATTGTCTATGATGCTGAGAACAATCGCCTGGACAACCAGATGTGCACCATTACCATCACATCAGTGCAGAGACAGCCACCTGTAGTCACTGTCCGCAGTGGTATCAAGGTTAGCATTCCCTTCATCTGATTTTTTTTTTCTTTCTTTCTTGTTAAAAGTGTTTTGAAATCAAGGGGACTTTTTTGTATATTTTCAGGTTCGAGAAGGAAGCCGAGTACAACTGTCAGCCAATCATATCATAGCATCTGACCCTGACACATCACAAAAGGATCTGCTTGTGTGGCTGATCAGTCCTCCAAAGTATGGCTTTATCGAGAATACAAAACGAGGTGGGTTTCAAATCTGAGTAGAACGTTTCTGTATTCTAAGTTATTCATTGTTAGTCTTCAGCTGTTCCCCTTTGCTCTTCCTGACCCAACCCTGGGACCGGCTAGGGATTGGGCATTGGATCGGAATTGAACCCGGGCCTTCCAGATGGCAGGCGAGCGACCAGTCACTCCACCAATGTCACCAATGCCCATGTAAAACACTATCCATAGTAAATGAAACCATTTTGCAAACAGGAAAAACAAAAAAAATTATGTAATGAGCTTGATTTGATGCAGAAGCCGACATTTGTAACCATCATCATTTGATCATTAGTCATGGCTTTAAGATGTATTTTTTCTGTATATCATTGGAAAACTAAGCCCTAATCATCCCTGATTCTCATTATTAATGATCATTCGGAAGAAACCCTTAAGGGAACCAGATTCAACAGGGAACACATCTTTGTTTGGGTGATAGATAGGGTAGGGGTATAGGTCTGTTTATGGTAATGTGTTCACTCTGAATATTCCTTCCTAAATTTAATTAAAAACATCCAATTCATATTCATTGACGTTTTTTCAATGTCTGAGACATGAGCTTCATCAATTTGTTTAAGAAAAAAAGCCTCATTCATAATGTTCAAAGAATAATAAGAGTGCAAAACTAGAAAACATTGTGGTATTTTTATTTAGGGTTCTTGTTTGGAGAGCTGAAAATGATAGGTAATCGAAGAGAGTATGAATCACGAATCTTGAAAGGGTACTGAGTCATGAGCTTTTTTTTCCCCTACAGTTTGAAATGAAGCTTTTTTTGCTCAGAGGAGTGCTGTCTTGCTATGTCTTCTGCAATGTTAATTTTTTCGTTTGATGACGCTAATATATTGCCACATATTACTTTCAGGGATTTTATTATATATATATATATATATATATATATATATATATATATATATATATATATATATCAAAGGTTATATTTGGTCTAAGAAATATCTTTTTTTATTATTATTATTATTATGATTTTTTTGTCTTTTTATTATTATTATTATTATGATTTTTTTGTCTTTTTATTTTGTCTTGCATAGTCGTGTTATGATTTAAATCCTTGTGAAATGAGTCCGTGACCTAATCTTAGGGTTCATGTTTTGACTGTATGCGCTCCTCGTTTGTCCACAGCTGGGTCAAATGGTGAAGCTCTTAGAATTAACCCCGATGTCCCGTTCACGATCGAGGACCTCACCTCTGACCACATCTTTTATGTTCAAAACGTCCACCAAGTAAATATCCACCAAGATGTCTTTAGCTTCTACATCAGTGATGGATCCAGCCAGACGGAAGCTTTTGATGTCACCATTGATATCCAGGTATCATTGTTTCATGTATTTTCACGCGTTCGTTGAATCACACTTAAATTCTTTAGCAGGAAAGAGGAGGAGATCATTTAATCAGGATGGAAATTAAATTGTTATAAATTTGCAAAAATTTCAGCATACTAAGGAAGAAAGAGTGCCGGTTATCTCAGTGAACAGCATCCACGTGGAGGAGAACACGGGCGTCGTCATCACCAATTCCTCCCTCAACGTGTTGGATCTGGATACGCCAGAAAATGAGATTGTGCTTACCATCATCAAAAAGCCTTTATACGGTCAGTTTCTTTTTTTTCTCTTGCTTTTCCTTACTTCATTTATTTATACAGTACAATATTATACTAGCGTACCTGTCATTGACGGGTAAAGAGTGATAATAATAATAATAAGAATAATTTAAAAAAAAAATAACAATAATAAAAATTAAAGCCAGTCAGCACATGGCACATATCTAACTAACTTACATTCTCTTTCTCAACATTTTGATTTTATTTATCATCATTTATTTCCCACCTCAAAGGGAAAAAGCGCTGTATTCGTTCAAAAAAGCGCTGGATGCTGTGATGTAATCTGGCACTGCTGACAATTTCCTTCTACTCCATGGTTTAATTTAATTTATGGTGCAGATCAAACAACAAAGAACTGGAAAAGTTTCATTACATTTTGTTCAGTCAATTTTGTCTGATTTTGTGACAAAATCTGGCTGGACAGACATACAGACAGAAATTTTCCTCCAATGGATTCTGACCAATGTACAGACTAAACTTTTCTTTTATTTATATACTGTAGCTTTTAGTCTTTACCAATGCTTAGTGAATATAATTAAGTGGTCATTTTTTTCTAGTTCTGTCACTATATGCCTTAGAACAGACCGTGAAAAGAAAGGCAATGAAAGGTCATAATTGTTACTCCCGAGTTGGGAGAAGGTCAGCTTTTTATTACTTTTTATAATTTATTATGATGAAGGACAAGAATAGAATAAAATAGAATAAAAAAGTAATAATAATAATAATTTATGCATGCCCTGTGATGAATTGGCACCCTGTCTAGGGTATACCCAGCTTAGTGCCCAGTGGCTCCTGGTATAGGCTCCAGGCCCCCCGAGACCCTGTAGACGATGGACAAATGAACTATTAATAATAATAATAATAATGATGATAAGGAAACTGTGGATGTATTGTATTATGTGCTATATTATCTGTTTTTGTGTGCGCTACTGTGACGGCAACTACAATGTGACAAAATTTTCTGTAAATGTACAGCATGTGGGCATATACGGAGGTGCCAACATCAGTTGTTTAACTGTAGCACTTATACATTTTGTCCTCTTGCTATAGCCGTTATGTGTTGGACTATGGTCTTGAACGAAAAACTTGTATGATTTCGTACTGGTGCTTCTCTACCCGTGCCTTCTGCTAAAGCCGAGGTCAGATGAAACATGGATAAAATTCACCTAGTATTAAAGCCTGGAGGACTCGGAAGGGGAAATGATGTGAAAGATACAAATTTGCTTGTTTACAGGTCAGGATGTTTTGTTGGTGTGTATTCTGTTTGCAGGGAGATATCTCATCCACTAACATACAATGGGGCTTTTGTGGTTCAATTCAGTTACTTCTCTTTGCATGCTAGGATTGTTTCATTAGCAGCGTCAACACTTTGTTTGTCTTCACGTCATTGTTATTTGCAGGCACTTTCACGCTCTTTCAACACTCTTTTAACTTGTTTATAGGCAAGCTGCGCAGGAGGCAGTTCTACTCACAGCCTCTAGAGACCGGTAAGGTGCTCCATCAGGGCTCCACCTTCACCTACCAGGACATCTTAGACGAGTTGCTGGTGTACACTCCCGATACATACGGATCGGTGACTGACGAGATTCACTTCTCTGTAACCGACGGAGTGCACACGGAGACGGGCCGCCTGGAGTTCAGCATGGATGTCAGAAAGAGTGAAGGACCCAGAGTCACAATCAACAGAGGCCTTCAGTTAGCAGCAGGTTAGTGTGAGAGGATACATACTGTAGTGGCTATGCATTAAAACCACTATTGCAGGATGCATGAAAGATCTTTATATGACTTTATTTAGGGCCCAAGTACTATAAGGTGCGCAGGACCCTCTTGTTTTCCTAAGGATTTTTTTTCCACCCTTTTGGACTTTTCGGGGGTCTTAACATGCTCATAAACTCATGAAACTTGGCAGACAGGTTGGAATCTGCTGCCTGAGAGTCATGTGGCCCAGGGCCCCCAGGGGCCCCCACACGAGATTTTGCTGCCTAGCTCATACACACTTTCACGTAGGCACATGAAACTCTGTACACATTTAGAGTTCATCGAGCCAAACAACTTTCGCACTGCATGTCCTGGGCTCAACTCAACAGGAGGCCGGTTATTTTGGGTCGTTATTTTGATATACTCCTCCTAGGGATATTATACAATCGCTGCCAAACCGGGCCAATGTGATCTAAAGACTTTGAGGATGCAAAATGGCGGTGGAATTTTTGATATCTCAAACGGGTCAGTCATGCTAATGTCTTAAACGTACGCCGAAAAATTATTAATAACTTTCTGTGTGACATTATATTGAGTAACATTATATTCAGTGACACCTTCAATGACATCACATTCAGTGACATCACATTCAGGAACATCATAGTGTGAGGCTTTTCTTCCAGCATCTGCGACCTATTGTACACACATACACATCACAAATGTTAACACTCACACACACAAACACATCTCACACACACAAACACACAATAACACACACATCACTAATGTTAATACACACAGAGTCACACACCATACACACAAACAAGCACAAACACAAGCACATTTACTCGTCACACACAGACTGACACATCCACACGTCACACATACATACACCCATATTACAAATGTTTACAATCACGCACACAAACACACACACCTCTCACGACACACACACACACCTCTCTCACGACGCACACACACCTCTCACAAACACACACACACACACCTCTGTCACGACGCGCACACACACCACACACACACACACACACACACACACACACATTAGCCCTGTATAGTGTGTAATGTGTGCAGGTTGTGCGGTGCAACCGAGTGGCGATGGCTTTTTCGAGGTCTTAACACACTCGAATAACACGGGTTGTGCAGTGCGCCCGGGGTGGTGATGGCACAGTGTGCTTTGGCCCGTCATCGTTGCTTGCAACTATATTATCACTTTGCAGTCTTTAGCAAGTTGGTTAAAGAATGGGAATTCTGAAACATTGTCAATAGTCAATCATTTTCCTACCCATACCCTGCACAGTTAATGCACTTACAAATAAAATACACATATACAGACCACTCATTAAAACATCTGACTGGCTAAAACAGTCTGTCACATGGTGTCACAAACCATTTAAATGTAAAATTTCTTATTTAGCGTTATCCTCGACGGTGACATCTATTGAACATCTAATCTGTGAAATTGTATCATCCGGAGATCGCAAGCTTGATTCCCGGGTGATGCTGTAACCTCTTGCAGCCAAGGGAGACCTGATTGGCCCGAGCTCTCTCAGAGGGGAGGGATGAGAGGTACTTAATCATGGCTCAACAGTCAATCAGGGGTGTCTGTGAGCTCACGCAAGTGAAAGGAGCGAGTGTGCTACACCGACACCCCAACAGCGAGCAGTTTGAAAAAGATGTGGTCAGCTGGCATCACATGGTTCGTAGGAAACGCATGATAGTATTTGGCCCTCCCGACTGAGTTGTCATAGTAGCCTTAATGTGGAAGCCCCTAGTGACGGGCGGGGGGATTGAACACGACTAACCCCCCCAAAAAAGGACGCTTTTTCTTGCACATAAGTTTCATCCTATTTAAAAAGTCTAATGATTTAGGGTTAACGTGCTCTGACTACAGCTATGCATTTTGCAGAAACCCTTATCCAGAGCGACTTACATTTTTATCTCATTTTACATCTGATCTGTTGAGGGTTAAGGGCCTTGCTCAAGGGCCCAACTTGTTGGTTGTGTGGTTTGAACCTGGAACCTTCTGAACCGTAGTCCAATGCTTTAACCACTGATCACCATATCTTAGGGTTTTACTCCTAACATTGTCAGGAAAAATGCATAATGCCAAAATGTGTTATGTTTAAACTTACATTTTCTCATAAAGGAGAAATGGGTCCGGGCTCTTATGGGTTAAATGGTTAGGCAGTAGGTTTTAAACATATCATTCATTAAACTTAATTAACACATTTTTAAATAACTGAGTACTAAATACAGTTGAAGTTGAAAGAAAAAAAATGTTGAAAAAATATGTTGTCTGGAAATTGTCTGGAATGCGCGAAATGCATCATCAAATATTGTTTTTTGTCAACAGTCAAATCTGTGCAGTCATCTGCTGCCAAAATTTTTTTTTAAATAATTCCCTCCCAGTAGTAATACATTTTTGAGATGTTTGTGTTTTACCAAACTACAGTCTGATTCCAGTGAAATCCTGTTTTTATTATATTTATGCTTTTCTGCCCAGGACTGAATAATTTTTTTAAACTATGAATTATTTCTGTAAATCTGTCTGCGCATTTCCACCAGGTTATTCATCTAAGATCACAGAGCAGCACCTGAAAGGCACGGACATCGACTCAGACAACCTCAAACTCAAGTTCACTGTGACTAAAGACCTGAGTGTGGGCACACTGCAGCTTCACAGAGGCAGTAACAAAGTCCAGATCTCTGCGAAGGGGCCAGTCAAGAGCTTCACCCAGGACGACATCAACAAAGGTTTCTCCATTTCCTTTACGCTATAGCCATAGGAACAGTGTCGGAAAATGTGATGGAGCACTACAGTACATGTGGCACAATCTCTTTGAAAGGAAATCTCACTGCTGTAGACAGGTGAACAAATAACAAGATCTAAAGAACAAGATCTAACCAGTGTTATGATCTGGGGTTGTTTCAGTTGAGGTTCAAATGTGAAGGGCCAAAATGGCATTAATGGTTAGAGCCAGTTAAATAATTAAGCAATATCACACGAGACTGAGTTCTGTAGTGCTGGATATAGTTGGCTATGATATGGTCAGAAGACATCATGATGATGCTATATTCAGCAATACAGTGCACCTGTGAGTGTGATATTACTTTTATACAACAGTTCAGCGAATGCCATTTATTATCAACAGATTATGATTAATTTATTTATTCAACCAGTTATTTTGCTTTGTTTTGCTTCTGTGACTGGCGCAACTAGGAAACCAACAGTCAGCGACTGACACTTAGTGTAATTAACAAGAGTGAAAGTTGCTTTAAACTCTTGCTGGTACGACTGTACTGTATGTAGCCAAAAATTAAGTGAGGCTTTTGTCCTGTAAATCTCAAACGTTTCGCTTTATAAGCCACAAAGTGATGGATTTATGGATTCTAAAATAATATGATTTGGTATATGGTAATACAATAAGTCAAGAGACCTTCAATGCCATATAACAGTATTTTATTCTTGCTACATCAAGGCTTTCTGGAGTATATCCACGAAAAAGGAGAGAATGGCGGCAGCTTCTCCTTCAAATTCAACCTTGAAGATCCAGAGGGCAACAAACTGATTGATGAGTCTTTCTTCATCACTGTTCTTGGTAGGTGGCCACATATATATATATATATATATATATATATATATATATATATATATATATATACACACACACACAGTGGAGCCTTGGATTACGAGCATAATTTGTTTCGGAAACGGGCTTGTATTCCAAAACACTCGTAATCCAAATCAAACCTTCCCATAAGGAATAATAAAAACTCAAATAATTCATTCCACAGACCAAAAGAATAAATACAGAAAAATAATTAATACATAAAGTAAAAATAAAACAAATTAACCTGCACTTTACCTTAAAAAAACTTAAAATAAATTCCAACAGATAAGTGTTTCTGTTTGTGCGCGCAGGCGCCGTGTATTTGTGTGTGTGTGTGTGTGTGTGTGTGTGTGTGTGTGTGTGTGTGTGTGTGAGGAATTAGCCCCTTCCCTTGCCTCATCTTACACAGTAAAACTCTTCCTCCCTCGCCCCACCTCGCTTTTTAAGTTTCACAACAAACACACACACACACACAATGGAAACACTGTTTTAACAGGAAAAAAATCTGTCTAATGACACTCGCGTGAGCGCAGACTAACAGAATCACTGCTGTAAACAAATACAAATGAACCAGCAACTTACCTTTGAAAAGAATCTCGACAGAGCACAGTTTCTGTGTAGAGCAGAGTGTGTGTGTCTGTGTGAAGCCGGGGAGGGGGGTTGCAAAAAACTCGGCACTCGTAAACCAAGACATGCTCGTTTTCAAAATTTATTAAAAATCTTTGCTCGTCTTGCGGAACACTCTTAAACCGAGATACTCGCAATCCGAGGTTCCACTTTGTATGTGCGTGTGTGTGTGTGTGTGTGTGTGTGTGTGTGTGTGTGTGTGTGTGTGTATATATATATATATATATATATATATATAAAAATTTTTTTTTTTTTTAACAAAAGCACTCACTCTTATGATAAATAATTCAACAATTCTGGAATACTTTATTCCACCCAGAGGACAGACTTCCCCCTGCAGTAGTAGTGAATAAGGGTTTGGTGCTGGATGAAAACACAGTAAAGAAGATCACAACCCTGCAGCTGTCCTCCACAGACCAGGACAGTGAACCTGGAGAACTCGTTTACAGTATCACCAAACAGACCCAGCTGGGCCATCTGGAACTTTCTAACAATCCAGGTACACACACCACCACATGCATCAATTCTACAGTCGGTACTGTAGGCAATCCAATCGTAAACTGATCATCACTTTCACCTTGCTCCTCCAGGGTTGGTTGGTCGAATTAAGATACTGGTCTGCCTGTTTGTTAAAACAAAATAAAATTTAATTCATCATATTTCCTAGGTTGTTATGAATAAAATGATATATCACTTTATATGTACCCCTATACCCCTATGTATTTATTAAAACATAGTAATGCAAAAAATGGATAATAATGCTCTGGGTATGGAGGGCTGCAGGTGGGTCCAGTAAACTAAAACACAGTAATACTTGAAGAGCTTTTCAGACTTCACAATACAGTATGTATGTGACAATTTTAGATTGTCGCCAAGGGGCGTTCAAGTCAAACCGGGATTTGTGGTTACATTTCTTGTTAAAGATTGATATTTGCAGAAGACTTCAAGCAAAGTACAATGATGAGACTCTCGGCTGCTGTAAAATATTTTAAAACTGGGAGTTATAGCCACATCCCCTGTACAATCCTTCCCCCGCTCCAAGTCATTTGGCAGTAAAGGCGTTTTCAGGAGGCAGGGCATTTCGGACGTGAAGCAGGCAGTCTGATCATGGCTCTAGTGTAGAGAAAACCTTCTACCTTGATAGTATCCAAGCACTAGTGAAATGCTAGGATAAGTGCATTAGTGTAGCAGGGGATTATATAAAGAAATTAATGGATTTTTTTACTCTCATAACTGTGTTCTGCACAATCAAAAGTCCTGAATTGACTTGAACACCCCCATATAAAAGCTTAAAAAAAAAATTTTTTTTAAACATGGTTCTTGCTGTTTTATTTAATTTTTTTAAATCCAGGAACAAAAAGTATCTAGGTGTTTCGGGCAAATTCATTCTATTTAAAGGGTTTCATAGGTATTATTTTACACCCACACTTCTTCTAAGAGCTGGAGTGAAAAATGATCATAGCCGCTCGAAGCCTATGGGAGTACAGAAAAATGTTTTGAGGATGTGAAGTGTTTTACTAACATCTTTTAGAAATCTTGTGGCTTGGTTTTGAGTTCCGAGTCTTACTAGATTATCATATAGGAGATAAAAAGTGTGTCTACTGTATAACCTTCTCATGCTTGGCCAGCCTTTTTACCCAGAGGTGAAAAGAGTAGAGAAATGTATACTACTTTGAAAGTTAATGGATTGTTTTATCATTTTGCTTAATTATATTTGCAACAAAATGATTTTAACAAAAATGACAAAGATTTTTTTTTTCTTCAACGTCCTATATTAATATTTAAATTCTGAATATTACAGTTAAGGAACAGATATTTTTCGTCACATTTTCTTGACTTGAATTGTATTTTGAATTTGGGTAAGACATATTTGAGTATTTGAAGTCAATGAATATTTGTAATTTCTCTCCTGGTAATATACAGTACTGTGCAAAAGTATTAAGCCACTCCTCATTTCTTCATATTAAATTTAATGATACATTTACACAATGTAAAAATTATTTATGTGACAATCTCAGAAGCATCCTCATTTCCCCTCTCGTCCGTTCCAACCTCACAGCATTCAGCATCACCAGTATACTAATCTGATCATACTTTACAGCATGTCATCATCGGCACATGTTTCTCACTGGTTTATATTTTAAATTAGATGTTTTTTATGCTTGTATTATTCATAGGTCACTTGCCGCTTAACAAATTAAAAGCATTCTTCTGAAATTGGTCAGGTACAGGGATCAGCCTGTAAATCAGCGGCAAAAACTTGGTGAGAACGAGAGGCAAAAAGTCCTTTAGAAAGCCTGGAGAGCTATATCTCAAGACTGCCTTAAAATATGAGAAAGTCTGACTCTTTGGAAGCAAAATATGAAAACGGAAAAAATGAGGGATGGCTCAAGACATTTGCATTGTACTGTATCATAAATTAAGTAAAAATTTAAAATTTTATAATGATGGGGCATTGGTGGTTCAGTGCTAGGCTTCTTGTCTCCCATGTGGAAGGCATCAGGAAGGTGACATTAGTGATATATATTGCTGAAGGTAAAATTCCAAGGTTTTTTGTTTTTTTGCCTGATGTTTTTAATAAATGTAGCAGATACAGTATATACTGTAGATTTAGATTCTGTAGAAAGATTTATCCCTTTAAAAGGAATTCTATTTAAATGAAGTACCCCAATAGAGAGTTTAATTTAAAAGCATTGTGGTTCTGTAGTCCTTCATTACATCACCATCGAGATAAACATGAATTGTAATGTTACAGGCAAACGCATCAGCACGTTCACTCAGGCTGACCTGGCCTCACGCAGCGTGCAGTACGTCCATACCAGTGAAGAGGAGAAACTCTCGGACGACTTCACTTTCACCGTGTCGGATGGGGCTAATGAGGTACACACACACACACACACGCACATGCACACGCACGTTAATGAGCACCAGACGTACTCGAACACACACAAACTACTAAAAGAGATTAACACAAAGCCAGAGAAGCAATCAGCTAAGACTGCTCGAGTGGAAAGCTCGCTTCTGCAAAAGAAAGTGCCACTTCATAGAGAGAGACAGAGAGCTGGAAAGCATGGAGCTGTCTATAGAGCGTAATATCGGCACATCCAATTAGAGCTTTTGATCACAAATGAGACAAATCTGAATGAGTTATAAGTGAGTTTAATTAGCATCTCATTTTTTTTTTCTTATTCTTGCATAGACATTATACACAATTATAATTGTATAAAATGTATACAGTATATTTGTATGTTTTTCGCTCTTTTTTTTATTTGCATTTATTCTCAAAGAACCACTGCAAACTTTTCCGGCAGTGCAAAATTGTATAAAACATATGTAGAAATCTCAATTCAACATAAAACGTTTTCTATTATGGAACGCTCTTATAAATTTATGTTGGGGGAAACTATTGGAACGAAATACACTGCCCATAAAAAAAAGCCCTTCCTTGAATTAACCAAACAAATAGTTACGAGCCCTACACTGGATAATTACTGCAGTATTAATTTTTTTATAATATTATTAATAATTTTATATTAATAAGTGTATATATATATATATATATATATATATATATATATATATTTTTTTTTTTTTTTTTTTTTTTCAATTTAATGCATATTACTGCATTTCGATGTTTCAGCTTTCAGCAAGTTAATTAACCAGTAAGTGCCTCACATTTCATAAACCATGTCAGAAGACGTATCCTACCATTGTGGCAAAGAGGTTACTCTGTTTCAGGAAGGTCAAATTATTGGCCTATTGGAAAACAACTAAGGAGATTGCTGAAACTATTAAATTGAGTTAGGAACTGTCAAATATACATTATTAAAACCAGGAAGGATAGTGGTGCACCATTATCTTCGAGGAAGTGTAGAAATGTGGTCGGATTTCTTTCTTTCTTTCTTTATTTGTTTGTTTATTTATTTATTTTTAATTATTGAGATGGGAGATCACTTAAAATCAGTCAGGCTACACAGAAAAAAAAGACCAGGGTAACAAAAGATGCACCAATCATGCCTCATGCCTACTGTACAACCCTGTGGGGGTAATGTATGATCTCGGTTCCGTTTGGTCAGGTCTACGTTTGGCAAAGCTACGTGCTCCAAAATATTCTGATACTGAATGACCAGGTTTTTCCATCAGTCATTTCTTTTGCCTCCCTGATAGCACAGTCGTATTCCAGGACTCAAAATGTGAAAGAGTTGGAGCATGAGGAATCATTTTCACACATGGCATGGCCAGGATTCATCAGGCTTAACCTGCAAAAGAGTGGTTCAGGGAACATGATGCATCATTTTCAAACATGGATTAACTACCACATCTTAACCCCGTTGAGAAGACGCAGAGGTCCAACTCTCCCATCACGTTCTTATAGAACAATTAATGCGATTTTAGACGGAAGTATAAATGTTGTGACATTGCATAAGCTTATCTGAATGAAACCACAGCAATCAAGTGTCGTAATTAAAGCAAAAAATGTGGTCTTACAAAATATATAGGTGTGTGGCATTTTTTTATTTATTTCATTATTATATTTTATATATTCATAAGGTGACTGAAGAACGCAATGTATCCAGCAAAAACTGAAGCAGGTGAAGCAGGATTAACTTAACCTCTGTGAGCTTATTGCTGGTTAAGAATTGATTTATAGCATATTAATGAGAATGGTATGGCTGTACATGTTTGGGCTTCTTGTTGTACATGCTTTAAGATTCTTAAATGAAACCTTGATTCAAAATAATTCAAAATAATTATAGAGAATAATTCAGATCATCAAATCATCTTCCTTCAGACGTGGACAAGACGCCCAGAAGGAGCTGATTTCTATATTGAAAGCACATAAAAGACATCGAACAGTTTATTAGGAGCATAAGCAAAGCTTTGAAGGCAATTTTTATTGTTGGTATTTTTCGTTGCGTGATGCCTCCCAGTGACATATTTACATACAACTGACAGTAGTGTATTTTTATAGTAAAAGGATAGATTTGCTCATTTAAGCATGTGCAGACGATTTAACACTTTCTAAGGTTATTTGAGTCCAATTGGACCTAGCTCAACACTGTAGGTGGTTAATTCAACTCTCCTGGTGGTAAATTTGCTGTGCAGATCTTATTAATAGCAGATCCTTTTGACTCTTTTGATCTCTTCTATTAAGTAGCAACAGTTGCAATGATATCTCACTTCTCATAGTGTATGATAAATCATTAATATGAGCAATAAATAACATGATGTGACTCGTGTATTTTAGATCTCACAGACGTTCTACATCACCATCCGGCCAGTGGACGACTCCCTGCCCGTGTTGGCCATGTCGGGGATGAGGGTGCAGGAGGGAGTGAGAAAAACCATCACAGAGTTTGAGCTCAAGGCCACTGATGCAGATACAGAGGTAAAGCAGGCAGGCAAAGGAGAGAAATAAGCAGATTTAAGCACACAGATTCATTTCACACACTCTTCACATTCTCTTTAGGTTTGTTTTGTCTAGTTTTTATGTAAAAACAAATTTAAAGGACAATATATATTTAAAACTGATTGAAGCAATCTATAGAAATAAAAGCGAGGTTTTATCTGTACATCGGCCAGAACTGATATCTTTACATTTACTGGAGGAGCCGAAACCAGACTCTGTCCATATGTCTGTTTGTATATCTGTATATCTGTATGTCTGTCCATCTGATTTTGTCGCAGCATGACACAAAACTGGCTCAACAGAATTTAATGAAACGTGGCCAGTCCTTCGGTGTTTGCCTGAAGTTAAATCTGCGGCATAAATTGCCTCAAAATATTGAGTAGAAGGGAAGTTATGAGCAGATTTGTGCCAGATTAACTCACAACAGCCATAGGTTTTCGGGACGAATACGACCCTTTCAGCCTAAAAGTGGGAGTGGCTATATGCGTCACTCAACGCGATAGTTTACGTATATTGAGTATCCGGAGGACACAGAAACGACTGTAATTCCCCCTAGAAATCGCCCAAAGCCTCACGAAATACAATCAAACACATGACACAGCATGGCTTACCGAACCTTCAAAAATGTATGGACGGATTATGCTTCCTGCAGGAAATGAAAAACCAGTAGGTTTCATATGTTCCGAAACTGTAGTGCTAATGTGAAGCGTCACTATAAGATGAAACATGAGCGAACAGTTCCGCAGCAGGCCGAGATGAGGGCATGTAAAAAAACCTGAACTGAAAGTGTCATGCGCTCAAATCAAAATGTTAAGTAAAAGTGATGTTATGAACGGCCGGATGTAATAATCTACATTCCTTTGTATTAATAAGTCAGACAGAGAGTTCTGCCGTACAGAAAGAAAGGCAGACATGTACTGTATGTGTGCCAGAATTAAACCTGAAATAATAATATCACTCATTACATTAAAGCTGATCAGGTTATTTTTAGCTTTCACCCTTTTAACTATTCCTACAAATTCTTCACCCGTCAACGACGGTATTAACGCTAGGTCACAAATCAACATTGACATTATTTGAGAGTTCAGTTTTTTGATCTCTTCCTCTCTTGCACTTGTAGGAGGACCTGATCACGTTTACCATCATTCAGGCTCCTCGTCACGGCACCATCGAGCGCACCAGCAACGGTCAGCACTACCGGCAAACCAACACCTTCACTATGGACGACATTTATCAGAACCGCATCAGCTACCATCACGACGGCAGCAACTCCCTCAAGGACCGCTTTACTTTTACTGTCAGCGATGGCACCAACATGTTCTTTATCATAGAAGAAGGTGGAAAAGAGGTCAGTCTGTCGGATGGTGCTTTTATAGCACGGAATATTTTGTCAGTGTTTGCTTGATTGAGATGAAAAGCTACACTTTTTGTGTACTTTTCTATTCAGAATTGCCAGGCTCCATCCTTCCACCTTTGTTCTCACACACTCTCTTAATTGGTTCTCGTCTACCTCTCAGCAGTATCATTTCTCACTTTGGTCTATGTTGGCATGTTGTCAGTAAAAGCTGATGGATAAATAAAACACCTTTCCTCATAGACTGACAAAATGGCAAGTCCTGCTGTGACTGCATTTATTCTGAGACCATCAGATCTGAGAAAAATAACTTGTCAGGAAGGCACAGGAATCAGTGCTCCAAGACACTTCTCGAAACACTACATGACCTACAAACAGGATCTTCACGAACTCCCACTCTCAGCATACACCCAGCAGCTCTCCTCAAAATTAACTGTCATCACCTGTACCTGATTATATTCCTATCTCTAACGCAGTTAAGAATGCTTAGGCTCCTCTAGTGCTGCATGATTAATTGCATAGAAATCGAAATATGGACCTGTGGGTTGAAACATGACCACATGTTCATTTCAAACAATGGATGCTATTTTAGGTGAGCAGTTACTAGGCTGAATCCATTGAGATCCAGAACAAGGAAGTAAAGCTAGACCCCAGTAATTAGCTGTTTAAGCAGTTATTGCTAGATTCTTCTTTGTCTTTCGGCTGTTCCCTTTCAGGGGTCGAGACAGCGAATCATCCGCCTCCATCGATCCTCTGCATTCTTCTACCAATATACCAATGGTATACCAATAACATCTCTATTCAACCTCTGAACATGTCCAAACCACTTCATTCTGGCTTCTTTGACTCAATCTTCAAAACACCTAACATGGCTTGTCCTTCTTGATCCTATCCATCCTTGTCACTCCCAAAGAGAACCTCAACATCTTCATCTCTGCTACCTCCAGCTCTGCCTCCTGTCTTTTCTTCAGTGCCACTGTCTCTAAGCCGTAGAGCATCACTAGTCTCACCACCGTCATGATGACCTTTCCTTTCATTCTCGCTGATACACTTTTATCACACAACACACCTTACTCTTTTTTTCCACCCGTTCAGCAGTTATAGCATGGTTATGAAATCCACGCGCTGCCAGATGCTGACTGAGGCAAAAAGTCACACGACATTTCGATTCTCAATCGAGTCACATGACCACGTCTCGTATAAATATCCACTCTAGCACCATATACAAAAGCGATGTAAAAAAAAAAAAAACATCGGATTTGTTACGTTCAAAGAAGAAAATCGGAATCCAGTGTTTGGATTGTTGCATTAGTGATTGCATTAAATGTGAGTTTATCTGAATTTGTGTCCTCAAGTCATACACCAGTTAGATCGTGTTCTGTTTTATTACGTGAAGGACATAAGTGTATAAAGTTTTTCATCGTGTACTGCAATTTGCGTTCATGATGTAATATAATTTGCATAATTTATAATTAAAAATTCTAGGAATTAGGCATTCTAATTAGGTGTTTTGTTGTTTCAGACTGTCACTGCTGCACCTCAGAAGTTTAAGCTCGACATCCTACCTGTTGATGATGGAACACCTCGCATCGTCACTAACCTGGGCCTGCAGTGGCTGGAGTATATGGACAACAGGGTAAGATCTAACTAGATAACTAGAAGGAACAGATCTGAAAACACATAAAAATATGCATATAAAATGCACACCAGTTCATTACCATCTTGCTGTCATATGCAAAAATTTGCACCACATTAAATGAACAAAGGAGAAATTTCAACTAATAGCAGTTTGTAAAAAAGGGAATAAACACAATAATCACCACTGGCCTCCGCAGTTGGACTACAGAGGTTGATTGCTGGCTATGCTTTATCATTTTTAAGATACTTTTCAAGTAAGGAATAACAATTTGTGAAAATAAAATTGGCTAAAGGCGGTAGGTTTCTATTCAGAATGCAGCATAAAAGAAAAGGAACTGCGTTTCTCATATATATATATATGAAACATCCGAATCGCAAGTGTATATTTGTGTGAAATCTCAAACATAAATCTAGCATTACTGTAGCAATGCCACCATATTCAGAATTTTTTATTATTCTGCGATACTAAAGCAAACATTTACTGAGCTGCTTAAGGGATGGGAACAACATAAACAACAGGAAAACATAAAAGAATGACAAAAGGAACAAACATTTTTATGAGACGTGTGGGAGTATATACAGGTCACTGGAAGAGTGCTCTTTAGAAAACTTTAGAAAAGTATTTTATATTTTTGTTTATTTCTCGATAAAGTACATTTAAAAATACTTAAAACAAACAAAAAAATTGCTACATTGTTATAATTTTTTTTTCCAACTTGCAAAAATTTTTACCCCCTTAAATGAGCAAATTAATTATCAATTAAACAGTCGTTTATGGCTATGAATTGGCTAATCTTTTCTGTCTTCTGTTCTTTGATTGGTTAGAAGAATTTGTATGTATATACCAATCATCTATGATTGGTTCGAGCATGAAGGCGGGACTCAAACTCTTATGTTTTTAGCCCAGTTTGGCATTACATTTGTTAATTTTTAATTAACTGTCAGAATAAAGCACATTTACGTATAGTTAAGGGATTTATAGATAGTAATGATGATTAATGAAATAATCATTTCCATCTTTTGTTAGCAAGCATGTGTAAGGTTAAGAAATTCTGCTTTCTTGGTTATGATTGTATTCAAGAATGTGTTAATTTAATATAAGGATGTTTTATACATATATTTTAAGGAGACATTTTTCATCATCTGTACCACTTTATACAGGGATGTGGCGGGCCTGGAGCCTATACCAGGAGACTTAGCGCACAAGGCGTGGTACACCCTGAATGGGCTGTCAATCAATCGCAGGGCACACACATACAGTATACACACTCACACACTCATTCACACATTACGGCCAATAAGAAGAGCGGGAAATAGCCTAATCTGCGTGTCTTTGGAGAGTGGAAAGAAAACCCGAGTACCCGTTTTCACAGGGAGAACATGCAAACTCCATGCGCACAGAGACGGGAATTGAACCTGACAGGAATCAAACCGAGAACCTGAAGGAGCAAGGAGACAGAGCTATCCACTAGGTCACCATGCCACCACATTTTCATAATTAAATTTTTATTTGTAAATTCTATATTTGTATCTTCAAATGATGGCTTTCTGCAAACGTCATAACTGACCTTTCGCAGTTATATTTTACATAAACAAGCACTGCTCCCGAAATGACTCGCGGTCATAAATCACAATTAAAACGGTTCCCACTGACACCTCCGTCTAATCCACCCTAAGGTTGATATGCCCCATGCTGCAGATTGTACGGCCTGTTAGTAAATCAGTTTTCACATTTTTCGAGGGTGTTATCAGGTTTTAAGACATAAAACATTAAAGAAAATTTGAGGTTTTGTGTGTAGGCATCACTTTATGTCTTGATTTTATTGAAATAGCAAAAATAGTATATTTAAACAGATGAAATAGATGTATTTCTTTTTCTGAATTTTATTTAAATATTTTCTACTTTTTAGCACCCCCCCCCCCCTCTTTGCTGCTTATGTTCCTTCTCAGTAATATTCACATCATTCCTGCTGTCATGTGTTTGTCATGCAAAATGTCATTCTATTTGAATTATTCCAGTTGAATAATATGCTAGATTGCTGTCTGCTTATCTGATTTAACAGAATTGGATTTTGAATTGGAAGTCTTGGAATTATGTTTCTGACACATAAATTAGCACCCAAAAGCCATTGGGGGCTGGGGGCACAAACATTTGCACTGTAGAAACAATAAATGGCCCATTGTAGAAACAATACTGCCCCCAGTTGACTTTATGGAGTATGACCACTATTAGTTTTTGTTCATTTATTATGACTGTACTGTATATCTGACTATCATTGGGTCTGCTCCTCATAATGAGATAATATGAGATAATAGTTTAACATTATTCAAAATGGGTTTCAGGCCACAAACCTGATCTCAAAGAAGGAACTCCTCACCATCGATCCAGACACAGATGACGGTCAGCTGATTTACGAGATCACAGCTGGACCTAAACATGGATATGTGGAGAGCAAGCTGAAACCAGGAATCCCTGCTACCTCTTTTACACAAGGTAACATTCACACTTCAACTCCTTTACACTTAAATACTACTGTATTTCCCCAAGACATCTGTATTTATGGAATTTATTGAATTGCATACATTTCCATGCAATTTGAAATAGATTTCTGGTTCTGTCTAACAAACGTATTTTAAACATTATTTCTCTTATTATTATTATTATTATTATTATTATTTTACAGCGGATGTCAACCTTGGTCTCATCCGCTATGTTCTAAATGATGATGGTGTCCCAGAGACCATGGACAACTTCAAGTTCCTGGTTAAAGACAGCAAGCCCAATATCGTCAGTGACAACGTCTTCCACATCCAGTGGTCTCTTATCAGCTTCGAGCATAGCAGGTGAACATTTATTAAATTATTGCTTTCTATGAAGCTCGTTTTGGAGATCTTTTAGAGATTGATCTTCTTGTGAGATTTAAATGACTGCTTTTTCAGTATAAGAGTTAATTTGTTGGATCTAAGTGAAAAGCCGTGTTAGACAGAATTTACCTTGGTGTTGTCATTAATTAGACTGGTTATGAATAAAACATTGTCGTGTTTGTGTTAATGTTCAGCTATAATGTGAGTGAGAAGGCAGGCACCGTGGCAGTGACGGTAAAAAGGACCGGAAATCTGAACCAGTACGCCATCGTGCTGTGCCGCACTGAGCAGGGAACTGCCACCTCCACCTCCACTGCTGGCTCTCAGCCTGGCAAACACGACTATGTGGAGCATGCGGGACAGGTACGAACGTAAACTCCAGCACAACCAAGCTGATTCTCACTTATATGCTTTAATAAACCAAGAGTGGCACACACTCCTTTTTTTATGCCATGGTTGATTTCATGGTCCTGAAAGATTCTTGCATCAGTAAAGCACCAGCTTTGTTCTTTAAGATATAAATAAGATATTTCATGCATCCTGATTCTGAAGGTTCAGTTTGATGAGCGCGAGGACACCAAAGTGTGTACTATCGTCATCAACGACGACCAGGTGTTTGAAAACATGGAGAGCTTTACAGTGGAGCTGAGCATGCCCGTGTACGCCCTGCTGGGTCAGATGACTCGTGCCAAAGTCAACATCAATGACACCGAGGACGAACCCACCCTGCAGTTTGACAAAAAGACCTACCACTTCAACGAGAGCAGTGGCTTCGTCTCCGTTCCCATTGAGAGAAAAGGTGCATATCATTCTTTCTTTTACTTTGATCGTTATATATAAAATGCCAGACAAACATGGATTCTTTACTGATGTAAATACAGGTAGTCTCCAACTTACAAACATCGGGAGCACGTTCATAAGTCGGATTTGTGCTCAAGTCCGACAAAGTGAGTCCTATACACCTTTGACATGAATATACAATGTAAAGCATACCAATCCCCTTGACTAAATCTCTTTTAGTCTTTGTCTTTTCCCCCACACTGCCATCATGTGGCCAAAAATCATACCCGCGCCTAAGGAAATGAATCTTGCATGTGAAATGTAACAGTTTCTCTGTGCCATTAAATCGCGAAGGGAATCCCAGACGCCATTAGAGCTGTTTTCCACCGTATAGGACTGGGAACGCTGGATTTTCTGAAATTAAGATTATTCACCATGATGACAGCTTCACAGGACAGCCAATTTCTATCATCGTGCTTTCGCACTGCTTCCAGGGCCTCCGTGTGGCGCAGTGGTAAAGCGCTCGCCCTATCATCCGGAGATCGTGAGTTCGATCCCCGGGTGATGCTTTTACCTCTCACAGTCGGAGGCCTAGAGAGAGCTGATTGGCCGAGCTCTCTCAGAGGGGAGGGATGAGAGGTACTTAGTGCTCCCACATTAATCACGGCTTCACAGCCAATCAGGGCAGTCCGTGAGCTCACGCAAGCGGAAGGAGCAGATAGCGCTGTCCTCCGAGTGTGTCACGCCGACCCCAACGGTTTGCGAGCGAGCGGTTTGAAAAGATGCTACCTGTAAATTGCTTTTATTATTTTTATTTAAGCCCCTTATATCTTTTTATACAACAATCGTTTATAACATGAAAACCATAAAGGAGTAAATTATGTGAATACTGTCTTTGAAGAGCATCACAACATGTTTTCTGAAATAAAGCAAGTAAATAAGTATTTTAGAGACAAAAGCAGGTAAACCTTTCCATTTTTTATAGACTTTTACATAAGAAGTGTTACTGGTTATTGTTTCTTGTCTTTTTATTTCATGAGCTTTATTATATACTGCATAAAGCAGATTTATTTTTAACTCATTTTACACTATAAGCTGCTTCGGCCACAAAAAACACATGCACTCACTTCATTCTCTCTACGTGTCATGTGCTTTATCTCCTAGGTGACACCAGCAGCACTGTTTCAGCTCTCTGCTACACCGTTCCCAGGTCGGCTCGAGGCAGCAGTCTCCACGCTCTGGAGTCAGGCTCAGACTATAAAAGTCGCAGCATGAACTCAGAGAACCGTGTGGTGCTGGGCCCCGGGGTCAGCATGTCGACCTGCGATGTCATGCTGATTGACGACAGCGAGTACGAGTCGTCTGAGGAATTTGATCTGGTGCTGTCGGATGCCTCTGATAACGCCCGCATCCGCGGTATCACAGTGGCGAAAGTGATCATTGACGGCCCCAATGACGCCTCTACTGTGTTGCTGGGCAATGCATCGTTTAGCTTTAGTGAGGATGCAGGTATGTACTGTAGTTTTGTTTTCTGGATTGACTGTCTTGAAGCTTTGACTATATAGATTTTATATTCAAATTATGATCATTCTTGGTAGAAATATTTCTTTTAGCTCATGAAATGGATTAGCAGTTCTTTTCCAGTGGAGATGTGATAATTGAATAAATCCGTATTAAAGCATCAGTATTCTTCTTATAGGCACAATTGAGATCCCGGTGTTGCGTCAAGGCAGTGACCTTTCCTCCGTGGCGTCGGTGTGGTGTGCCACCCGTCCAGCTGATCAGGATTCCGCCACTCCCGGCGTGGACTATATCCCTAGCTCAAAGAAAGTCGAGTTCAAGCCTGGCAAGACTGAAGAGGTATTACAGCAAAACCCGCAAAGGTTTTACACAATATTTACACTAATAGAAAATGCATGCACTAAAAAACACATTCTCTTCAGACTTGTAGTTTGACCATCATGGATGACATCCAGAACCCCACTATTGAAGGGAAGGAGTCTTTCATTGTCTTCCTAAGCTCTCCTAATGGCGCCGTTCTTACAGAACCTCACGAGGCTTCAGTTTATATCATTGACAGCACGCAGGATCGTACGTAATATGATTAATCACGTTTCATCGCATCGTCTTTGAAGTGTCTTCTAGAAAGAGTGTCAAAGCTTTGATTATTTTCTCAGTTCCCAGTATGCAGTTTGAAAAGGTGGCATATACAGTTAAGGAAAAAGATGGAGTCCTGCACATCCCCATTGTCAGAACGGGCGATCTGACTTACAAATCTTCGGTTCGGTGTTTCACGCGCACCATGTCTGCCATGGTGATGGATGACTTTGAGGAGAGGAGGAATGCAGATGTCTCTCGCGTCGTTTTCCTCAAAGGAGAGAAGGTTTGTTTGATTCTCAGAGTTTCATCTTCTCAAAAACGCATGTGATCTCAGTTATGAACATATGAGATTTTAGGAAATGATTCCTCTGACTTTATTCAGAGTTTAGGTACTATAAAGAGGTATGCATCTAACACAGGACCTCAAATTAAAACAAAGGCATACTCTTCATTTTGTAAATGGTTTATGTTGCATCCTGTTACATTTAACAGCAATCGTAGTAGCTGAATCTGAATGGACACTGCTGAATACAAAGGTCTATATCACATTTCATTGCAATGCACTAAGCACAGACTTTTCCATCTGCAGGTGAAGAATTGCACAGTGCACATCAATGACGACTCGGTGTTCGAACCTGAGGAAGAGTTCCAGGTCCACTTAGGCACACCACAGGGGGATCACTGGAGTGGAGCCATGATCGGGGTCAATGACATTGTCACTGTGACCATCACTAATGATGAGGATGGTATGGTTATTTTATAGCAGTTAATATGTATATTTTCCGCCCAGATATTGTAATGTTACACATTTCTAGGCAAATTGTCATCTGTGGAAAAACTATGTTAAAAGAATCTATTAAAAATTTTGGACAAATTGCACTTTCAACACTTAATTATAATATAATATAATATATATAATATATAATATAATATATAATATAATATAATAAAATATATCAAACCAAGTTAATTGATTCGCCTTTTTCTCATTATTAAATATATCAGCCAGAGCAGTGTAACCTAAAAACTTCATCCTCGTAATAGAGACATGATACAATATAAAGTAACTGTACTAATGTAATGCGATGTGATATTTCTTACTAAATGTGCCCACGAACTTTTCGAACAGCTCGCTCATGCTCGAAGGACAGCGTTATCCGCTCCTTCCACTTGCATGAGCTCACAGACGCCCCTGATTGGCTGTAGAGTGGTGATTAATGTGGGAGCACTAAGTACCTCTCATCCCTCCCCTTCGAACGAGCTCAGCCAATCAGCTCTCTCTAGGCCTCCGGTTACAGGTTACAGCATCACCCGGGAATCAAACTCACGATATCCGGACGATAGGGCGATCACTTTACCACTGCGCCACTCTGAGGCCTAGGGTACATTTTTTTATGACATAATGTTTTTCATTAAAAATTTCCCTAGGCCGATTGTGATGAAAAAAAGCCTGTATGCCTCAAGCTTGGCCAAATACACCTGTGAAAACCTCATTAAAATTTGTTTAGTAGGTTTTACGTGATGCATGCACAAACAAACAGACAGCAGACAGACAAAAATTCCAAAAATCATCACGATGTGTTCCGTTACTCATCTTACGTCCCCCCCGAATAATTTTTTCGCAAATATCCTCATTGTACAGACACGCCAACTTTACAGTTTTATATGTATAGGTAGATTTTTGATTATGTACTATAGATCTGTTGAATTCTCCCATCTGCTTTGTCTGATTTTCTATGAATGTTACAAAACAGCACCAACGATTGAGTTTGAGCAAGCTTCTTATCAAGTGCGAGAGCCTGCCGGACCAGATGGGGTTGAGGTCCTGAATATTAAAGTCATCAGGAAAGGAGACTTGGACCGCACCTCCAAGATCCGCTGCAGCACCAGGGATGGATCGGCCCAGTCCGGAGTAGACTATAACCCCAAGAGTCGCGTTCTCAAGTTTACCCCTGGTGAGTCCATAACTGACATCCATTTTTCAACTGCATCAGTGAACTTGTAGTACTTACTGTATGTAGTACTTTGTGGCCTTTTAATATCTTCCACTGATTGCTTCCTAGGTTTGGATCACATTCTCTTCAAGGTTGAGATCTTGTCCAATGAAGAGCGGGAGTGGCACGAATCTTTCTCACTTGTTCTTGGCCCTGATGACCCAGTGGAGGCCGTACTTGGAGAAGTTACCATGGCAACAGTCACTATCCTGGATCAGGAAGCTGCAGGAAGTCTAATCCTTCCTGCTCCTCCTATCGTAAGACTTGGTTTTCAGCACCATTTAATTTAATGTATTGAAATTTCACCAGGTTCTCATTTCACATCTTTCTTTCTCTCGCAGCTGAGTTATTGCCAATTCTCACTTTACGGCACCCACTATTCAAGATAATGTTACAAAATATAAAATGATTTATAAGAACATTTGAGTATAAAACGTTCAACGTTCAAAGCATTTCGATCTCATTCTCATGCAGCTAGTGTCGCTTTCGGACTACGACTATGTCCAGGAGGTGACAAAGGAGAACAGTAAGAAGTCTCCGTCCCCTGGTTACCCTCTGGTCTGTGTGACCCCTTGTGACTCCCATTATCCTAAGTACTCGGTAATGAGAGAGCGCTGCGAAGAGGCAGGCATCAACCAGACCTCCATTCACTTCAGCTGGGAGGTGGCGGCACCCACGGACAGCAGTGGATCCAGGTCTCCATTCGAGACGGTCACGGACAACACACCGTACACAACCGTCAACCACATGGTTTGTCCTCAGATAGTGATTCCTATTTACAGAATGCAAATATTACAGATCATCTAAAGGATTCAGTTTAACTGTTTCCTTGATCCTGCTATCACATTGACCATGCTGTGAGATGTATTTTAGTCTTTCAGCTCTATCCAGACATTTTTTTTATCATTACTTTCTACACAGGTCCTAGACAGTATCTACTTCAGCCGGCGCTTCCATGTACGCTGCGTGGCTCAGGCACGGGATAAGGCTGGCCACCTGGGTACCCCACTAAGGAGCAACATCGCCACTATTGGAACCGAAGGCTCTATATGCCACACCCCAGTGACCACCGGAACCGCCCGTGGCTTCCAAGCGCAGTCTTTTATTGCCACATTAAAATATCTGGACGTCAAACATAAAGAACATCCTAACAGGTGGGTAGATTTTACGAAATATCATTAATAACCACATAATAGCTACAATCTTTAATAACCGCAAATATGATTTGTCCTGCAGGATCCACATCTCCGTTCAGATCCCTCATCAAGATGGTATGCTACCTCTGGTGTCCACTATGCCCCTACACAATCTGCACTTCCTACTGTCTGAGTCCATTTACCGCCAGCAGCACATTTGCTCCAACCTAGTTACCCTTAAAGACCTGCAAGGTATCTCTGGTAAGCAGATGTTCCTGCAAAAAACAGTTCTATCAAGTTCCTCAAATTCTGAACCGAATTATTTAATCGATACCCACTTGACCTTTTCGTTTTGTATTGGTGCATCGCTTATTCAACTTATCTGCTTTCTAGAAACTGGTTTCCTGGATGATGTATCCTTCGATAGCATATCCTTGGGTCCTGGCTATGATCGTCCCTACCAGTTCAACCCCAACATCCGTGAGCGCAGAACCATCCAGCTGTACAAGCATCTCAACCTGAAGAGCTGCATCTGGACTTTCGATGCTTACTATGACATGACCGAACTTATCGACGTATGTGGGGGGTCGGTCACTGCTGACTTCCAGGTTAGTCACACTAGTATTATTTATTTAATACAGTGTACACACTAGAGCTGGGGAAAAATCGATTCAGTTATGTCTTGCGATTCTTGTGTGGCAATTCAAGTATCACAAGTTTTTTTTTTTTTTCATTAGTTTATGTATGTTTGCATTAGAATTGGTAAAATGTTGCTGTTCCTCTAAAATCCTAGAGTTGGTGCATATTAAACTATTAACACTGTAGTAGGAGTTTTTTGTTTTTTTTGCTAGGTTTGTTTAGAATTGCAAAACAAATCTGAAAAAACTAAATAATATTGAATCGGGATATTTATAAAATCGTGATACAGTACTTACAGAATTGCAATACAAATTGAATCAGTATCAAGGTATCGTGGTAATATCATATCAGGAGGTCCCTACTGCACATGTTCCCATCCCTAGTGTACATGCTTGCACTTAATGGATTTTTCATTCCACTTTGTATTTTAATAACCTGATAGTTGTTTGGAAGTAATTGTCTTTTCGATTTTTTTTTTTTTAATGCCGACTCATTTCTCTCCTTAAAGCAAAATTTCATGTGAAGTGTTTTTCCCAGGCTGGCAGTTTCTATGCAAGCTTCTATGTTTGTAGCCCTGTGTAAAAAATTAGGTCATTTGCATACAATTTGACTTGCACCCCATAAATCAGCTGTCTAGACTTGACCATAATTTGGACTAATCAGCTTGAGGTCAGTTCGGCTTAATGCAATTTTATATGTAGTCTATATTCTATAATTCTACATGTTCTTGTATGCTTCCGTTTGTTTTAACAGGTGCGAGACTCGGCACAGTCATTCCTAACTGTGCAGGTTCCTCTGTATGTGTCCTACATCTACGTGACAGCGCCTCGAGGCTGGGCCTCCCTTGAGCACCACACCGAGATGGAGTTCTCGTTCTTCTATGATACTGTGCTATGGAGGACAGGTGTGTGCTGCAATAACAGTAGCAGTGTCAACTTTCATAAACACTCCTACACCTATAGCATTCACCTTAATACAGACTCAGGGCCAAAGGATATGTCCATCAGGCACACATTATAGCTATATAATTACTCTAAACAGCCATTAATCCATACCCATCTGCTAAAGACTGATGTATCTGTTTTGTTTGTGCTCTTGCAGGCATTCAGACAGACAGCGTGCTCTCGGCCAGATTGCAGATCATCAGAATCTTCATCAAAGAAGATGGCCGGCTAGTGATTGAGTTTAAAACACATGCTAAATTCAGGGGTGTGTTAACACCTTCATTTGTCAGAATCTGAAAATGTTTTACTTATATACATACACACTCATGGTATATATGGTTAAAATTATATAGAAAATATGTATTTTTAAATGAACATTTTTGAGAGGGGCGTTCAAGTCAAAGCAGGACTTTTCAGGACAGCATTTCACTAGTGCTTGTATACCATCAACGTAGAAAGTTTTCTCAGCATGACTTGAGCCATGTACAGACTGCTTGCTTCATATCCGAAACGCTGGTCTCCCAGGAACTCCTTTAATGGCCAAAACATGTGGAAATGGCTTGGAGTGAACTCAGGACTGTATGGGGGATGTTGTAATAATTCATAACCAAGTTCTTGTATTGTGCAAGAGTGTAATTGGATGATCGTGTGTACAGTTTCCACAGACAGAAGCGTCCCTTCCGCTAGTTGGCAACAAAATATCTGTCGATTTTCAAGTAGCAAGTGTTCCACCCTGTATATTACTAGGAATGACTGCAGTGGCCTCTGAGCCACCTTGTCCGGGATCGTCATTCCTGGACGTACGGCAATCTTTAAAACGTTTGCACAATTGAAATGTTTTACTGCAGCAAAGAATCTCATCATCGTACTGTGCTTGAAGTCTTTTGTAAATGTCAATCGGTTTCATGTCCTCATTAATTTACATTCATGTAAATTTGGTAAGACACCCTCAATCAAAGTGACGTATGTTTTATTTCACTTTACATTTAAGCAGTTGAATAGCCCAACTGTGGCTACTTGGTGGTGCTCGGGTTTAAGCTTTGGACCATCCAGTCCAGCACGATCAAATTCAAGAAAAATTTCAGTCCCGATTTAACTTGAACACCCCTTGTATTAAGTGTTAAACATGGGTATTAAAAAACAGCAGATTAAAAAATGCATATAGTTGAAACCAAAGAGAGATTATACGTGGACATACGTGAACATATTTAACTACTTTTATTGATACACAGAATGTCATTAACAGCTGTAATACAAAGTCTATCTCTGTCCTATAGGTCAGTTTGTTCCAGAGCATCATACTCTCCCCGGGCACAAATCCCACCTGATGGCACCGGATCACCTCGGGGGCATTGAGTTCGATTTGCAGCTTGCCTGGAGTGCGCAGACCTTTGACTCCCCGTACCAGCTATGGAGGGCCACCAGCTCCTACAGCAGGTACCAAACACAAATCCAGTAAATCACCCACACTTGTGTTCCTAGTTACTTGTAGCTGATACATTCCCTGTGTCATCCAGGAAGGACTATTCTGGGGAATACACAGTCTTTTTAATTCCCTGCACGGTGCAGCCCACTCAGCCATGGATCGATCCTGGAGACAAACCTCTCTCCTGCACGGCTCATGCTCCCGAGAAGTACATTCTTTTCTAATGAATACATGCTTTATTTTGTTTAGACTGGTGTTGAAATAATGGAGTGGTTGCATTAAGGCAACAACACGGTCTTGCAACGTTTTGTTCCCTCAATGGTCGACAGGTTCCTGCTGCCAATTGCGTTCCAGCAGACGAATCGACCTGTGCCTGTGGTCTACTCTCTGAACACAGAGTTCCAGCTGTGCAACAACGAGAAAGTGTTTATGATGGATCCTGCAATCACGGACATGTCCATGGCAGAGATGGACTACAAGGGTGCATTTTCAATGGGTAAGTCTTTGAATTATATTATTAGGTGGCATTCCAAAATTTTTGTTTTTCGAAAATTGGCAGTAATGTGTACCCCACCTGTCAGAAAAAGAGGCGGACATGTAACCATGACAACACTTTTACCAGTCGTAGTTAGTGTCAGCCAGCTAAAGCACCAATAAAGACTGTTTAACTATACAGCTTGTTTTGTCTTTGCCTGTAGGGAAGAACTATTTGTTCGACTTGCGACATGTACAGGTACTTTCGCATTGTGTGTTGTTGAATTTTAGCTGCATTTAAACAATAAAATCCTTTTCATTCAATATTTCACAAATCTTTTTATATTCACTCACTAGCAGGATTATTTTTTACTACATATCTGATTAGTCAAAAAACAGCTGACGTTCTTGAAGATTTTCTGAAACATTTTCCTGGTGTTGTTTGCGACGATACCAGCTTCCCCTATGATTACATATAGATTGTGTGCACCGAGATATGAATGACTCTGAAAGCAGCCTTCCATGTGCTGACTGGTTAAAATGTTATAAATTCATATCCATGATGTAAGGAGGTTGAAAAAAAAAATGTCACATGGGTGGAATTTTTTTATTTTATTAAAAACATTTTATCTGAGGGAAAAAAACATGGGCCGCAGGAAAAAAAAACTGGAGAAGGGAAAATAAAAAGGGATATGGGACCCGAGTCAAGTTTTGCAAGATCTCGCAAACATTTTGCGAGATCTCGCAAAACTTGATTCTTCAGCACTACCAAATTAGTTGAGCAGGTTGCAGTAACGGCAAACTTTGAGTTTTAATTTCAGCTTGACCTAAAGACAGTAGGTACTCTGAGCATGTCCTTTCCACATTTTGGCGCAGGAATATTGGTCTGGAAATATGAGTGTCCTGAAGTGGTCTCGATCTTTTTTTCTCCTATTTCTCTTTTTTTTTTCTTCTTCTTCTTCTTCTTCCTCTGTTTTTTTCCCTTCAAATGATTTCTTCCCCTTTCCCATGTCCCTCTGTAGTGATGTAAAGCATCAGCTGTTTAGATATTGTTTAAATTGTGATACTTTGGAGTAGTGAATAATTGGTGGCAATGTACTGAATAGCTGAACGTATTGTACTGGCTAGTGTATATTAACGACATACCGTTTTACTGTCTTCTGTAGGTCAGACGCTGTACGGCAAGGTGCTGTGGAATCCTGAACAAAATCTGAACTCGGCCTACAAGCTGCAGTTGGAGAAGGTTTATCTGTGCACAGGACGAGATGGCTACGTTCCCTTCTTCGACCCAACGGGCACTTTGTACAACGAGGGGCCTCAGTATGGCTGTATCCAGCCTAACAAGCACCTCAAACACCGTTTCCTGCTCCTGGTACGTCTACACAAGGCTCTACGCTCTGTTAATGTAATGTAATATAGAAGGCTTTGCAGAGGATGTGTGCTCCTGAGCATGCTACCTGGTCAGTGAGAATCAAATTTCAAACGGTCAAAGGGTTTGTTTTTCCCATACAGGACCGAAAGCAGCCTGATGTCTGCGAGCGCTACTTCCACGATGTTCCGTTCGAAGCCAGCTTTGCATCAGATGTCCCTGAGCTGCAGTCCATAAGCACAATGCCTGGTGTGGACGGCTTCACCATGAAGGTTGATGCCCTCTATAAGGTCAGTGGACAGATATCTAATTCCCACATTTTGTGAAATCACCTGGCTCTGTACGCTGTATTTTTTTTCATTTAAGGCAAAATACAGTGGAGCTACATAAAGGCACAGGAAAGCAAACAACCTGTTAGGATAAACAACCTGTTAGGATAAGGCTACACATATTGTCTGTTCTCGGAGAGTCTATGAACCCCTGCGGCAATCACTTACGGCAATCAAAAGGACAACTGTTTGTTTATCACAGTCCTGGCACTTCTTAACTCATAACTTTTCGTCGTGCGGATATGCAGTAGCCGTTGCCATAGTCTCATGACACTTCCCTGGGCACTGCATGATTTAGTAATCCTGTGTTGCAATACACTTTTATTTTGACTTATGCTAATTTGCATTTCTGTTATCACATTTCCTATTCATGGTACACGCCAAAATGTACAGGCGTGAAACTCGCACATCTCAGACGCGCATATGCATAGGCATAGCTGTTGTGCAGTTGTTATTGCAAATGGGTTTCTCGACTGAGGAAAAAGTATTCATAGTTGAGTATTATTTCCGCTCATGCGGAAGCGGTCGTGAACGGAGACCGAGATTGAAAAAGGTGTCAGAGCCATTCCTTCCTTCCCATACCCATTGCCATTTCTCCAATCTTACATCACCTGATGCCTACTTGTGAAGAATGTTAAAGGAGAGTGTGTTCAACTGTGAAGATCTGACAAGAACTGTGCCTGCATTACGCAAGCGAATCGTCCTTTTTTGCAGGAGTCTGCAGCGACCTTTGTTCCAGGAATCTGGGTTGCGGATCTGCATAAACGATATGAACACTGTCTGCAGTGAAGCAGTGCACACACACTTACATTACCGTGGTAAATCAGCACGCTAATAGTGTGTATGTATTTCAGGAGAAATAGACTCACAGATGACCATGGGTAGATCTCCATGGGTTTCTTTAGCCCCTTGCTCAGCTACGGCTGCCTAAGATTGACTAGGTGAAGTCGTGAATGACCGTGGATATGCTTAAGAAAGCATATGGCAGACATACATAAAATGTCACACAAAAGCAAAAATCATGAGCACAGGAACAGAGCTTAAGATGTTAAATATTTTAAGTCCAGTAAAATGAGTTTGTAAATCTTTATGAATATTTGTGACATGCTGAATGGGAGGTGTCTCTTTTTTTCCCCTTTGAGACGTTGGTGGTTGTTAGCCACTCTGACATCACCGCAGAGCTTCTCCTGAGTTTAACAGGAGAAAAATGTTCAATAATTTCAAAAATACGCGATAAAGGTATAGTTCCTAAAACAATCTGGCAAGAGATTTTTTTAATTCTCCTTTTTTTCAATTCCATAATCCACAAGAAATCCAATATAGAAATACAAGAGACTCATCGTTTTTTTGGCTGCCCGACAAGGGGTTGCCACATACAAGCTTGTCACAAGCTTTACACCCGAGGCTCTTCCTGGCGCAACCATCCCATTTTAACCGGGCCGGCACTGCATCCAATGGCTGGGGTTTGGCTGCTAGCTGGGAATCAAACCCAGGCCTTCCGCATGGCAGGCAAAACACTTTCCACTGGGTCACCAGCGCCCAGTTTTTCATATAAGTAAAGAGCTGTATCATCATACAATCAGTGTCCCTTTCTTGTCTCGTGTTAATGGAGACTGCAAACTTTTCCTAGTTGGAGGATGGAAAAAATTATCTGTAGATCTGTCGTAGAATACAGTACATAACACTTTGCACCAGCAGCATTGTGGATGATTTAAAGTAAAAAAAGTTTTGAATACCACTGCAGATCACATTAGTTATACTGCGAAGATTAATGTGCTGTCCATCTTAATAAGACGTTCACGGTGGAATATTTCCATTCTTGTGGGTTTTTTTTCATGAGAGATTTCCTATCTTACTAGGTGGAAGCAGGACACCAGTGGTACCTCCAGGTCATCTACGTCATTGGTCCGGAGTCTATCTCCAGCCCCAGAGTGCGTCGCTCAATCAGCTTAGCATTAAAACGTGACCTGAGCGCACAGTCTGTGCTGGACGAGTCACTCATCTACGACAACGAGGGCGAGCAGGTGAAGAACGGGACCAACATGAAGGCCCTGAAGCTCGAACTTCAACCCTCGCCCTCTTTCGACTCGCACACGAGCGGCTCAGTTGGGGGAGGTGTGGTGGCCTTCTTCCTGCTCATTCTGCTGTTGCTGGCTTCCTGCGTCCTGTTCAGGAAGTGCCGGAAGGCGGACGGCAGGAAGCCCGCAAAGAACCCCAACATGGAAGAGTATCCGCTGAACACCAAAGTGGAGGTCGAGCGGCTGGAGAAGAACCTGAAGAACGGCAAGTGCAACGTTAACCTTCTCAGCCAGGGCGCCGACACCTGGAAGGTCAACGGGGTCAAGGTCAAGCAGGTCAACCTGGAGGTCAAAATGCACAACAACATTAACGACGGCACGGAAGTCTGATCAGCTCAACACGCGAGAACAGAGATTAGAATATTTAATAAGACAAATGTAAAAACATTTATTTTCTATTACTGTCTGTAATAATGGAGATGTGTTGATGTATGAAATTAGTATTTTTATACGACCCTGAGATGGGGGGAAAAGGGAAAGTTTGTTTGCCAGCTATGCAGTGTAAAGTATCTTGCAACTGAGCTACCTCAGGACGTTACGTCATCATCTCAGCCTGTTTCATTTAAACAATTTTAAAAATTGTTGACAAGGATTTTTTTTGTTTGTGACATCGTTATTAATACAGCAGTCAGTGGTAGCTCAGCCACTTTATTTAAATGCATTTTATTTTTGCTGTACTTTGTGTTAGCCATTTCAGTAAAATCACGATGAAAGTATTAAGCACAAGTTATGTGCCGACACTGTTTTGAATTAGGTATATGATGTAAATACCTTTATAAAGTGCAATTACATGATGACGTAGTCATCCCTCATACCTGTTTTTTTTTTTTTTTACAGTGGTACCTCGGAGGCAAGTTCTTAAGGTTGAAAATTCGTATTGCAAAACACATTTTCCCATTGACAATAATGTAAATGCAGATAATCCGTTCCAGACACCCAGAAATATTACCAATATTACCAATCACTATGGTTTTGTATATGTAAACATTCACTCACTCATCATATATACCGCTTTATCCTGCATACAAGGTCACAGGGGGCCTGGAGCCTATCCCCGGAGATTTACGGCAGGGTACACCCTGGGCACGGTGCCAATCCATCGCAGGGCACACACTTACACGCTCATTCACACACTATAGGCTACAATTTGGAACACCAATTAGCATAAGCTGCATGTCTTTGGAATGTGGGAGGAAACCGGAGTACCTGGAGGAAACCCACCAAGCACGGAGAGAACATGCAAACTCCATGCACACAGACCCGAGATGGGAATCGAACCCAGAGCCTGGGGGTGCACGTGCTAACCCTGCTTTATCATATTTTTAAAAATCTAAGCATTTAGAAAAGACATGTAGATAAAGTGAACAACATTAAACTTCCCTGAATTTATGATTACTATTGGCACCATCTGCTTTAAAACCGAACCTGAAAGTGGATCCCTTTTCTTCTTGCACTCATCTTTGGGACACATGGTATCTTCACTGTCTTCACTAAATCTTGTACAAAATGGCAAAAAAAAAAAAAACACACAAATTGTAAACTCACTTTGCTTGGCTTTTCACGATCGCAAAAAGTTTTGAAATGCTCCCAGACGCACGTGCAACGTAGCCGGCGTTCGGTTTCGTCTCGGTTCGGGCGCTCGTATGTAGAAAGTGCTTCGTATGCCGAGGAAAATCACCTGCAAATTAAGGTGGAAATTAGTGAGTGGGGCGTTCGTATGCCGAGGTACCACCTTATTACTTAATCACCATTGTGCCACACTGAATTTTACAAAGTGCGATTTTTGAGTCTGAATCCAAATATTATATATGGTATTACTGACAAATACATTTGCAAGCATTAGTGCTGGTTTTTTTTTTTTTTTAAACACTGTAACCTGGGTGTTTGTGCTTAAATACACTGTTCTGCTGTCTCTCTCTATATATACTCTATCCACCTTGTGGATTTCTTTTACTGTACTGCACTGCACATACAGGTTCCATCAGTATCCTGTGACATCACTGACAAGAGATGATTGCCATATCACCTCACTTTATTATTATGTATTATGTATTATGTTATGCTTATGTTAAGTCATATGTAGAGCACATTCAATGTACCTTGCTGCACAAATGATTTCCAGTGTTGCGTTTTTATGATTTGGTTACATATCACTAGGTGCTCGTGTGAGACAGATATTCTGCAGCCATGGCCCTCTCATCATCATCATTATTATTATTATTATTTGTCCGTTTTGCAGAATGTAGTGCCTATCAAACCTATCAGTTAAAGAGAACGTATGGTGCTATGATTTGTGAGGAAAATATTGATGTAATGCCTGTACTGTGTGCCTTTTTAGTAATAAATAAAAAAATATATGTAAAAGATTTTGCACTTTTTCGTGTGAGCAATTCTGAAAAATACATTTTGTTACGGATGGCGTTGTCTTTTATAGTCTGAAGGTGTTTTTTACGCTCCGCTTTCATCAGTACGTCTGGATAAATAATTGAATAAAACAGTAGGAAAATAGATCACAGTGGTATAGTAAATACCTGAATAAGCAAAAAGGAGATTTATTAAGAGCAACAATTTTGTCAGAAATGCTAGCTTTGCTGTTAAGTGTCTTCATAATAAATAATCAAGTGAAAGTTTTTAAAAAAAAAAAAAAAAAAAGGAAAGATCCACCATTCATTTTGGACAACAAAAAATCTGTTGCAGCAGTGACTTCAAATTACTGTTACTACTACCACTCACTCAATCACCATCTATACCGCTTAATCCTGTATTCAGGGTCACGGGGGCCTGGAGCCTATCCTCGGAGACTTGGGGCACATGGCAGGGTACACCCTGGACAGGATGCCAATCCATCACAGGGCACACACACAAGCACTCACACACCACGGCCAATTTGGGAATGCCAATTAGCCTAACCCATTTTTTTTGGCGGGGGGGGCGGGGTCCAACCACGTGCCATCTGACACTTCGAACCCATGAACCCAGATCCTTGAGCCTGCCGTTGCAAGGTTTCTGTGCTAACCACTAAGCCACCAAGTCACCGGTAAAAATCCAGACACTCCTGGGAACACTAAATGAACATCTTCTCTGCAGCAGAGTTAAGTTCTGGTCTTGATTTCCTGGGATGGTCTTGATGAGACCCAGTTTCATCATGGTGCTTGATGGGTTTTGCAAATGCACTTGACAATATGGTTCTTGCGAGAACTATTTCAGAACAGCTGACCTTTGTGTCTTGAAAAAACAACCGACTCGAGTCTCTGGTAAAATCTCCAGTATTGTTATTGAATGTGATAAATAAATCCAAACTTGTGTACAAACTTTGTAATTTTGGCTCAAAGGCTCGGTAAAATATGGATTTCTTCAATAAGGCATTACAGGATTAAGTGCAAGATGGTTAAAGGTCTCAGATTAAGGGCTGTTTGTCCATTAAAATGGTCATCATTGCGATTTGATTCAACATATGAAATATTTTTAAATGGTGACAAATGTTCATTTAAATTGTAAATGATGTGTGATGGGTGCATAAGTATTTGACCATGCACTCATCATCTATACTGCTTTATCCTGTATACAAGGAGGCTTAGGGCGCGAGCTGCTTCCCACATTCTGCCACATAGTGATTTCACCATTGAACCAGAGCAGACGTGAGCATTGACCAGCAGGGGGCAGCATGTTCTCATACTCTGAAAAACCAACCCGCAGTCTGAGGTTTCTCTTCACGAGGTGTTTGTTATAGAACAAGTTCTGCTGAGCCAGCATGCCACGGTCACGTGACCAGCCTCCAGGATTAAGCAATCACTTTACCTGTGAACCTGAACTGGTAACCTTATTCTGAGAGTATGAGTACTGCTTCCGCTTTGAAGGCTGATGTTCCTTGATATGGAACAGGCCTGGCTTGACTGGATGTTTATTCAAATAAATAATTAAATCTGCCTGTCTTTTTTAGCTTATGGGAATGATACCGTACATTCTGGTTGCCAAATGTACAATAGACATATTTAATCTAGACATAAATACATCATATATAGACACTGCAAAGTTTTGCATCTCACATGGTTTCATTGCAAAAATAGTTAATGCACATTCTAGTTTGTACAATATTGTGCAAAGGTCTTGAGCCACCCCTCATTTCTTCATATCAATTAATTAAACACCTTTTTCTCACTACCTTAAGTTAGATGGGGTTTTTTTTTAATGCTTGAATGATTCAATGAACAAACAAGAAATATTCCTCTGAAGCTGGTCAGATACAGAGACTGGACTAAAAATGAGAGCCAAAAAGTTCTTCAGGAAGCCTGGAGTAATATTCCTCGAGACTACAAGAAAATCTTGCTCTTTGGAAGCTAAATATGAAGAAATGGGGGGAAAAGACTTTAAAAGACTTTTCAAGTACTGTATGTCCGGCAACAAAACTTTAAATCATGAAATTTCAACCTAGTACAGAATTCCTAAAGGCTGCATAGAACATAGTAAACAAACCAACAAAAAACAAACAAACAAACAAGATAGTAGTTATTCAGGGGAAGGAGTGTGTGTGTGTGTGTGTGGGGGGGGGGGTGTCGGGGTGTGGGGGTGTGTCATGCTGTACAGGCTATGCAAAGCTTTTAGATGCAAATTTTTACAACTGTATATACAAAACTAACAGTAAAACAATAGTAAGTGACACTCAACGTCCAGCTAACGATTTTTGGTTTCCAGAAAATTCTGGAAATGTTTTCGGTTTGTACTGTTCATTATTCAATATAGCTCAGAGGACATGCCCTGCTATAACCTTTAAATATTTTTGCCCTTTCCATTTTAAGGATTTAATCAGTATCATTTTAAACGGTGCCACAATATATTTTTTTAAATCTTTGTTGAATTTACTTTGGAAAAGTTACTGTTCAAGTTACTTTTAAAAAGTAACTATGCATCAGTGTTTGATGAAAATATTGTGCATTTTTTCCATTTCCAAGAGAGACTGTGTTGACATCTTTTCAAATAAAGAAATCACCAAAATCTCTTATTTATCAAGGGGTGCCTAAACTTTTGCACGAGACTGGAGAACATTTGAGATCTTCTTTTAGAGAATATAACAACATTCCAAAGAGGAATAAATAAATGGTTTAATGGAATACATATAGACTGTACAAACGACCTTGGATGAACTTTGAGAACTTCCCCTAAAAGAACATTAGAGGAAGTTTTTTTCCTAAACAAACAAACAAACAAAAAAGCTGAAAGCACCCTTTGGTGAATTTGGCGAGCTTCTCCTACACTAAAAAAAATTTACAGGAACAAATGGTTTGTGGTTACAAAAAAATAACCCAAACAACATTGTAAACATTTTCAAAGTCATACGAGAGAATTTGACGGCAACATTCCGAAAATGTTAGTTCGTGGTTACAAAATAAATTGTACAAAAAAGCAAACTTTATTGACCACTACTTGACAGATAAAGTCAAACAACTGTGACAAAAATATAACTAATGTTTATAGAAAGTTAAAAAAATCCCCCAAAACCCCAAAGGGGAACTAAATAACAAAAAATAGAATAATAAGTCATTGTGGTCAGTGGTTTGCAGGAAGGCCTGTGAGCCCAATATTGTCCATTACATAAATCACATAAATTCTTGGAGCTCAAATAGTGCTGTGTTTTGTTTATTTGGAGGATCCCTGATTGTATGTATGTATGTATGTATTTATTTTCTAAAGGTTAGCCTGCATGCAGTCGCAGTCTGATGCGGGTTTTCATTCACTCATCATGAGCGTTGTCACTGTAGATGCTCCGTAGTCAGATCTGGGCTTTCAGTAGCTTTGCGCTCGGCCTGAGGTTCGCATAGAAGATATTACCTGCTGTTATAGTCGGTGAGGGTCACCTGAGGGATGCCTGTTACACTCCCAATGATATAAATGCTGATGATGACGCTGCTCAGGTTACAGTGTTAACAACATGCCGCCTTATGTCACTCAAACTGCGTATATATAGTGCATAGTATGACATGCTTACCTATGTCATAGTGTGATTGTGTCACAGGCACAATTTACAAAAATTACATTTTAAGTTCAGTTAAGTTCACCGAGTTTGAGAAGAACTTGTAGATTGCTTGTTTTTTTTTTTTTTACTCCAGTGCATGGTTGCAAAAAAAATTAAGTTGGAGAAGCCCTGATAAATTATTTGTTTTTCACTCCAGTGCATGGTTGCAGTAAAGTATACATTTAGACAAGATATCAATCTCTTATAAAAATTAAAGAAATTGTGACATTTCATAAAAAATAAAGTTTGAGAAGCCATGATAAATTATTTTTCTCACTTTGGCGCATGGCTGCGGTACAATAAAGTTTGAGGAGCCCTGATATGGACGACTGAAACAGAAACCAGGCCAGCTGTGTTCCCCAAAAACGTCCTCAACCAAACTGGTGAAGAGAGAGAGAGACAGTGTGTGTATGTGCTCAGGCAGACGGTCAGGCGCGGCGTCCCATCAGAAAGCGGAGCGTGTGCGAACACACCAATCGTCACAATAGCACGGCTCGCGCACTCGGCCGCGCGCACCTCTCACGCACGCACGCACGCACGCACGCTGGAAGTTTGGTTGGCGCGTGCTTAACAGCAGCAACAACAAAAACCTCCCACTTGACTCAGTCACCGGAGTTAGGGAGTTTAGTAAACGGAAAGCCTCGGTTATGGTCGGGATAACCGGTGTTCGTCAGCAAACTCGGCCCAAGCCGCGGGTCAGGACTGTGTAATGTCGACGTTATGAGGCGAGTTGTCCTTCTAAAAGGGCATTTTTTTGGTTTGAGGCGCGAGCCGGCTAACGAGCTACGAGCTAACTCTGAAAGGAAGGGGAAGTAGGGAGGCGTTTTCTCCATGCACTCTGAGCACACTTGGCTAACGTTAGCCTTAGTGACCACACATACATACACACACACACACACACCCACTTGAGTGTTGGGAAAACGAATCCAGGCATAGCTGTGAATTTGAGCTTTTCTACTGTTAGCTGCTGAGCCGAGAGGTCTAACTAACATTATCTGTTCGTCGCTGGCTAGCAACAATCCGCCTTTTTGGAGTCGTTATTTGGCGTAACGTGAGTTACGCTAACAGCGTAGCCGAGAGTTGGTGGGATTCACTGCACCGCTGTGGAGGAGGAAGTCGAGCATGGTGGTGGTGTTGAAGTGACGTTCCTCTCCCAGAGCCTCGCAGGACAAACAGGGTGGAGATGACCAGATAGAAGCGGTGGTGCTGCTGGCGAACTGTTTGGGGAAGGATTATTCTTTTTTGTTGTTGTTGTTGTTGCTAGACTTGAAGGAAGAATGAAGAAGTTTTCGCGCATGCCCAAGTCGGAGAGCGGAGGACTGGGAGGAGGTTCTGGATCCGGGTCCGGTACCGGAGGGAGCAACTTCATCGGGAAATTGTTCGCTATCGGGAGGTACCAGGTCACCGTGGACGAGCTCATTGCAGAAGGTAACGTGTGAGTGACGGGGTATTAACTGCGTGTTATCTTAGTTTTAAACACCCCTTTACCCCGAGGTGTGTCCGCTGTCCCCTGAACTCCACCCTAAACTCCACCTGAGTATTAGATTTATCTCTACTTTTAATCCTCTTTTCTTTTCTGAACTCTTTTAATTCAGTTCATGGTGTTAAGAGTTTATGGAGAAAACTTTCACTTGTTAAACTGTTATCCTAGGCGTGTTTTTCATCTCTTCATTATGTTGCAACTCATTGAATTATAACAATGATGATAGAATGATCATAATGTGGGTCGTACCTTCTTTAGAGACGGGAAAAGAAACCCCGTTGTGGTACAAGCACTTGTACAAACTGTTCTTCTGAAAGCCTTATTTACTTGAGTGCGATGGTACGATTTGAGGAACATAATAACATGTGCATTTAGTTGCAAAAAAACAACAACAAAAAAATCCAGGGTCGAGGGTTCGATTTCCACCACTGGTCTGTGTGTGTGGTGGGTTTTCTCTGCGTACTCCAGTTTTCTCTCAAAGTCCAAAGACATGCAGATTAGGCTGGTTGGTTCATGTGTCTTGCGATGCCATGCCCTGTCCATGGTGTACCCCGCCTCAATGCCTATAGACTCCAGACTCTCCACAACCCTGTAACAAGAGAACTGGTATCGAAAGTATGTTGAAAGGACATACTGTAATTGGCTCTCGTGACGTTTTGTCCTACAGTACCTGAATATCATCCTAAATAAGTTTTGGCATAAAACAATCAGAAAATGCATCCAGCATGTTATAATACTGTAACATGTATAATATTGTAACATGTTGTTATGTGATGGTGTAATAGGGTGTGTATGAACAAGTGAATGCTGAGAAACCACTTGGTAGGGCGTGTGTTGATGTAAATAAACAGCGGTGACATTATCGGGAGGGAAAAAAGGTACCCCCCCCCCCCCCACACACAAACTTGTTTTAAAGATTAAATGAGAGTTTACAGAAGGCAGCAGTAACCTGTTTTCACTTATTGCATAATAAACAAATAATAATAAGTACAATTGTAAACATTGTAAACACAAAATTCAGCCACTGTAGTAATTGAAGGTATCGAAGTAAATGGTATGATAATGGTCAGTATTCTCAAGAATGAACCTTGACCTCAGGCTTCCTAGCATGTGGCCATCCTGTTGTTGCAATCCTACGCACGTCAGCTGCTTGGCCTTTGTGAATCACGGAGTCAAATCTCCCACCGTACACCAGACAAATTCCCCTATTTCAACAGCAAAGAGTGTGGCACTTTTAATTTCCTGTGAATCCTGAAATGAAAGCAGTCCAGAGATGATTAGTCATGTGATGGATTTTTTTTTTGTGTGTGTGTGTGTGTGTTAGTTGGCGAAATTTGCTGGACGGAGTAGAAAGGCACTCTTCCTGCTATTTCATCTTGAGTAATGCTCGAAACCCTCCCATGCCTCTCTTTATTTAGGGGCAGGATTATTATTATTATTATTATTATTATTATTATTAAATCTGAACTAGAGCAATTTGGAAATGTTATCAATACTCATGTTTTGAAAAAGTTTATATTTATATTACAGCAAAAGAAAAATCTAAGAAGGAGTAAAACAATGCAATGAGATGACTTGGGGTACATCTTAAGGCTTTGTAAGATTTTCTATAAAATAGTCGTGTTCTGGATTTAACATTTGAACTCAAATTGACTTCCAAAGTTTCTGACTTCCTGTTCAAGAGTAACAATTAAAATGTGGCACATGACCTTTGGGGTGAATGCGGATCAGTGGGATAATAAAGTACACATGTCAAGTGTGGTAGTTTATCTGCGTCATGCATTCATATCTTGGTATACAATGTGAACTGTCAGATCTTCGTACAGCTAGGGCCTCCGAGTGGCGCAGTGGTTAAGGCGCTCGCCCTATCATCCGGTGATCGCTAGTTCGAATCCCGGGAGGTGCTGTAACCTCTCGCAGCCGGAGGTCTAGAGAGAGCTGATTGGCCGAGCTCTCTCAGAGGGGAGGGATGAGAGGTACTTAGCGCTCCCACATTAATCACGGCTCTACAGCCAGTCAGGGGCGTCTGTGAGCTCGCGCAGCAGAGGGAGCGGATAGCGCTGTCCTCCGAGTGTGTTACGCCGCCCCCAACGCTGCGCGAGCGAGCAGTTCGAAAAGATGCGGTCGACTGGCGTCACGTGGTTCGGAGGAAACACGTGATAGTCTTCGGCCCTCCCGGCTGAGTGGTAGTAGTAGCCTTAATGTGGGAGCCCCCTAGTGACGGGGAGGAATTGGACACGACTCAATTAGGGAGAAAATCGGGAAAAAAAAAAAAAAAAAGATCTTCGTATAGCTGTGTTTTAACCAAAAAATTCAAAGTGATTATGAATATCCTGTAGCTCTATTTCTTCCACGGTAAGATTAACATTTTCTGGCTTTGCTCTTTGCTTACAGTATAGGACTGATAAACCACAAATTTATGATCTTTTACAATATCACTTGTTGGGACTAGGCTGTATCAGATGTTCTTTCGCTTAAATCCAGACTATGCTCAGCCCTTGCCTTATATTTCATGTAATGCAAGCAACAGAGCTTTCCTTTCTGTGAAATGTCATTGTGTGTGTGCGCGTTTCCAGTTAAAGGGTCCCTACACTGCGAAACTTGCTGACTGAACAGAATTGTGAAATTTCCCTGCCAGTGCGGAGTTCGAGCCACACAAACATCTGTGGAGTTGGACCGAGTCTCACAAGTTCCTTTTTCTCAATTCCTTCCTCCTTTGCGCGCTGGGGGACGTTGGAGCCAGAAAGCCTTTTGAGCTGAGTTTATTTGTTCATGACTGATTAACATCGCAGGGGAAAGTCTATTGTGTTTTAATTGTTTTATGGAGTTTTTCACAGTAGATATATTTCGCTCTCTATTAGACGTACAGTCAGAAAAGCCATGTTGGCGACAAAAATTCATCCTTTCATCAATTGCTTCCGAATATCATGATCCCGGATTATGATTGGTATTCCTGATCCTGGACTAGGAGTGCAAATGAAGCTAAAATTGAAGCAAAAAAAAAAAACCTGATAATTGATCAGGTTAACAATAAATAGTCGATTAATCATTAATTACAAACAAGTTGTACATAAATAGTTCTAGCATCAACCTCCCAACAATTAGATTTTTTGGAATAAAAGAAAAGAAAACAAGGCTGTCAAAAAAAACCTTTTCTCTACCCTTATTCAAAAACAAGGCGAAAACTGCAAGCGTGTTCAAAATTATAGAGCTATGGGGAAATATGCAAAACAAAAGGCTAATACACTTAATATATTATAAAATAAATAATTATATAAATAATTCTTAACGGCCCGTGATCAATGAATCATTAACTGCACTATTCTGAAGAACTAGTCTGTCAATTGTGCACAATTATGCATCAAGCTGTATCTCACCATTATAGCTCAGACATGCATTTGAGATGAAACTTTTCTTGTGAATGTCAAAGGGCTGTAATATTTTTGTCCTTCGGGTTGTTGAACGCTACATGAGCGGCTTATTGAACCAGAAACCATGAATAATGAAAGTAAAAGCTTGCACACAGCTTGTCCTGGGTGCTCAGGCGAGTGATTTATCCATGTCTGATTTGTCTGGGTGGTCAGAGGTCAATCGATCAGCATTGAATAGAGAGTACTTCATTTTGTCCCAGTGTTGTATTGGGGACATCTCTGAATTACGTCTTTGATTGATTAAAGCAGTACACCAACTGGTGCAGAAGAATTCCGATCATCTGATCATCTTTGTTTCCCATCCTGGAAGTTGTCAGAGACATTGTGTAACTTTGATTACTCATTTTCCCCTTTAATAGAGTCAGGGCCTGTTGCGTGTTTAATTGATATCCTGTAGAAACTAGTTACAATCTGACAGGGTTACGATAACTTTTCCAGTTAGTGCAGGTGTTGTTTTTGAATGGGCAGCTTGGTAACGTGGCCCTGTCAAAGTTGCAATCTACATTATCTGCACGCCATGCTGGAGATGAATAAGAGGATTGTGTGTGCTTTTGTCTCGTTCTAGCAGCTTATAAAGGAGTGCTGGTACGATACAGCACGCCGAGCCGTGATGGAGATTACTTCCTTTGTATTTGCCCAATGAACCGCACTGTTTTTGTCAGTTTTTTGAATCTCTCTTAAGGCTGTCATGCCATTTTTTTGTTATTTCATTAAAGAGAGTTGAAATGTAAAACGTCAATAAGTATATAGATTTTACTTTTTTTTTATCTTATTGCAGTTTATTCATTATATCAGCAATAAACAGTAAACAGCTGGCTTTTAAAAAATTAATCAGCTGGATTAATTATGCGTCTGTTTCACTGAAATAATATATATTAACCATTTATAAGTGCCTAGCTTGTGGCCATGTGAGTAATAAGGCAGTGCAGTAACCAGTTGAGAAGATGAAAAAAGTTAGTGCTTGCACTAAATTTGTTGATAATATCATCACTAATGACTAGACATAGCGTGGGCTTAGCTACTGCTGTGTTGTCTGTTTGTCACATTACACTTGACCCCTGCGAAGTCACGGTTCAAAGTGTGCGGATTTCTCCTTATAACCTAACTGCTCATTGTTTTTATGTTTTTTTTTCTTGGCAATATTGTTTTATGCATTTTACCGCTGAACTATATACCAATATAATTTACTAATTCTGAAGTATAAATATTAATGTAAAATTCGTCTAAATGTTATGATGTTATAAATGTAAAATATACTGTATCCATGTTTCTGGAACTGTGGAGAGAACACAAAGCAACCGTAGAAAAAATGCGGCTTGGGATTGTGAATTATTACCATTTTTACCCTACAGTACCAAAGAAAACATACTTGTATGAATTACAGTACATATAGAGGTAGCATCAGTAATTTTACATTGCCGGAGACACAGCAGTACAGTACTGTAAAATATACAGGTTTAACTTTACATTCTTTTTATTTATTATTATTATTTTTAGGTTAATGTATTACGTTGAGTTTGAAATTAAAATGTTTTGCCGACATATTTAGTGTTTAAACTATAAAAATGGGTGTTTATAGGCATTATTTTGACCACATCCAAAAGTCGTGTTTTGTACAATTCGTTGGTGCTCTAGGAACGTAACCCCCCTACAAATTTTAGGGTTTGACCGTACATGCCATCTATGTAAGAATAGCAAGTAATGGTCCTGTGGTTGTTGTGGTTATGACAGGAAAGAAAATATTTTCCTAGCCTTTGTACTGTTAGAGATTCTCTGTATTCTGTTTGGTGCATGTCTGTCTGAATCACTAATAATAAATATGAAAAAATATGCAGCAATGTGTAGTGTAGTGATTGCATCAGCCATGCAAGTATTAAAATATATATTTAAGGATGTGCTACTTTTATTTTCTTCTTCTTTTCTTTCTCTTCTCAAAACAGACATGCTCTAAGGAACACTCAAAACATTACTCAAGTCCAGCTTTCTGTCAGTCTGTTTAAAAAGAGTATGGTGCATGTTAAGGTTTTTTTCTTTTTTATTTGGTCACACCTCACGAATGACTTCCACTTGAGATATGTTTGTATGCGGGTTAGCGTCTAACTGTAGATGACTGGTTGCTTCATACAAGCAGCCTTTGTTTTTCATGTTTGTAATACCATCGCTGGTTATAAGTTGAACAGTGATGATGATATCAGGTTTGTATAAGTAAACCTTTCGAAATGATAGATTTCCTTCTGTCTCATTGTGGTTTGAACTTTTTTATTTATTTATTTATTCTTTTTTTGGGGTTACAGTCACCTTATCTTAGACCTTTAACAATGCATTGTGTTTGTATAGCTGTTGTACACAGTTCTCTTCCAAGAGATTATGCAATGACTGGGAGAGGCCTTAATGTCTGAGTGTCGGTTTAGGAGGGATGTGCTCAGTCACAAACATGTTTGTCTCCACTGCCACGAGTGATAAAGCGGGGGGGGGGGGGGGGGCTTTTTTTTTTTTGGTCAGTGGTGACTTTAGCAGCAGGGAGGATATTGCAGGATTATTCAGCTGACCTTGAGTTTTCTTGCTTCTTAACGATTGTGTGAAGGAGACGAGGAACAAGCTGAAAGTCAGACCAGTTTTTTTTTTTCGCACGTTTCAAATCAGCCACTGTGTGTGTGTGTGTGTGTGTGTGTGTGTGTGTGTGTGTGTGTGTGTGTGTGTGTGTGTGTGTGAGTGAGTGACAAAGTTAAAATTGTGACAAAGTTGATTACTGACATCTCATGCTGCAGATTATGAGGGAGGCATCTGGCTCTGCTCACACACCTGGTCTAGAGGCTAGTGTGAGATGGCTGAGAGTAGAGAAAGGGAAATAGTAAAATGATAAAATCAGCCTTCAGTGATGAAGGTACTGGTGTGGATGATTCGTGTCACTGTGATTGACAGCTGTTCCACCCCTCCCACCCAGAGAGCACAGTCGGTTTTGCTCTCTTTTTTGACTCCAGGACACAGATGGCAAAAACTTTCCCTTTTGCGCCCCGCAGGTGCGCCACAAAGCTTTATTCTTGAGATGATTAAAGTCAATACAGTAATAAGACCTGGTTAGTAAGCTGTAATGAGCACACTAACTAGGACACCCTGGATAATAACTGTAACTAAGCCAGAGCTTAATGTTATGTTGGTATTATAGTCATGTTGTGCTCGCAGAATGTGCACTTGCAGTGTAATCTACTTCAGCTTGGTGTCGACTCACTTTCTGTGCCTGTGGAAGGTTTAACATGGATACCGTAAAGATTTACCATAAAGTCACTAAAAAAGGAGTTTATGTCGAGTCTTGCTTTTGATCCTGTAGATGATCTCACTCAGACCTGTAGGGTTACTGTAATCAGATACAAGTTTCTGTGCTCATCTCAGGACACTTAATCACAGTCTGTTCATACCAAGCATTATTGCAATATGGGTTGGGTACGAAACCCAGTGCCAATATGGGTACACTGGTATGTACTAGAACTGACTCAGAACGCAGATCGGTGGTTCACTTCGGTGCTTCTTAAATTTGTGAGCGATCGGTTGAAATATTTGTCCTCTGGTTTTTTAAAACGGATGTCACCACTGTCAGTGCATGTGAAAAATTATTTCCCGATTTGAAAAAATTTACGCAAATTGGAAAGGTCTAATAATACAAATCCACCGAATCTTTGTAGTAACGTGGGTGTCAATGTTGTGTCTACACTCAACTTAAAAGCACAACTTGTGGAGAAACCATCCGATGAGCGCATGCACACAGTAATTACGCTTGCTCTGACCGCAGCAGGTAGCATTAGCTAGCTAAGCTAATCAAACTTAAAGTAATATGTCTAAAGCCAAACATTTTTTAAAGTGTGGCTGTATTTCACAACTAAGGATTATGACTTATTGTTATGCAACAAATGTCTTCCAACAAATTGTGTGTAAAGTGGGAAACACGTCAAACCCAATGAAACATTTGAGGACACATGAGATGATGTTAAAAGCAGATGGATGCTCCATGTTTAACTTGCGGACATCAGCTGGCGGTGTGGGCGAGTCCGCCCCCCCCTCAGACCAACCCTCAGCAAAGTTAGGAGAGGTGTCGTGTTTTCCCAGATTAGGCAAATACGGTCATATATCCGCAAAAGAAATTTGAAGCTGATTTGTAGTGTACCAGGAATACCAACTACTTTCCTGTTATTGGTATTAAATTATTGTAGGTAGAGTATAAATTATTTGTGTTTTGTAGTCACTTATATTTATGTATATTTTAAACGTTTAATGTATTTATTTAAAATATTTCTTTTCAATAAGAAGCTGTTCTTTAATGTTCTCCACCATTTACCCCCCAAATACAATATCACGATACCTGGAAGAATAATTATATTAATATAACAGTGTGATTCAATTTGCATTTCCATTTTGTATCCCACTTTTATAATAATATAATAATTTGCTTTTACCACGCGTGACCAGTGTGTGAATAGTTTAGGGCGCGCCTGTGGGATTATAGAGGAATTGCAACATTTTACCCTCTCAAATGCAAATGTATACAAATAAACATGTTCAGTTTTGGAGTTTGTGTGGTGATGCATATGAATTGCCACACAACAGAATCAAGATCTGTAACTAAATCAAAAATGTCCCCCTATTTGTATGTAAAATATTACTTTAGTGAAAGTAGAAGTCTTCAATTTGAGTAAAAGTGCAAAGGTTCTTGCTTTCAGAGTATCAGATATCTTGTGATTTATTATTGCTTTAATGTTATATTGTTATGTTAGTGATTAGACTCATTATTAAAAAGCCTCTTATGTCACCCTGGACCCAGATCTGTTAATAGGTTATTAAATGAGTCCGACACTGATAAACATTATCATGAGCAGGTGAGGAATTTCTGTCGGCGGCTATTTGATAGCAGGCAAACTTTCATTTTAAGATGCATTTTAAACGTTACATCAGTTTCCCGTCTCTTTGATTCAGCATTCAAAGCATTCAGCATTACAATACAAAATATGTAAAATATAGAATGTACAGTAAAGTGTAATAAAAATATATGTAATGCTTTTAAAATAAAATGAGGGAGGGAGAAAGAAAAATAGTGAGCTCTAGTATTCTAGTTGGAAAAACAAGCAAAAAAAGACTTTTTTTAGTGATCAATATATAATTAAACGTTTAATGTGTTTGTTGTGTAAGATGAGACACTAGATGATTTTAATAATTTAGCGGAGATTAAATTTATATGATCACAGCCACTTGAAGGTGAATTTGAGTAAATGATAATCATTTTATTTTATTATAATCTTCTTCAGCTGTTTTTGGCGTCACTTCTGCATGCAAACTAGTCATATCCAAGCATTAACACTGAATGTTAGTTATCCATATTATGTTAATGCCAATTCTTATTTCACCTCATGAGAGTGTGAGCACTACACACTAAGGTGAAACTGGTTGCTGTGTAGTAATGCTCTTTTGCTCAAGAGTTACCAATCATCATTTTACATTTACATTCGCGACACTCTTATCCCGAGCGACTTACATTTTATCTCATTATACATCTGAGCATTTGAGGCTCAATGGCCCAAAGTGGCGACTTGGTGGTGCTGCGTAACCCTGACGGATTAGTTTTAAAACGCATACACAACAAAAGATTTAGCTGTTACAGGCTAATAATAGCTTACTCGTTAAAGAAAATGACCACTTGAATAAAAATGTGCTTATCTTACAATGCTGTGTGTTTGTTCAGATTAAGAGAATTACAGATGTGGGCAGATAAAGCATTTGAAAATTAATGACTGTGAATTAGTGACTTTATGTTGTGTGTCTTTGTGCTCAGTATTGCAGGCAGTGATTTTGTAATATCAGTGTTCTCTGTTCTGTATTGAACTGTAAAGACAGATATCGCATAATGTAGTGGAGTAAAAGTAAAAAAGTACCCCAACATGGTAATACAGTATCTTTGGAGCTATTTGAGTTTGTCTCTCTGACACGCTCTCATGATCTCCCCCGTTTCCTTTTAAAATGGTCCGAAGAACAGCTACCAAGTTATTTATCGCCTTCACCAGTGATATGCTATCCCATGCTGATTAAGGCTCTAATCAGTGCTACAAACACAAATTTGCTTTTAAGATAATGTATAAGGTGTGTTCTTATTCCAAATGGATTGTGTGCTTAAGCTCGTTTCCTAAATACTAGAAATCATTATTGCGTGTATTTTTCTTTTTTTTCCTGTTGTTCTCAAGCGACATCACGATTCATCAAAGCTGTCAAGATAAGACGTCAGGGAAGTTTGTGAAGAGAATCCAGGAAGTAATGTCCAAACAACTTTTAATGTCTCAGCAGATTAGTGTGGAAGATATGAAAATATACACAGCTCCTTTACGTTCACAAGGCGTGTGAGACGCTATGCTTTGCGGTCGGTTTCTAATCTTCTGTCCTCATCATTTCTATTTAAGTGATTATCGTGACTTCTCATGACTTTTGTGGTTGTTGTTTGAAATCTGCTATCACCGTCTCGATAGCAGTGCTGCAGTTGCTCGTGAAGGTTAACAGTGAGACACGAGGTGAGGGTGTCGCTCGTTTGCCGTGAGAATCTTGGATTGACTCACACACCAACACGTGCACACAGAGGTGCACTCTGGATTGAGAAAATGGGTCATTCAGGACTGTTAGCGGTGAGGTTTTTATCTCAGTCTGCCTCAGTGTGTCGGCTCAGTAGGGTTCCTTAAGTGATTACCTGTCAGAGCGCTTGGATTCTCAGGGTATCGCGTGTATCATAGACAGCATAACCGAGCAGACCCAATTCCTTTTCTGTCAGAGTTTCACACCGGATAAACTCAGGAAGCGTTAATTTTTCCCTCTCTATTTCTAGATTCTGACCTGGCCTGCTTCTTTTTCTGAACAATGCACCTTAACCACAGGAGGATCATATGCCACTACGTTCAAGGTTTCCTTGAGGGAGCCAGGTTTAGGTTGTGTCAACCCGAGATCATGAGGTACTGTAGGTGGAAGGTCGGCCACACTCCCCTCTGCAGTGCCGATAATCTTATTCAGTCATTTATCTTCTTATTTCTCTTGTCCTGTACAGGGTTGCCATGTGCGAGGCGGGGGAAAGCCTGGACAGGGTACCAATCCATCACAGGACGCATGATACAGTATGCGGCAAAAATGTACAGTACTAAAAATGGCGCATGTGCATTTGTCGATGGGTCATCGCTCCAGCAAGTATGTGTTTCCTGTAGTGAAAAGGAAGTTGTGTTGTGCAGTTGCTATTGGAAATGGGTCTCTCGACGGAGGAAAAAATATTCATAGTTGAGTGTTATCTCCACTCATACGGAAGCGGTCGTGAATAGGGACCGAGTTTGAAAAAGGTGGCAGAAGACATTCCTTCTTTCCCATACCCGTCCCATTTTCCTGATGAAATAAATAAATGAAATAGTCACATAGTTTCCTTTCAGTACAGTATATTTTTTAGGGTGACATTTCACATTGTCCAAAGCTAAATGTTGCAATTAGTAATCCTGGGATTTTCTGAATGTGCGATTGTACCCTTACATCGTGACCCGGCATAAATATTGAGACTCAAGAGACCTAATTTGGGAACATTTCCTTTGTAAACGAAGCGATCGGAGAAAGAGCAGAGTCCGAAAACAGAAGATGTATTTATGATAATAATTTTCATCCCTAGACAGGTTTGTTAAATATAGCTGATGAACAGCTAATACGCTGTAACATCCCTTCCTGTAGGTCTGAACATCTAACACCGTTGTACAAACAGCACAGCTGGCATTTGCGCTTACGGCGAGAAGTAACAACGATCTAACTGTTTTTTTTTTTTGTTTGTTCGTTTTGCCACCGGGTCATTTCAGGACGTTTTCTGAGAGTGTTATTTACTTTGACGTTTTTTTTGCTCGGCGCTCTAATTGCAACTTGTTAAATTCTTGCTGCTCATCACTGCTGCTATAGTGACCAGGCTTTTCCTTTGTGTTATATTATTGCTTCGGGCAGCGTTATCATTAGGTCCTGTGGCTAGTAAAAGTACAGTGCGGTCATGCAGGTTGTTCACATGACCTTTTAATTCTCCAGTTCCACACTGATGCTAACCAGATGCTCTTGGAAGGTCTGGATGCTGGCTCTTCCTGACATGGTTTTAACTTCTGTAAAAAAAAAAAAATGTAAAAAAAAAAAAAAAGAAGAAGAAAATGAACTCTCAGCTAATCAGTCACCTCCTCGGAGACAAGTCCGCTCAGCAAAGAGAAACAGGAACCTTGTCGAGGGGGGTTTTATATGAAAGCCCATGTCTAACTTGGCACAGTTAGTCTGGGGACTTTCACAATCTGTTCGAAAGACAGACAAAGTTTTACTTGCATTATCCAGAGTGTGACTCCCCCTTTTTCTTATTTTTAACATCTAAGCAGTTGAGGGTCGAGGGCCCAATTTGGTGCCACTGGGATTTGAACCTGAGGCCTTCCGATCAACCCTTAAACCACTGCCCACTAACCTCATAACTTCATGGTTGATGATTTGGCCTCCTTTCAGTATAAATCTATCATGTAATTTTGTTAATGTAAATAAAATCACCTGATTAACTTTTTTGTATTCTGGGATCTTAAAAAACAAAAACAAAGAGCCTGAAAGACTGAAAATATTAATAAATGATATTAGGAGAAAATATGCTGTTTTATCTGATTTGATTATAATGAATTTTCCATATGACATTGGGATGGAAAGATTTTCCCATCCGAATACAGTGACCCCATGATAGTTTCAGATTCCTCTTGTTGGCTGAAAGGAGAGGAACCTGATGCTCTTCTGCTATTGTAGGCAATCCGCCTCAAGGTTTGACAAGTTGTGCGTTCTGCTTTTCTGCTCACCTCAGTTGTAAAGAAGGATTATTTGAGTTAATACAGTCTTCCTGTCAGCTCGAACCATTCTGGTCATTCTCCTGTGGGCTTTTTTTTTTTTTGTTCCATCAAGGCATTTCTCCAAAGCTGTTTTTTTCTCCACACTGTGTAAATTCTAGAGCCTGTTCATTAAAAAAAAAAAAACAGGAGATCAGCATTTTTTAAAATACTCCAAACCAGCCTGTCTGGTCTGGTTTGTGTGTCTGCCAACAACTATGCCACATGCCGTTCTGATGTTTGGTGTGAAGCACCTGAAGCTCTTGGTCTGTACCTGCATGCTCCTATGCACCTCACTGGTGCCACTTGATTGACTGATTTAAATAATCGAATTAATTAGCAGGTGCACAATTTATTTTTGTTGTTGTTGATCAACCTAGTTCTTCTGCTTGAAATGATAGATCATCTGACATTATGTTTAGGAGCCTTGAAGCTTTTTTCTTCTTCTTTTTTTGCAGCTTTGTGTAGGATTAAAGGAAGATTAAAGTTTTTTTTTCTTTTTAAATCATCCCTTTTATTTAATTTCAGCAAAGGAGAATGTTGTGCCACATTTTGAGGAAGTTATGGATAATAGTCATGCGCTCCTGATTAAGTTATCATGTTTCAGCCCTCAGTCATGATCATGTGAGTAATTAGGCTATGCTTAGTCCCAGTGGGGCTGCATTTGTTACACATTTCTTTTACATTGATAGTGTGTGTGTTGTGTCCCTGAAAAGACTCATATGGTGGAAAAAAGGAGACCATTATTAGCCTTATTTTAGTATCAGAATGTTATTCACGTACCTCAGTGCATATATATTAGGCCTGCAACAACTAATCGATAATTATCGATAATGAAATTCGTTGTCAACGAATGCCGTTATCGATTAGTTGGACTTCCAACGTTACTGAGGAGCGCGACCACAAGATGCACAAATACACAAAGATACACAGCCGCTTGCGCAATGGAGGTTACAGAAGTGTCTGCAGGAAAAAGCGCCTATGGCGTTATATTCCTGCCACAATTGAGCGCGCGGTTCGACATTTTGATAGCAGACAAAAAGCACTCTATGCGCGTGCAGTGTCTCGACTGCGCGCTTGCAGCTCAATTATGCGCGTGCAATGTCTCCCCTGCTTGCTCAACATGATCTCCGCGCATGCGCGACTTGTCGATTCTGTGCGTGCTCGACGTTGCCTTCACGTGCAAGCAACATTCATTTTCTGTGCGCGCTCGACTCTACCTGTACGCCTGCTCGACTTTATCCAGTGTTACAAAACTGCCACAAAACCAGCCAATCACAGACTTCCACACACTACTTCCACTACTACTAATTATTGTTAAAATGCTGTATTTTGCGTACTCGAATGCTGTTATTTATTCGTTTATTTATTAGTTTTTTTATAAAGAGACAAGTCAGCATAAGTGAGTTCATTCAAAAATCAAAAAAGAAATCCCCCATGCACTCCTTAACAAGCAGCCACTATAACAGATGCTATCCAATATAATAAGAGTACAAATGTTTTGCTTTTTTATTTAATTATATTTTAAAATGTCAAAATTAAAGATCATTAAACTCTATATGTGGCTTGTGAATTTTTTAAAGTTTAGTTATATACATAACTAATAACCTGATTTATGGTTTTGTATAGTTAAAAGTAAAAACATCAAATTAAAGAAGCGTTTAGTTTTTATCCGATTAATCGAAAAAATAATCGCCCTACTAATTGATTATTATAATATATATAAAACCTAAATAGCTTTACTTTTTTCATCACTTTGTAGAAAGAAAAAAAAATAAAGGTTGTCGTGTTCTCATCAATCTTCAGAGAAATATTAAAGGCAAATTCTCTCCCAACAAAGTGGCTGTAAATTTCCAGAAGGATGACAAGTCATCCCGCTGTGTTGTCAGTGGGGGGAGGAGGCGTCACTACATGCAGAATCTCTCGAGCATACACCAAAAGTGCGCGCGGCTCTATTTTTAGCGCCGGCAAGTATCCAGGCAGATAAATTTGCAAGCATCATTGTGGTGTAACTTTTGAGCACTTATGGGAAAAAGATTAAACAGTGTTCTTTAGCAGATATTTGTGACTCGTACGCAGGATCGTTTTAATTCGTCTGTCAGCGAGTGATGGATGGCTATAGCACCTTTTACGGTGTGGAATGGTGCATGAGGGGGGAAAATGTTGCTTCTGTATTAATATGTTCATTTCTGACTCCGGGGTAAAATAAATCTGATAAATTGAGAATCATGAAAGAGTACATAGCGAGTTTGTGCATCAGACAGTTGTGCATGCTTTTGTTTGTGTTTCAGACGGCTTTCTGAAAACCATGAATAAAAGTAACTACTTCTAGGGCTGCATGATTTGATGAAAAAACAAACAAAAAACATTGTGAATATTTTTGACACACATTGCGATCTAAACTGCGATATTTAGCTATTAGTGTAGTATTTTGTATTCAAACATATTTATGTAGACTTGCAAATCGCAAATAATACCTCAATTTCACTAATATGAGGGGTGTCAATATTTACTACCTCAAAAGTATAAAAAAAAAATAGTGACGTACATAAGTTATTGGCAAACTCTACATAAAATTCCTGACTATACATATATAATCTGTAATAAATGCAGTCTTTGTTATGTATAAATCTAACAGGTGCATCTTGCAATTTTCATTTTTAAGTAATTAATTATTTTGGACTAAATAAATATTCATGATGTCAACTTTTTCTGTTTTGAAGTACAATTAAAATATAAAGTACAATGCTTTCTATATAAAGTACAATTTTTTCTGCTTGTACCTTATTTTTGTTTTATTTGGATTTTATTTCATGTTCTATTTTAAGATTGTACAGCCCTTTAAAATACATTTGACATTTATTTTTGTTGATTTACAAAAGTAGAAATTAAATTTCACCATCATTTAATTGTTAAGCTGATATTCAGCTTAATGTATATATTTATTTCTTAAAACATACAAGCAAAAAAAATATATATATATATATTCTTGTTATGCAGGAAGGTTTAAGCTTGTGTAAAGAAACTCTGTAACTCATAAATTTCCTTTAAAATTAATAATCTCTTTGTATACGTTGTTTATATTTCATGTGATAAATGTAGTGCTTTTAAATGAAATCAGGTACAATGTTAATAAGGGGGGAAAAAGTTTTTTCAAGCTTGTCAGGAAACCTGAAAAGTTCTAAGCTGCAGACGTTGGCTATCACACTTGCCTCTTTTTCGTTAACTAACCCAGACAGTCTATGTTCTGGTTCTATTTGAAAAGTTTATGGGTATTACCTACAACATTTATTTATATCATACTACCATTTATTTGTAATATCTAAATGGAGTAGTCATGCAGAAGACCTGCTTTTGCACAGTATTTTATATACTATATTTGTTTTTGTAGATATAGTGAAATTTCCAGAAGTTCCTTTAAAGCAAATACCAGGCCAGCTCAATATTTGATTATGTTGGGTAGATAAACGTAAAACATGATCTTAAGCATTTTAAAGTTTGCATTCATTCTGCCTTTTAATGCAGATATTCTTGTATTAAAAACAATTTTACGATATTAATAAATAAATCAATAATTATTTTATTATTTAATAATAAAACAATATGATCAAAATATGAACTATTTAAATTTCCATTAGAGAAGGCACAAAAGAAAAACAGTAGGGCATTAAATAGTGATTAAGCAAGTAAATTTAAACTGTCTAATTTTGAAGGAAGCTGCATTGACCATGTTATTACATATTACTCTAGTGTATGTAAAAAAAAAAAAATTTTTTTTTTAAATCACATGAATAAATTGGCAGTGCATACTGATTGAATGTTCAGCTCACCAGACCAGCATTTACATTTTAATTCTGCTGAGATTTTTTTTTTTACATTTGAAACACAAGATTCGCGTTGGATTTTTGCTTCCTATCTAGAACACTGGTCGTATTAAGTGACATGGTAGTCTGCATGACAGACTCTCTACTGGTGTCCCACAGGGCTCGGTACTTGGTCCTCTTCTGCTCTCCCTCTATATTACTCAGCTTTAACGCACCGCACCATGTTCCCTTTTCATCCTCCAGCATAGCCCTCCTGGTCCCACCATCTCTCAGAGATCAAGGAAGACACTGGCTCCTAGGATGTAGAATGAACTTCTTCTAGATGTCCATACAGCTAAGTCTATGGCAATCTTTAAAGAAAAACCCCTTCCCCACAGTGTTTGACTGATGGTACATAGTTAGGAACCTAGTAACCCAGTGTAAGGATCTACAAAACTTAAGCACTTTTGTAAGACGCTCTGGATAAGATCGTCTGCCAAATGCCTAAATGTAAATAGTATGTACAAAACGGAGTGAGCGAAAGAGCTACATGTTGAAGATGATCAGTTCAGGAAGATCCTTGTGGACAGCACGGCTCTTTTTTTTTTCTCCCCTCTGTCTCATGTGGCATTTCTATGGAGACATGGAAAAAGCCAGCCTGTGTCTCAGCAGGGACTTGCCGTGCCTGTTTTTATTGACCGGACACCTTACTCAGTTCCCTTATGTCTTACAAGACACTTGCCTACCCTATTTTGAAATGTGTTAGTTTCACTTCTGCAGTCGGCATATATTAGGGCATTAACTATTCTCTTGACATTCGTGGTTTCACGGTTTATAATGTGCTGTTGTGGGAAACTGCTGGTGTTTACCAAAACACAAAGTTTTTGGGAAGAAATGGCACGTCAACAGGAAGTTGTTGCAAGTTAAATACAGGGTGGACAAATTGTAAATCTGTGATTTTGGCAAGTAAAAGATTCAAGGTAATGTCCCATGTTTTGGTTGCCCGAAATCTTTGTAATCTGCATTCATGTACAGCATGAGAAAATGATTAGAAATAATTTAGATTGTATTCAAGTCTGTCCTGTTTCAGTGATCCCGTGTTCATAGTAGCATAGAAGTTAGTCTACCTCAAGGTTCAACATGTTATGCGTTCTGATGCTTTTCTGCTCACCACAAGTGTATTATGGAGTGGTCATTTGTGTTACTATAGACTTTCCTGCACAGCCTAGTCTGGTCAATCTCGCCATCAAGGCATGTGTACCCCAACACTTGCCACACACTGGATGGTTTGTCAGTGATGTAAATGGTTCATGTAATCTTTAAATAGTGTAAGGCCATTAGTAACGCAACTGCAAATGTCTGTAGGAGTAGTTTCTTCAAATCCCTGGAGGCGGGAAGGGGAGCAGCGCAGCGGCGCAGCCAGTCTGACACATGAGCTCATGGGTCAAAGGGAGAACATCTGCGTGAATGCATGATTACACTCCACTCATTCGTTTCTCGGTCCGCTGTAGTCTTCATCAAGGTTTTTTTTTTTTTTTTTATATATTACATTTATTTTTTATATTATTTTCTCTGTTTTTTTTGGGGGGGCGAGCGGGGGGGGGTATTATAGGTTCAAAGTTCAGATTTTGTTTGTCTTCTTGTTCAATTCACCAGGTTGACTTGCTGAATGAGTATTAGAATGAGTGCTGAATGAGTATTAGAAATCACATACAACAAGTCTCTGACTTATAAACATTCGATTTATGCATTTCTGCAGATATGAACGGACTGCGGTTTTACAAAAATTCCTAGAGGTGAACAAATCACAGATGTAGCTAAAAATAGACACCGCAGTTCACCAGATAGCAATATTTACAATTGTATACATTATTTTCAGTGAGTAAGTGAATGTATAAATTTTTTTTTTATTTTTATCTGGTATTTGGTGTGCATGGGGGTATGGGATAAATGAGTCGGCCTCACTGGTTTCAATGAATCAGTCCGGAAAATGGCTGTTCTGTAAAGCGGTCCTGATGGTGAATAATCAAAATTTTGTTAAATCCTCAACAAAACGTAGTTCACAGTCCAATACAGTGGACAACGACTCTGAGACAAAATGGTGTGCGGGATTCCCCTCACAATTTAAAAGCGCAGAGACAACACGCAGGATTAATTTCCTTATGGTTTTTGGCCACTTGATAGCAGTGTGGAGAAAAGGGACAGATTTAGTGAAGTGGATTGGTACGCTGCTTTAGATTGTATATATCGTGTATAGGCATATAAGTCTCACTTTGTCGGACTTGAGGACAAATCGGATTTGCGGATGTGCTCCCGGAAGGGAACTTGTTCGTAAGTTGGGGACTACTTGTCCATGGAAATCTTTCTTAAGGGAAAGCCTGATTCTGAGGGTGTTGGTGATCAAATTAATTAGTTGCGAGGCGTGATGAGAATCTTTAACCTGCCTGGCAAAAACACTCAAGGTTTAGTCACGCGGGTGCAGCATTACCCCCAAACCCAGGCAAACCCAAATGCAGCAGTCAGAGGTGGATACAGCACAATATTGCTGGAATGAGCGAGCATCTTCAGTAATTTATTATGCCCAAGAAGGTGCTGGTGAAGTTGTTTGAATAATAAATATGTACTTGTCCTGCTGTTAGACCCGTGACAGAAAATCATCATCATAACCGGATCTGTTGAGCACGAACAGCTCTTCCAGCATCAGCTCTCATGGACGAGATCTCCCTCTTGGCCTATAAAATCTCAGCATGTGTCTATCACCTAACAAGCTATTGTTCTGCTAATGGTGCCACACTATGGCAGATAGAGCTGACTGTTAATGAGGCTGCTGGGAAGTCGGCACTCGTCAGGATTGTTGAACTTCAAGGATACTTTAATGGATTCCACTCGAGACGTTTTATTGTTTAACTTGAACTACGCTATCCTCAGAGATCGGTATTACAAGCCTTGGCACAGTGTCATGTATGACGTGATTGACACCCAGAAGTGGTAATTTATAGCAGATACACCAAGATGGCGCCGGTGAGGTCGGCTGCCGTCACGACTGCTCCGACCGACTTTACTTTGTTTTCGTCTTTTTATTTAATTTCTAGTAACTTTAATCCGGCCAATTCATCACAATTGAGTGCATTAGGTACGATAGAGATGCTCTTATTTCTATTGGTCTACAATGTACTCACAATTCGACGTTTTTGACTCCGGATCCGAGCTGGCCGAGTGAGATCCTGAGGGAAAACAAAGGACGCGACGCGAAGCGGCGGCCCCGAGGAAAACGAGCCGGCGTCAGGAACAGGCTGAGAGCCCGTGCACACCGCACTCCTCTGCCTAGTATCTTGCTCGCCAACGTCCAGTCACTGGAGAACAAACTCGATGACCTCAGGGCCAGGATAAAGTTCCAGAGAGACATTCGGGACTGCAATCTTCTCTGCTTCACCGAGACATGGCTGAACCCAGCGGTGCCGGACCACGCCATCCAGCCGGCCGAGTTCTTCTCGGTTCACCGCATGGACAGGACAAGGGACTCGGGGAAGACAAGGGGAGGCGGCGTGTGTTTAATGGTGAACAGCAGCTGGTGCAACAGCGCGAGCGTTGTTCCTCTCGCACGCTCCTGCACACCCAACCTGGAACTATTGACCATCAAGTGTCGTCCTTTTTATCTTCCTCGGGAGTTTACATCGGTCATAATCAGCGCCGTTTATATTCCGCCACAAGCGGACACGGACACTGCCTTATGCGAGCTGCATGAGGCACTCACACAGCACCAGACACAGCACCGGGACGCTGCGCTCATTGTGGCGGGGGACTTTAACAGTGCCAACCTCAAACGCGCAGCGCCGAACTTTCATCAGCACATCACATGCCCAACCAGGGGTGAAAGGACACTGGACCATTGTTATACAACAGTCAAGGACGGCTACAAGGCACAATCTCGTCCACCGTTTGGGAAATCCGACCATGCCGCCATCTTCCTCATGCCAAAATATAAACAAAGGCTTAAACAGGAACTTCCGGTTCAGAGGGAGGTCGCGCGCTGGACGGACCAATCGGTGGCCGCGCTTCAGGACGCACTCGATGACGCAGACTGGGACATGTTCCGGAACAGTTCCGATGACGTCAGCATGTTTACGGAAGCGGTCGTGGGATTCGTCGGGAAACTAGCGGATGATACCGTGCAGAAAACCACCATCAGAACGTTTCCCAATCAGAAGCCGTGGGTGGATAAAACCATCCGCGACGCTCTGAGATCTCGCGCCGCTGCCTACAACGCGGGACTTGCATCGGGGGACATGAACCAGTACAAGGCTGCGTCCTATAACGTCCGGAAGGCGGTTAAAGAGGCGAAGCAGCGCTACGGAAGGAAACTAGAGTCACAACTCCAACAGAGTGACTCTAGGAGCCTGTGGCAGGGACTAAGGACAATAACGGACTATAAAGCACCAACATCCGGTATGACGAACGCGGACATGACTCTGGCAGACGAGCTGAACACCTTTTATGCTCGCTTCGAGGCTGCAGCTAAAGATGCTAGCGTTGCTAATGCTAGCGGCGCTAACGGCTGCAGAGAGGAAGTCACTGCCAGCACCGGAAACGCGTTCATCATCTCCGAGCATGACGTGAGGAGAGCCTTCAGGAGAGTGAACATCAGGAAAGCAGCAGGACCAGACGGCATCTCAGGTAGAGTCCTCAGAGCCTGCGCAGACCAGCTTGCACCTGTGTTCACAGAGATATTCAACCTCTCCTTATCTCAGTCGGTGATCCCCACATGCTTCAAAGAGTCCATCATTGTTCCTGTTCCGAAGAAACCACATCCTGCTTCCCTCAATGACTATCGACCTGTAGCCCTCACCTCAGTGGTGATGAAATGCTTTGAACGGCTGGTCAGAGACTTCATCATCTCTTCACTACCCGACACTCTGGACCCACTACAGTTTGCATACCGCCCGAACCGCTCCACAGATGATGCCATCTCTCATCTCCTCCACACAACACTCACTCACCTAGACACTAGAAGGGGGAATTATGTTAAAATGCTTTTCATCGACTACAGCTCAGCATTTAACACCATAATTCCCTCCACACTCACCACCAAACTGGAGCATCTGGGACTCAGCTCATCTCTATGTCAGTGGATCTCTAATTTCCTAACTGGGAGACCACAGGCTGTAAGGATGGGTGGACACGTCTCAGCCTCTCTCACTCTCAGCACTGGAGCCCCACAGGGCTGTGTTCTGAGCCCCCTGCTGTACTCTCTGTACACACATGACTGTGCGGCCACTACCAGCTCCACCACCATCATCAAGTTTGCTGACGACACCGTCGTGGTGGGCCTGATCTCTGACAACGACGAGACGGCCTACTTGAAGGAGATTGGAAATCTGGAGAACTGGTGCCAGAGGAACAACCTTCTTCTAAATGTCAGTAAAACAAAGGAGCTGATAGTGGACTTCAGCACTAAGCAGGAGAGGAACTACCAGACCCCCGTCATCAACGAGAGCCCAGTGGAGAGAGTGGACTGCTTCAAGTACCTCGGTGTTCACATCACGCAGGACCTATCCTGGTCCTGTCACATCAACACCGTGGTGAAAAAGGCCCGACAGCGTCTCTACCACCTCAGACGCCTGAGAGACTTCAGACTGCCCTCCAAGGTGCTCAGGAACTTTTACTCCTGCACCATAGAGAGCATCCTGACGGGAAACATCGCATCCTGGTTCGGGAACAGCACCATGCAGGACAGACGAGCCTTACAGAGGGTGGTGCGATCAGCTGAGCGCATCATCCGAACTGAGCTCCCTGACCTGCACTCTGTCTACAGCAAGCGGTGCTGGACCAAGGCCAGGAAGATCATGAAGGACCTCAGCCACCCCAGCAATGGACTGTTCTCTCTGCTGCGGTCTGGGAAGCGCTTCCGCTCCCTCAAGGCCAATACAGAGAGACTGAGAAGGAGCTTCTTCCCGCAGGCGATACGGTCTCTCAATCAAACCAACACACTGGACTAAACACCTTTGCATTTTCTTGCACACACAGAACGGACAATTATGTCAATGCACATTGCACATATATGCACATATGCACATTTTGCACACTTCAAGGACTTCTTTTCACACCCCCCTCATCTCATTAAAAAACTACCTCAAGTTTTCACAGACTATAGTCGCAATATATTACATCACATCCCACTTCTGACAAGAGCACATTTTTTCATACTTCAGATTTTATGTATATATATATATTTTGTAACTTTGTTGGAATCTGTTTTATAGGTTCCTTTTGTAAAAATTATTTAAGGTCACGGAGCGGTCGTATAAGCATTTCACTGCATATCGTACTGTGTATGACTGTGTATGTGACAAATAAAATTTGAATTTGAATTTGAATTTGAAGTGAAATATTTTTTACAGTTGTCACTGGTAAACAAATCATGAATTTATTGGTAGCTAGGCAGTAAAACCTCCATGTTCCCCATGTTTTAGTTTCCATGGAAACCTGAATGACGAGGCAAAAAAAAAAGTACTTTATTGTATAAAATAGGAAATGACCATGTACAGTATATGATCATCTGCGTAGCCCTGTAGGCTGTAGATGTAGTCTCCTACATACGAACATTCGAGTTATGAACCTTCAAAGATATGAATAAGCGTCTGTACTTGTTCAATTATGAAAATTAGGTCACAAATGTCCGGCATAAATTGGCACATGTGTGCAGCATGCATAACACGATATCCGGTGTTGTGCGCTAAACCAACACCCCCACCCACCACTAGTTTGCGCCCCTATTACGCGATCGCATTATTTGTCACATGTACCTTACAGCAAAGCTAGGAAACTGGGTTAAGGATACAGTGCCCCCTGCAGGAGGTTTGAGCTTTGCTTAATGGCTCAACAGTGGAAGCTTGGGCGGTGCTGGGGTTTGAACCAACGAAGTTCTGATCAGTAACCAAGAGTGTTAACTGTTTGAAATATAAATTGGGAATTATCTGTAGATTTTTGGTTCGATTTGATTTTTGGGCATTGAAATATATTATTTAGTGTTTATTGTGTGATTTATTTTCGAATATATTCATTGAAATGCCGTGTAACTTGTTGCTGGACAAACAAATCATTTGTAATTTTTACAGCTCAGTTTTATAAGAGTGTACAGAGAATAATCTGCACACAAACAATGGCGTCACTCAACATGAACAGTATTTGAGTGTATTGAGTGTACTGAGAGCCTAGTGCAGGGAGCAGAGTCCTGAGGGGTGTCTCCTCTTTACTAACTTTAATCACACAAATAGTAATTTGCCCTCATTGTTTTATGACAGTAAGCCCTCTCTCGACTCAGTTCTGCACGCCTCGCCCTCCCTTTTTCTCACAGAGTTAAGGAGGCATGTGGTGCTTTGTCTACAGGCTCTAGAAGAGTGAGAAGGAAATCCACGGCACAGTGATTTATTGGGGAACTCGATCCTGGAGCATTTGGACTTTGTCCGCGGGTGAGCAGCGCCAATGGGACTGGAGAGGCTTTCTTAAGCCACCTGCTGTCCCAAGACTCCTCACCTGTGAGACCATAGACAGACACGTGACAGGTGTGTGTGTGTGTGTGTGTGTGTGTGTGTGTGTGTGTGTGTGTGAGAGAGAGAGAAGGAGTGAGGGAGAGGAGCTGGAATGATGAAGCCTGGGAGTGGGGTTTTCTAGGCATAGTGTTGTAAAGCCTCTGAGTTTTAGTGAATTGTCCTGCCATAACAACAATTTAGATTCTTGTTTCTTAGCACAGTCTCGATTCTTTTACATAGAGCTCAATCAGATGTTTCCATTAAAAAAAAAAAAAAAAAAGGTAATGCTGGAACTGTTTTCATGTCCTGAGTGTTTTTTTCCACCTATTAGTCCATTTGCTGCCTGACTCTGAGGAAATGTCAACTTTATTGTTTTGTTTTGTTTTTTTGGTTTGTTTGTTGTGTGGTTTGATTGTGTTTTCACAACGATTACAAAAGGAAATAATGTTTGCCGTTAGATGTGTGGGAAGAGCTGAAATTGTACTTTGGTCAGTAGGGGAGTGACTTGAAATGTTCACATTAACCTGCGGAAGAAATGATATTATGTAACCATTTTTAATCGTTTTCTTGTGTTATTGTATTACAATGGCTTTGCAAAAAAAAAGTCAGAAAGAAAATTTTTGTTCTTTCGATATTTTGGACAAATCTTTTCTCTAAAATCTCTTCAGTACTTGCACCACATTTGTTTTATTTTTGTTTTTTGTTTTGCTTTTTCACACCAGAAATACAGTTATTGGTGAGGTATTGTGCTGCCACCTTTTGTTCTTGAAACCAAGTAACCTTGCTATATTGTGATATTGGGGTCTATGTGGTTTGCGGTAGGTGTGCAAAACACTGGTCAAGGGGAATGAAAAAGCCTGGGAGTAAGCAATTTGATCAGGTAGACAGTAATAAATGGACATGTCATGTTTTACCCACAGGGAAAGACCTGTTCAACATAGTTTTAGACTGATGGTGTTCTTAGTCCATGACCTAGTGAACCAGTATCAGGATTTGATAAGTTGAAGGAGGTTTGAATGTTACTTGTTAGTTGCTAAAAGATTGTCTTTTCTTTAACTCAGGCCTGTCTTTGTTTTTTTCCCCTCTGGTATGTGTTTTACACCTCTTATGAAGCACTACGAGGAAACCTGCTCATTAAAGTGTTACAGCAAGCGTCGCTGTAATAGAAGCTCGTTGTAACCACAGGAAAACCTGTTCTTACAACTACACTTAGTTTATCAGTGTAATAAAGTTTACTCATTCTCACACAGTGGTTGCACACATTTCTAATACAGACAACTGACACAACATGTTTTGTTCCAGGATCACAGCTGTAGCACAGTAATTAAAGGTTATAACTTTAATAATGGATTTTAGTAGCTAGGCTTTAGTTGATTATAAACGTGTTGGGAGTTTTTACTTGACCCTTAATTCCGATGCTTGCTATCTGGACATCACATTTAGGAAAACAAGCCAAAAAAAAAATTATAAATGGACGCGCAACAAAACAAGTTCAGAAATCAAGATATTTTGTATTGAGACAAAAATATGGTTGAGTTTGCTGCTTTTGCTGTTGAAGTCCCTGCAGAGTTGCTCATTTATAGACTGTCGATAAGACTAGCTATACAAGACCACACGCCCAGGACATGCCGAGGTCACACTCATGGCCCATATGTCAAAACCCAGACTCTTTTTTAACTTTGTTTGTTTTGTTTATAAGATAAGCTATCATACAGGTTATGTTTTTGCCGCTTGTTCATGAAATTTAGTAACTGATGAAAACATGATGTAAGCTGTTCTGAGCATATGAAGGTTGGCAGCGTGTCTACAGTACATTTTGTTTCCCGCAGTGAAAATGAATCAGGTTCAGATCATTTTCTTGGAGGAAATTTAACCATTTTATTTTTCACCAAGGCGCTCTGGTAGTCTCAAGCTTGTGTTGTAAATGGATGAAATGCTGCAGATGTGAACAACATTTTAAACCATAGTAATCACTTTGTTTCAATCTTGTTTGTAAAGCACTTTTAGCACTGGAATTGTATAATGTACTAGTGTTTAGTTCCTGTGGTTGACGGGTAAAGAGTTTGTAGAAATAGTTAAAAGGTTAAAGCTGAAAATAGGCTGATCAGCATTTGACACATAACTGCTCATAACTTCCCTTCTACTCAACGATTTCATTTAATTTGTGGCTCAAGGTTTTCATACATTTTTCCGTTTTCATAGTGTACTCACCATTTTTTAAAAAATATTTGTGTATACTTTTTTTGTGTGTATGCCATGCTTTGTCACTCTTGTTTGTGTTTGGTGAGGGTAGTGGAAGTTTGTAAATTATTGCTGCTATTTCTGTGTCCTCCGCACTTTGTGTATACACGGTAAATTATCGCATTGAAGTTATGCTGAATAGATTGGGCCTGTTGAGTGAAGCATATGGCCACGCCCACCCCAAGGGAAAAACACTGAATTGATTGGCTCTGTTGAGTGACACGTATAACCATGCTCACTTCAAGGGAAAAATGCTGAATAGATTGGGCTTGTTTAGTGATGCATATGGCCACGCTCACCTCAAGGGAAAGGGCTGAAATGATTGGTTCTGTTGAGTGACTCATATAGCCACGTTTACCTCAAGGAACAGTCGGCTGGACATACAGACAGAAAGACTGGTTTCTGGTCCTCCAATGTATGAAACATGAAAATATCATTAAAAGAACAAGTTCTGACTGGTGTAGAGACAAAAACTTTGTTTTATTGATATAGATCACTTTGATTGATGGATCTTTTATTATGATAGACCACTGTGATGTTCTAAGATGCATCATCTCCCTTTGTCCTGTCTTACATCACACAGTGCATGATAAGTCTCCTGCTTTATGTAGTTTTCTATCAGACATGGGGTGATCAGTTTTAGTCTTTGTATTGTAAATAATGCTATGGCCAATAGAGGTGGGAGAAATTCGGGGAGGTTGCCATTACTCTATAATCCTACAGGTGGTGCACACTAAACTAGTCACACCTTGACAGGCGGCACTGCATTCCGTGTGGTTGGAGCAAATTATTTAGTTTGTTTATAATCGTACCATAACCTAAAAAAAAAAAAAAAACATTAAATTGGCCTTAAATTGAGATTTATAAAATTGTAATGCTAAACATTTCTCAATACAAATTCATATTGTAATACTGTATGAGGAAGTCCTTTAAGATTTTCATCCTTAATTAAGTGCGACCATTTGAAATGTCTGATGTGAGGCCTTTAAATTTGTTTTCCAAAATTGTGTTGCATTTGTGGGTTTTATTTTTTAAGTACATGTTGAAACAATAGTCCTGTATGAACTTTACTATCCTGATTTCTGACTTTGGAGGAAGGGAAAACTTGATGCATCTTATCTCCCCTCATCCATGTTTGCCAAACAGATACAGCCATGCTAGCCTTCCATGCATGGAATGTTTTCACACACACAACATGAGCCAGGGATTCAATGATGAGATTAGATTGACCACCATGATTGTTTATCATGAACGCTTACCTGTACACAAATTAAATGAGTGCTGTTCACTTGTAACACTATGCAGACACGGTTTATTTAGTTAACGTCATTGTTATAGGGAGCTAGTTGTAAATTTAAATTTTCAAACTGGTTCGGTTTATTTTCAGTCATATATTTCCTTCTACAAGCATTCTGACCTGGTTACACTTCACTAAACCTTCGTCCAATGTAGGTCAAGGCCGTCAAGGCTGTTTAACTGGGCAGCAGTTCTGTGAACTTCCTGCTTTTGGATCAAAGAAACTCCGATTTTTACAAGGCACATCATTCTACGTCACGCTTTTTTTGTTTGTTTGTTGTTTATCGTGTCTGTTTTTTATGGGTATGCCCAGATTTCTTGTAAATTCCTGAAGCTAGTGACTTCCTCTTCTGTGAAATGTTTCCCTTGTAGTACAATTTTCTACTCGAGCATTTCTCATCAAGTCCTGTTTTCCTGTTGAGTAATGCAAAAGGGGAATCTCCAGGCTTCCTTAATAGAGGAGCTGTGTGATTTATGCAGTTTAATTAATATTTTGTTGGTTGATTCAACTATAATCAAATCATTGGTTCAGTTTTCTGATATTCTGAACTGATTCAACCCTAATGTTAAACTGTCTAAAAGAGGAAAAAAATATCATCCTTGAACGTAAAACCAGAACTTTTGGCAGAAAATGCAAGGTTGTTTTTTATCTTCCACAAATACTGCCATTTTGCAAGAGTATCGCTTCTTCTTTTAAAAACGGCAAAACCGCTACCTACTGAACTGTAGATGAGCAGGAAAGAGAGCACGAGAGAGAGAAAGAGTTTTTAGTGCTTAAAAATTTGAAAGAAATATAGGCTGCTTGAGACAAACAGCTGCTGAATCCCAATTCTTAAAAATCAAATAAAACTAATAATCGACCTGATTTACTTTTCAGCTCTCTGATCTGTCTGCGTAAAAGAACTGTTTTAGAGATGTAAGATTTTTGAGCCGTTTTTACTGTTTGTGCACAAGTCCAAATCGGAGTGGAACAGAGACTTTTTTACTTGTTTGCTTTTAGCTTTGGTCTCGCACCCAAGAGTTAAAATGAAAATGGAACCCGCTGGTAGCAAAAATGTGTAAAAATGACTAGAGCAAATAGAGCTATATTATGTAGTTTTTGTAATGCAATTTTTATTTTTTACAGAATCAAACATTATGGAAATTATTTTGAAAGATGTGTATAAATTATAAATGTTTTTATAATTGTCCCTGATTAAGCAAGTCAAGGGCGACGGTGGCAGAGGGGGGAAAAATCAGTGAGGGGATGATAGGAAGAAACCTTGTGAGGAACCAGACTCAACAGGGGCCGCATCCTCATTTGGGTGATAACGGATAGCAGGGATTAATTTGCGGTCATACTGTGTGCTGTGTGTAGTATTATTATTATTAGTAGTAGTAGCAATAGTAGTATAGCAGACGAGGTGCTGAAGTTGTTGAAACATTTTTGTTATTTGTAATTTCTGTCCTAAATTACTGAGTGCCTGCAGTCACAAATCATCAAAGAAAAACAGCCTGCATCTAGAGTTAGCTTTTTTTATTAGAGAAGATAATCAGAACACATGACATTAAGTTTAGATTTTTTAGCTCAGTTTGTGCCTCGTGGGTCAGTTTAGAAGCACTACAAAAACAAACAAGAAAAAAGCCTCTAAAATATACATGTTGTTGGGTTCACTTCCTGAAGTGAATTCAGGCTCTAATCTAACCGTGCTGTGCTGTATTCTTACCTTCTTAAACTAATTAAACTGAAAGGAGAAACTGCTCCAGAGTTTGTTTCAAACTAATTAAATACTGCATCTGTAAAAGCACTCCAAGCTGTGAATTACTTCAGATTTGAGACCAGTTCCAGAGTCATAGAAATGAGAGCAGGGCTACTTTAAAATTATAAATATGAATAATTCATACAATGTATGGGTCAGTCATTATATTTGTAATATAGTTAAGTTTTCATTGTGAACATTTGTGTTTTTTTTACTTAAATTTTTTTTTTAAGTTTTACCAGTCAGTTTTGGCCCGGGAACACAAAAGTTATTATTCTGTGGCAAAAATTCTGTGGCAAAAGTTATTATTCTGTGATTAAAAAATGTAACTTGTTTCAAAAAAGTGACTTTTGGTAAGCATTTCAGTGAAGTACTCTGTGATTAAATTGCACAATAGGTATCATCTTAGTATTTGTTGTACTTAAAGTCATTTCTATATATAAGGCCTGCAGGACATAGACTACCGCTCAAAAGTTTGGGATCACTTGCAAATTCTTTTTGTTTTTGTTTAATGATCTATTTTCTACATTCTACATTGCACATTTATTGACATTTGCACACACCCAGGACACTTATGGACATTGCATCTACACATTCATGCATATTTGCACACTCCAATTCAATTTCAATTTCCACAACTAAAGTTTTCTATATTTTATATATAGCCAAGTTTTGTGTATCTATTATTTCATTCCATGATATATTTCTTATTGATTTTTTTTTTTTTATGGTCATGGGTGGTCATATAAACATTTCACTGCATACTGCACTGTGTATGGGACAAATAAAATTTGAATTTGAACAATACTTGGGATTTCAATACTATGAAATAGCACATATGGAATTAGGTAATTCCATATGTAACAACAAAAACAGTCAGTTGTTATTTTAAGACATTGAGATCAGCTGTTCTGGAACAGTTCTTGCAAGAACAGTATTGTCAAAACCCATCAAGCAACATGATGAAACTGGTTCTCATGATAACCATCCCAGGAAATCAAGACCAAAACTTTACCTCTGCTGCAGAGGGGAAGTTCATTTAGAGTTACCATCCTCAACCATCACCAACTAACAAACAGCCCCTTGGATTAGAGCCATCACAGCTTTACACATCATATGTAGCAGATACATCTCAGTATCAACTGTTCACAGTAGATTATTGCATATTTTGGACGCTTTCAGCATTGCTTTACAGTGTAGAAAGAAATAAAAATCAGGAACGACCATGGAGTTAGAAAGTGGTGATGTATGTAAAACTGTGGATTTATAAGGAAAATAAAATGAAGTGACCGGGAGCATTGAGTGTGAGCCAAAAACTAACACAACATGAGGGTTAAAGTAAAACCTAATAGAGCATAAGTGCAAAAGTGCTGGAGAGTTTGATTTTACTGACTTTCTCGACTTTACAGAGTTTCTCACTACACGTTCTCTGTATCACAGTTGGTGCTGTGTGTTTTAGAATAAGTCATGTCCTAAAACCAGGGCAGAGTATTAAGGATGAATAATAAACATGCAGCTGCTCGGGCACCCCTGACACATTTTTCTTTGCTGTAAGAGATGAAGCACCCCTTCCTGCAGAGCAGAACTCAGGGGTTTGCAAAGTATCTTTGTGCCTAAAATGCCTAGCTTGGGTGCCAGACTGTGTGGGCGTGCATGTGTGAGTGAGCGAGTGTGTGTGTATGCTGTATCTGCACTCTCTCAGTGAGTTGATTAGCTGCTCACTGTAGCGTACAGAGATAAGTTTATCTCCTCAGGGGTAATGATACAAATGTGCAGTGCAGTTTGGCTTGTGTGTCCTGCCCTCTCCATTATCATAAGGCTAACATAATTAAATATCGAGAGCATATTTTTGGCAAATGGAGCACAAAAAAAACAGCAGATTTGATTGGTGCGTGATAACAATCTAGCAAAGCTCGTTTGTTTAGTTAGTCAAGCCTCGCATGCAAAGCATTGCTCTAAATCTAAATCTTTCCGTCGACCGTTAGATCGAAATGTTTCCATTTTCTTAAAATGTATCTCGGACTTGCTTTCTTTTGAAACGCTGAAAGTTGCAGCAGGTCGCCAGGTAATCATGATGCACGCGGCATACGTTTTCCACTAAAACGCTAAACTAAAAGTAAAGCCGTTCCTCTGTAGACGAGTCCGTAATCCCACATCCGTTTTATCTCGAATACCTATTTAAACCTGATCACGGACACGATTCGATACCTCAAAAAAAAAAAAAGAGCTGTATTGTGGGTCCCCCTTTTTTTCCCAGGTCTGTCTTGCTGGCTCTCGATCCAAATATGTTCCCTATTCAGGTCAGCTAAGAGACTTTGTCAGGCAACAAGCGCACCATTGTAGACTCTGCTTTGTGGGTCCCACAGTGTGACTCAGCTTGGCGTTAATGAGAAATGGCTGGCAGGTCAGATGCTGCTACGGTTCATTCATCCCTCCTCGAATGGGCCAGACCTTGTGGAGGCATGGCTCTCTTTGCCACTGTTTGCTTGTTTCTGGCATCACTGGACTCTCTGTGTGAAAGCTTCACACTTCAGATGGTGGAAAAAGCTCTGGGTTTTGACGTGAGGGTTTTTTTTTCTTTTCTTTTCTTCCTTCTCCTCCTTTCTCAGGGTATGTGGTGTCCTGCTTTTCCTTTATCCCCCCATCATATGTTGAGGATTGAATCCAATTAAAGTTTATGGGCATGCTAAGTAGAGCTGCTGTATTGTCGACAAAATATTAACAACACCCCCTCAAAAAAAGTAGATTATTTGAATCAATGTCATAATTCTAACCATCCATTGGTAGCAAGTCAGAGTAACTGGACTTGTAACATGTATACAGTCGACCCTCGCGAAGTCATGGTTCAGAGTTCAGAGGTTCAGTCGTTTTTGTATTTTAGGATGCCTTAGAACCTAATAATTGTTTGTACAAACTACCGCAATTTCATGTAAACCACAAATATCCTTTTTTTTTGGGGGGGGGATTTTTCCCAATTTTCTCCCTAATTTAGTCGTGTCCAATTCCTCCCCGTCACTAGGGGGCTCCCACATTAAGGCTACTACTACCACTCAGCCGGGAGGGCCGAAGACTATCACGTGTTTCCTCCGAACCACGTGACGCCAGCCGACCGCATCTTTTCGAACTGCTCGCTCACGCACCGTTGGGGGCGGCGTAACACACTCGGAGGACAGCGCTATCCGCTCCCTCCGCTGCGCGAGCTCACAGACGCCCCTGACTGGCTGTAGAGCCGTGATTAATGTGGGAGCACTATGTACCTCTCATCCCTCCCCTCTGAGAGAGCTCGGCCAATCAGCTCTCTCTAGACCTCCGGCTGCGAGAGGTTACAGCACCACCCGGGATTCGAACTAGCGATCTCCGGATGATAGGGCGAGCGCTTTTACCACTGCGCCACTCGGAGGCCCACAAATATCCTTTTTTGTCTTTTTTTTTTTGTGGAAATATGTAATTTTTCATGTGTTTAGATGATAAACTATTAAGAACAATATAATTTACAAATTTTGTAGCGTAATTATTAACGTAAATGCAGCTAAATTTCCATATAAAATATAATACTGTAGTACTGTACGGATTTACCTTTGCGTTATTATTATTTTTTTTAAGGGTAATGTACTAAGCTGAGTTTAAAATTAAATTAAAGTGTTTTGGGGGCATATTTTTACCACATCCAAAATTAGCAGTTTTTCACAACTCGGATTCAGAATTTTAGGGGTTGACTGTACATCAAATTTGTCAATGTTATTTAACTTGAGAATAGCAGTTTAACTAAATCAACATATAGATTTTTATTATTATAATAATTATTATTATTATTGGTTGTTGTTGTTAATAATAATATTATTACGGGTCAGGAATTTTGGCTGAAAGATCAGCAGTGAATGTGAAGGACCGTAAGTCTTTTAAAGAATCAGCTTTCTAGTATGAAGGTGTTGGAATCGACATAAATGCTTGCTCATTTGCCCAAGACAACCAGGTTCATGTTTGCTCATCCAGTTGGAATGGGAATCACCAGGGGCCACCGCGTAGGATATCATCACGATAATTTGCTCCTACCACGCTGGATGCTGTGCTTCCTTTTAATGAGTGAATAGTTGAGGACACACCACCTGCAGGATTATAGATGAACTGCGGCATATTTTTAACCTCAAAAAAGGTTTTGGACGATACATGAATTGCTACACAAAAGAATAAAGATACCAGTCAAAAGTTTGGTCTCGGCTTCTAATTCCATGGTCTTTCCTGGTGTTTTTTTTTTCTTCTTTTTTTTTCTACATTGTAAAACAATTCTGAAGCCATACAAAATGTGCAATAATCTCAGTTAATATTGAGATGTATCTGCTACTTATCATCTGTAAAGCCTTCATAATGGCTCAAATTTGAGGCTGATCTTTATGTAACAATAACAGTCATTTGTTATTTTAAAACACGATTACCTAATTCCATAACTGTCACTGTTAACCCCCCCCCATCCTCCCTCCCCCCCCAATGCTCACAGCTCGTCATATTTCTTGATAATAGTGCATGCAACGATGCAACGAGTGTTAGTCAATCATTTAACAGGTGTAAAGTTTATAAATAGGATAAGTTAGCTTGTCCGTATGGTAGTTTTCATTCTTTAAAGTCTGACTGGTGAGCCCTGTTGCGTGTAAACAGCCAGACCCCTTCCTGTGCACAGATGTTTGGTCATCATGGAATCGGTCTCTATTTTTTCTGCATGTGGAATGTCTTGTACTTTGTGGTTTATTAGATGTGTCCACAAATGGAAGTAAATTGCACTCTCATAGGTGTGTTTTAAAAAGTTCTCTGTTGAATTTTGGAATTAACTAAAAATTCTACGTGTTACCGAGAAGTGCGCGGAGTGAAGGCGTGAGATTGCGTTTATTAAATTAAGTAGATTTCAATTGCACACTCATAAGCGCATATTGAAAAATTTACAGCGCCATCTGTTGAATTTAGAGATGAACTGATGCTTTTTTTTCATGGTCAATTTATTATTATTATTATTATTATTTTATTTATCTATCTATTTATGTATTTATTTATTTATTATTTTATAATACATTGGTGTATTCCACACCTTCTCTTCCTGTGGGCCGATTGAAATGAAACGAGGCCAATAGGTTACTTCAAGCTCGGCCAGATACACCTGTGAAAATCCTTTTAAAATAGTTGTTTTTACATGATGCGTGACATCTTGATGTGTTTGATCACTTATCTTGCGTCCCCCCCCCCCCAAATATTTATTTTTTCAAATCTTCGATGTACAAACATTTATGTACAACATTTTACAGTTTTATTATATGTATAGAGAGATGTAGATTGCATTTGGTCTGCTTAACTTCAAGAGGTAAAAAAAAAAAAAAAAAAAAAAAAAAAAGGAGGCTGGCAAAGTAACAAATGTTTGCTATTAATCATTACAAAGGACTAGCTTGTTTCGTGTCCATTAATAGTAACTATAAATGGAAACAAAGTGTGATCTGTTATTATTGACAACTGTCTGTAGTATGAAAGGAATAAAATGCATAATGTGCTGGGATTAGAAAATAACCAACTTTGCTTCTCGATGTTACTGTCCTGTCATTAATTATTTTCCTTTAACAGCCCATTGCTTTGTGTTCGTTCCATAAAGTTTTTTTAACACTGGTCCTACTGAAGTCTCAGACACATGAGAAACCCTCCTAAAGGTGAAGTTTAAAAAGACTCATGCTTTATAGCAAAAGGAATTAGTCGAGACTGGGTGAGGAATTGGACCCGCAGTGTCCCGTAGTCAACTTCATATCTCTTGTGCCTCGTTCCTCATTAGAGCTTCCTTCCTGTATGTGGAGCAGGTAATGAAATTTTAGCGTGGCTAATGGAGTGGATTTAATATCAAAGTGTGGAAACAGTCTGTCCTCAGTAATGACATTTTGCAATTTATCTACAATGACAGGATCATTTTCTACAGCGCGGTATCTAAGATGGAGCTCCCGGGGCTGTACTTTGACATCAGCTTTGTGTACCACCATGATGAGCATTTCTAATAGTCTTGTGTTTGCTCTGTGTGTGTTCTTAGGAGGATTCTCCATGGTGTTCCTGGCACGCACCCACAGCGGAGTACGATGTGCTCTGAAGAGGATGTATGTGAATAATGTGCATGATTTAAACGTCTTCAAGCGAGAGGTTACGATCATGGTGAGTCGCTAAAATAAGCCAAGACAGCACATCATCCGATACAATCTGAGAACACAGTGAACCTCTTTAGTCTGTACTTTAAGAATTTGATAATAAATTAATTTCTGATATTTCTGTCTCTGTATTAGTTTTTTTTTCTTTCTACTATTGCCTGTCTGTTTTGTCTAAACAGAAAGAGCTGTCAGGCCATAAGAACATCGTGAGCTACCTGGACTCCATCATCAACACAGTAGGAGACAGTGTGTGGGAGGTTCTCATCCTTATGGAGTTCTGTAAAGGTCAGGATGACTCTGCTATACTCCTAATGTAATGTTTCTGTGCATTACTAATTATTCATAAACCGGTATGTACCGGACCGAAACAGAACACGAATTTCGGTGCCATTTAAATGCCTGAACCGTCGATTAATAAATTTGTTCTCTGGGGCTGTGATGATGACACAGTTGCAATAAGCATTAGATTCATCAACACACATGATTGCTAGTAAAATTTAAATACTGCATTCATGGCGTGTCAGACATGATCGGAAAAATAAATTATTTTCGTAATTAAAAAACTCTTGAGGACCCCGGAAAGCTTTGATAATACATATCCAAAACATTGTTGCAGTAATGTTACTGTCCATTTTATTTTTGTAGATTAAATGTTTATTAGATTAGATAAAAAAAAATTAGAAGCACAACTCATCGGGAAATGAGACCATCCGAGATGCGTGTGAACACATCTTGCGTTACACTCGCTCTGACGGCAACAGGTGATCTTAACTATAACTTAAGGCTATCTTAACTTGCTAAATTAACTTTCGTTAAAATGTCGAAAACTAAACGGTCGAAAGTGTGGTTATATTTCAAAGAAAGGACTCCGCCCCCACGACGTGAAGCAAATGTTTTACCGCAGTGGCGTGTAAAGGGGGAAATGCGTCAAATCTAATGAAACATTTGAGGGCACACGGAATAAAGTTAAAAGCAGAGGAATACATCGTGTTTGACAGTTTGTGGACAACAGCTGCCACTATTGGTGTGGATGAGCCCAGCCCCAGTCATACCAACTGTAGCAAAAAGGATTATAATGACGTCAGCAGCCTTTCCGCAGGTTAGTAGTAGGCTAATGTAATGTTAACTGCAAAATGCTAATTTTGCATTCATGCTAACAAATGGTCAAACGATTTGTAAAATACTAATGTAACATGGATTCTGTTTATAATTATGGCTTACCAGCTAGTACTTAAACGTTTAATATATTGTTCAATTTTAAGCATTCAATTTTTTGTTCAATAAAAACGTCTTCTTGAGCCATCATTTTGTGTCTTTTGCAAAATAACAGTTCAGGCACCGTTTTGGCACCGGTACCGGTTTAAAAGTGTCAATTTGGCACCGGTATCGAAAAAAAAAAAATGGTACCCAACCCTATAAAACATATTCCAAATATTCCCCTGTTTCCTGCCCTATGTTAAATGAATAGATTTTCACTATTGCACATGAAGGTGTGTAAATTCTTGGCTGTGTTTGTTTTTTTTGTTTTTTTTTTGGAAGTTTTGCACATTCTCTCATTTTACTATTGAGAAAGTATGCATTTCCTTTGCATACTTTGTCAAAAATGTCTCAAAAAGAAGCTATTTACTTCACAAAACAGTTCACAGTCCAATACAGTGGAAAACAGCTCTAAGACAAAATAGTGTCCGCTCAAGCTCGCAGACAACACTGTTACATTTCACATTTATGAAATTAAGCACTCGTTAGGTAAACATATCAGGAAATGTGGCAGGCAGTGTCAGGAAAGGGGACAGATGCACTGCTTAAATTTAGTCAAGCAGATTGGTATGCTTAACATTGTGTATTCGAGTCATAGGTGTATGAGACTCACTTTGACTTGAGAACAAATTCGACTTACGAACGTACTCCCAGAACGGCTTAAAGTAAACCAGGCACTAAACACAGTACAGCCGTACTGTGTTTAGTGCCTGGTTTATTTTAATCTTATAATTGCTGTTTTTTGTCTTAAACCTATGAGTGCATAAAATGACTGTAGTCACAACCTTTCTTCACAGCGGGTCAAGTAGTAAAACAGATGAACCAGCGGCTGAATGGTGGCTTTACAGAGCCTGAGGTTCTCACCATCTTCTGTGACACTTGTGAAGCCGTGGCCAGACTGCACCAGTGCAAAACAGCAATCATCCACAGAGACCTGAAGGTACTAATTATGTTATGGATTCTCAAGCCAAAAGTGAATTGGTGTAGCTTTCAAAAATCAACTGTCCAGACTTCCCAGCATTTTATACAGCATTTTTGTAATGGGAGTCACCAGTCACCTCCTGATGATACGATATTATCATGAAATCTAGGTGCCCATTTGATTAAAATTACGATTTTATACAATTATCAGGATTTATTAAATATCCACCATTCGATAATAAATTTTTCCCTAATTTGTTACAATTTTGAACCTTTGGAAAAAGTTATTATTAATTAAATGTATCCCGTTCCTTATAACATTTAGTTTTGTCACTTATACAGAATAAGCATTTTTACTGAGCAGCATGTATCTCAGTCATCTGATATAATTTTTATTTCAAAACAAAATTGGCAATTAATTCACTCCTACTACATGGGATGAAAATGTGTAAATAGTTCATAGTGTACCACCTGTAAGATTATAAAGAAGCTGTGATGTTTTAGCATCTCAAATGCCTTCAAAGTCTCAATCAACGATGAGCGCGCGGGTTAAGGGTAGCGTGCATGCGGGCACGTGGAGCTTCTAATGCATGTGATTATCGACTCGTGTAATGAGTGGGTTTGAGACTAATTCGCTCTCAGAGTTAAAAGTAAATGTTAAGATTGTAGGCTTGTAACTTGAATAGAATAGAATAAAACAGAATCGTCTTTTATTGTTATTATAGCAAGTACAACAAAATGAAAAGTGCCATTCCTTGATTAATAAAAAAAAAACAAACGTCAGTCTTCTCACAAACAAACACACACACTCCCACAAAGTATACATTCCGTTATTGCACAATCAACAGTGATACATTTTTGCATGAGTTACATGAATTGCATTAATTGCAGATATTGCATAAATAATTTATTCTTATTGCACATTATTTGCACAATTTTTTTTTTCATAGCAGCATTAGGATAAAAACTGTCTTTATATCTACTGGTTCTTGGTTTAAATGTTCTATAACGGCAGTAGATCGGATCTTGTGTGATTTTTGATAATGTAACGCCATAAAAAATGCTTTTGTTAAGCAACTCATAAGCTCTGATGAGTGTCACAATACGTGAATCACCATACAAAAGAATCACGATTGATTGCTGAATCAATTTTTTCCCCATCTCAAGTAAAATTTGGGGTGCATGCTCATTTAGGAAGGTTATTAAAAGGTTTGTTTAAGGATATGATATTGTCATGGAACTCTCCAGAAAGCTCCACCTCTTTCCAAATCTCACATTAGAATTTTGAATTCTCCTATTTGAATGGCACATTTCGGTCAAGGTAAATTGAGAATCTTTTGAGTTTATAAACATGAAATGAAATTTATTAATGTCTAAAATTAAATTAAAATTATTTCTTAGTGACGCCAACCAAAAAAATTATCTGGGGAATATAGAGAGAAAGCCTATCAGAACTTTAGTCCATGTAGAAGCATCTCTGCTTCAGACTGTGCTCTCTAATTTAGTCTTCTCTCACTTTTTTGTCCTCCTTTTTCTGCCCTTTGTCACGTGTTGTGGCATCTTGCCCTGCTCTGCGTGTAATTATATGTAAACGAGGAGGGAAGGAAAGCCGAAAAGAGGCAAATGAATGCACTTTGTCCTAACCAGTTGTTCTGCTCCTGTAACTGTGACACTAAGCCTCATTTCCTAAGACGGTTATTCTCTCCTGATAATGTTATTAGCAAGAAATTTTAGGGAAACTCGGGCATGACAGGCTTATTAGTCCCAGGCGGACAGGATCAAGGGCGTTTTTGGCAGGCAGCTGTGGGAACTTGCCAAAGTTGCCAGTCACCTTGAATCGTCCACTTTTGTCTGTCATGAGCAGTGGGACTTCTCAAGCACTACTTAAACTCTTGTCTTCATGCAGGTGGAAAATATCCTCTTGAACGACCAAGGGAACTATGTGCTGTGTGATTTTGGAAGTGCCACCCACAAAGTGTTGCACCCACTCAAAGATGGCGTGACTGCTGTGGAGGACGAAATTAAGAGGTAAGCCCAGGGTCGTGAAAATGTTGAAGTGTTTAACATTAGCAATCAGATTAAGATCAGAAATGGTTTCCTCTCACGCAAGCAGTTTGGTTATGAGGATCAGCTGCCTATTGAATTGAATCACTTTTAATATCCTAGTTTTTTTTTTCTGGTTTTAATAATACATTAATGTATTTCTTATGCATCCACAATCATAATAGTGTAGCATAAGCACACCTACAGTGACCTCTGAGTTATTGGTACTTTTAATTAAAAAAAATTTTTTTTTAAGTTTTAAAAAGAAAAACTACAAAATGTGATATTTTGGACTCAAGTATGGTATTAACACAAATGTACGAGGGTGAGTCATAAAAAATAATCCGCATCCTTGCTCTAGAATTTATTTTAGTCAGCTTTTAAAAAAGACAAAATACATCATTACATCATAATCTCCTTGCTTTTCACTACACTTTGTCCATCTGACAATAAGCTGGTAGAGCTGCTATCAGGGAAGCAAACAGGTGAAAATCAGATGGAGCAAGATCAGGACTATAAGGAGGATACTTTTTTTTTTTTTTTTGCAGAGTGTCAACAGTGTGGGAAGAAGTGCATGGACGATCATTGTAATGCAAGATCACAACGCCCTCTGTGTTTAATTTAAAGTTTAGGCTTCAGCATTTCAGTAAGCATCTCACTGTAACGAGCACTGTTGATTTTTAAACCTTTTTCCCTGATTAATATAACAGTACTGGCCCTCGAAAATCCCAGAAAACTATAAGCATCAATTTTCAGGCCGATGGTTGACTTTTGAACTTTTTCTAGGTCTACGATTGAGGACTTTCCATACTCTGCTGTTTACTCTCAGGCTTATAGTGAAGGATCCATGTCTCATCACCTGTAACGATTCTCTTTAAGAAATCTTCACCTTCCTTAAAATATCGGTCCGAATTTTGTTTGCAGATATCCAAACGCACTTGTGGGTTGTTTAGTTTTTTTTGTGGTCTGAAGGTATACTTGATGCCTAATCAGTGCACGCTGCTCTTCTTTCATGCAAATCACAATCATGAAAGGCGTCTATTTTTGCTCACAACACAGTTAAGAATGAACTGACGTAACACGTTCACACCTGCACAGCAGTGAATAAGGAGACAGCAGCCAAAGCACAGATAAGACAATTCGGCCAACAGAGGTTTTAATATAACCAATGTGCAGATGTTTTTTGACTCACCCTTGTGTTTCTTTTAATAGTTATGTTTTTTTTGTTGTTGTTTTTTTTTTTATTCTACAAAATTAGATTTCAAAATAATCAGCACTATTACAATGAATCCTCTCCCTGCTGTGGAGAAGATAAGATTGCTGTAATGTCTGACAAGATTTCCAGCTCTGTACCCAAGCTTATATATTTCAAGCTTACATTTTTAGGTCTGCATTAACTTTTTAGTTTAAAACGCAACTTGAAGTAAGGTTCTAAGACAGAATTTAGAAGTGAGACTTAGAACAAGCATTAACTGTGTTACTTTAATAACTTTCCATGCTGACTTCTAAGCATGTAGGGTCTCGTTGTCTTGTTGAATGGGTGAATTAGGGCCAAGCCTAATCCCCTTGGCTAAGAAATATTCTGACTTTATGATGTCATCAATATTTGAAAAAAAAAAAAACAGCCACATGGCTCTAAAGCATCAATAATTTATGATTATACTTTCATCAGAGTGAAAGTTACAGTACGTAATATATTAGGATTTGCTGTCCTGGTGGGGAACAGAAACTACTGTAGTATGAACCTTTGATCCTGTCTTTTGTGTGTGCAGGTACACAACCCTGTCATATCGAGCCCCAGAGATGATTAACTTGTACCAAGGGAAAGCCATCACAACCAAGGCTGATATCTGGGTAGGTACACATACACACACTCATTCCCGCCCACTCAAATGCGCGCGCGCGCACACGTACACGTACACAAACACACATACCCACCCCCCTCCTCTTTTGTCCCTTGGTGTATGTGGCTTGCATAAACTCATTGTTATACTAAGGATCTGGTTTGGCCAGGCAGACGAAACGAACCTAGAAGCCAAACCGGTTTCCTTCAGGAATGAGTTTTGTAATGGGGAGGGATTTCCTTGAGGGGATTGCTGTTATTTTTCTGTTTATTCTCTGGACATAAAAAAAAAATCCATATCCAATATTCAAAAGAATCCACATGTGGAATACGAGTCTTAACAGCAACTCGGTTTCTTTTATTCATAGGTTACAAATGTAAACTATAGTTGTTGTTTCTAGTTTAACACAGCCGTACAGTGCTTTATGCGTTAGTATGTTTTGTTTTTTATGATTAGGATTTGCCAGTGTTGTTTGTGTTGTGTTATGAGTTCCAAAACACCCTGTGTACAATCTCAATAATTCACAATGTAAACACCTTTTTTTGTTTGAAAATTGATGCATGAGGAGAAATGTGGCTGAACTAACATTTACATTTTATTTGTAGACACTTTATACAGCACTTGTGTCACACCCAAGTATAGGCTGATTTAGTATTAGTTCTTGAAATTGTCATGAGACTGAGGACATGCGCAGAATCTAAGTAGTAGTAAGTACTTCCTTGAGAAGTTCAAATGAAGGTGGAAGAGTAAAAGCAGAGAAGGTCCTGAGGTTTCCTGATTTCCTGGTTCAACTCTAAATATAGATGTAACGGCTCCTGACCACATAAGTTCGTCCACTTCTGCATGATGTGAGGCAGAGAGATGGGTTTTTTTTTTTTTTTTTTGTCTTAACCAAGGAAACAGGGGTGTAAGAATATACAAGAATAAATCACTTAAACAGAATGGATTACAATGGACCGACATTCTTTTTATTGCCTCAGCTTTGTGGTAATTATCTCAAAAGCAGGCATATGTAAACAGGGTGCCAGTGTCTCTTGTCATTTATTGCTTTGTGTTAAAAATAGAAAGAATTGTGCACAAGTTCATCGACAATGTTGACACATGCTTGTTCGTTACTTTGCAATGCTCATCAGCATGCAGGTTGATGTCACGTCTCTTATTTGTTTTGGTGCAATTATGAACGAGTTTACATTTCACGTTCTCTACCTCTCTTAGGCACTTGGATGCTTGTTGTACAAGCTGTGTTTCTTCACACTTCCATTTGGGGAGAGTCAGGTCGCCATATGTGACGGAATCTTCAGCATTCCAGACAGCTCAAAGTTTTCCTTCAAACTGCACTGCTTAATCAGTAAGTGCCAGCATGTCCGTCAAATCATATCTCGTTCATGCAGATCTGCTTTTCTGAACCTCATCCACATCTGGCGAATCGGAAGGAGCTACATTAAAACAGCTGCTTTAATGCTGCATCAGCTCTCAGTGAGATGTTTACTTTTGTTGTACTGCCACCTCCTGGTAGTTATCAAACATTGTAGATTTTTTTTCTCCCCTCTGTAGCTATTCATTCACAAATCCTTTCATTCACGATTTCTTTTAACAACTTAACAAGTATGGAAATAATCTTCTGAAACTGTAATAGTATTGGGAAAGAAAAAACTTGAGAAAAAAAAAGCTTCCAAACACAAAAGTAAAAGCAAACCAAGTGTAAATAGATAGATACTTTTAATTATTTTTAAGGAAATTCCAGATATCCAGCAGCAACACACAGACAACTGTGACAATGTGACAACTGACCAGAAATTGATAGTGCAGTGCTAGAACAAAAACTACAATGTATATAAGAAGCATATAAATAATCTAAATCAAGAAGAAGAAAAAAAAAAAAAGAGAAATGGTTGATTGCAGTGCAGCCATTGATGTGCAGTTTTATGTGCGACAAAGTGACAGTGCAAATAGTATTAATTGTTTAAATATTTGTCCAAGTAATTGTGCAAAGAGCAGCACAGCAACACAGTTCTCACGCAGGTTTATGTGAATGCTGGTGTTTTATTTTTCACACTTGTAGGATATATGTTGGAGCCCGATCCAGAGAAGAGACCAGACATCTATCAAGTCTCTTACTTCGCCTTTAGACTTGCTGGAAAGGAGTGTCCAGTGCCAAATCTATTTGTGGGTTCCGTCACCACAATATATAATAAACAAATATATTTGTCATAATTGCAGTATTGCTTAAACTCTTTCTAATGACTTGACGGAATGAATATTTGGGTTCTGTTCTGCAGAATTCCCCCCTTCCCACATCACTACCAGAGCCACTAACAGCCAGTGACATCGCTGCTAAGAAGAGCCAGACAAAAGCCAGGTATTTGAAATTGTACACGATGATTCTGATTTTTTTTTTCTTTCTTCCACAAGAACTTGGATAAACTCACGACAAAAAGTCAGAAATCATATAATTCCATGTGCACTTCCACGACTGCTTTCACTCATTATAAAAGTCTTGTGCTGAGTGTGTGTATAATAATAATAATTATTATTATTATTATCATTATTATTATTATTATTATTTTTTTAAAAATAATTATTATTATTTTTTGTAGAATAACAGATTCCGTCGGTCCCACGGAAACCTCTATTGCGCCAAGGCAAAGGCCGAAAGCAGCCAACAGCAACGTGCTGCCACTGCCCAACACTGTAACTCCTGTGAAAATGAGTGCCCCACCAGGAACAGTCAGCAACGGACAGAAACGTATGTCTTTGTTCTGCATTTCTTTTGTCCGTTACCCATACTCAGTCTGAAGTATATATCAAAAATGTAACTTTTTTTCCACAACATGTGAGCTAAAGGTAGCGTTTAGCTCTAGACTCTTACAATCTGTGTGTATGGTTTTGTTTCAGCCCAAGGAAACGGGCAGCAGGCAGCTGTGCAGATACAGAGCAGCAATCAGCACAACCGCGTGTTACAGCAGCTGCAGCCTGGAGACCTGAGACTGCAACAATTGCACCATCAACAACAACAACAACCACCACCACAACCACAGCATAACCTGCACCACCAGCAACAAGTCAGTCCACAGCAGCTGCAGTACATGCAGGTAATGTTAGCATGTGACTTTTAGCCAACATTTAAATGATGCAGACATTTTGAAGAAGGCCATACGCCTGATCCTTGATAATAGGAAAACGGATAACTTGTCACCACCGTACACGTAATCATTCATGAACACCATTTTCATGTTAATGGAACTATTCTGGGAGTCCTTATTACCACAATCCCCAATATAGTCCTGAATTTGCTTCAAGCTATTTTCACATTAAAGTAGTTCCTGGGAGGCCAGCATTTCAGACATAAAGCAGGAAATTCAATCATGGCTCCAATCATTAGTGTAGCTGGAGATTATATAGAGAAATAAAGGGTGTTTTGACTTTCATAACCGTCTTTTGTTATTCTGCACAATCAAAACACCCCCAATACATTAAAATGTTCATTTCGTGACTTCTAAAAATAACATGTAACATGTAGTAACCTGTGCTACTTCCACTCCCAGCTAAACTACACACATCAGCTGAGTTTGCATTGTGAATTCAGTATCAGACACGAATCATGACGGCTGAACTTATTTTTGAGCATCAAGATAAAAAAATAAATGAAGCTTGTATGACATACCAGATTTCATTAAATTTCTCTCTCTCTTTTAATGTAGAAGCCATGAAAATATCCTGGCAATTATTCAAAATATATATATGTGTTTTTTCACACGTACTTGCAGGGCCGCATTTTGCAGAGCATCCTGCTGAAAGCACTTGGCTCCTGGTGCTAGTGATCAACGAGTTATGATCTGTAAATTTAGCAGTGTGTCAGTGGCTTTGTGTGACACTTTTTAGAGTGATGCTGTTGATTATAAAGAAAAGAAAAAAACTGTTTGTGAGCGGTCACATAAAGCAGTGTCAGTGCTTTAGGAGCCTATATGAAAGCGGTAATTACCTCGTACAGTGCCCGTGTATGTGGATGTCACCTTTTAATAATGCTTGTTCTTGAAGAAGGATATGAGAATGGTTATGCTTGCAGAGTTCGTGGTTTCAGCACTTCATGTACTGTACGACTCCTCTTTATTTTAATTGATAAATGTAGTGGAGTTGATTTGCAGCACAGCATTTTGTCTTTAGAAATATGGTAGGGGGAAAGCAACAACAAAGACATGAGGCAAGAACAATGGAGCCAAATTGTTGTGCCAGTTTTTGATAGTGCCAGTGCACAGTGCATACAGTATAACCTGAAACATGGCAGAATTATTCCTCTGTATTTTTAGTTCCACAAGTATTCTTCCGTATACACGCTCTGTTACTAAAAGTATGTGCAGGATTTCTCATCCCTGTTACATTACATTTTCCTTTCACTGGATCTCACTAACATCAAACATGTTCAAGCATGACAATGCCTCTGTGAACTAACCGAAGAACTTGAGTGTCCTGCACAGAGGCCTGACCTCAACCTCACTTAACACCCTTGGGATGACTACTGCCTTTACTCCAGGCCTTCTAAACCATCCGTGCTGACCTCTTGTGTCTGAACTTGCTAGAAACCTTCCAAAATCTAATGAAACGCCTTCCAAGAAGATTGGAGGTTATTCTAACAGCAGTGACGGTCTAAATACGGAAATGGCATGTTCACGTTTGGCCACACAGTATGCAGTCTTATGCAAAAGTTTAGGCACCCCTTGATAACAGATTTTAAAAAAAAATATTATTAAAAAGATGTTAACACAGTCTCTCTTGGAAATGGGAAAAATGAACAATATTTTCAGCAAACATTGATGCATAGTTGCTTCTTATGCCATAAATTGAACAAAAATAAAACATTCTGGCGGCACTGTGCAAAAGTTTGGGCACCATAAGCGTTCCAGAGTCTCAGATTCTTTTTACAAGGTTTCAGACCTTAATCAGCTTGTTAGATCTGATGCATGGTGACAGCTGTCATTACTAAATGACAATTTCAAAGCTTTACAAATTTACAAAAGAGAGACCGTGTTAACATCTTTTCAATTAAAAGGAATATCACCAAAGTCTGTTATTTATCAAGGGGTGCCTAAACTTTTGCATAAGGCTGTATATGAGTGCTTTTCAATAAATTAGAATTTAATTAAAAAGTTGATTTATTTCAGTAATTCAGTTCAAAAAGTGAAACTCGTATATTATATAGATTCATTACACGCAGATTAGTGATGGTAAGTTTGGATCATTTTAGTGACTTGGTTCTTTGATTCTCGTTCATCAAAATGAACAAATCCTTTTTTTTTATTCTCGTTTATTTAATTTATTTCTTTTGATCAGAATCACCATCATATCATCTGGTCTGAATCGTTCGTTCATAATGCACTGCTTTATCCAGGAAACAGAATTGAGCGGTTCTTCTCATGAGTCTTCTAGTCCGAGTTGTTTGTGCTTTTGAATCTATTGCGCTTCATAGCATCTATGGGAGCCACGTGACAAAAGAACGAACAATTCGAGCTAGAAAACACAAAGGTAACTACTGATTTCTGTTTTCTGTATGTAATCTATGGAGGTTTTGCGATGCTTTGTGCGTGCACGCCCTGTATAAAATGAACAAATTACTCTCTGAGACTACTTGTTGTTCTTGTCACATTAAAGACTTGTTCAAAAAGAATCGTTCATGAAAGACCCATCACTACCAGAAATTCAGGATCTCAGAAGGGAGCCTGACTAAGTATTGAGTGCTGTACATGTTCATACGTTTCAGTAGTCCAACATTTGTGTTCTAATTAGTCTTAATTAATAATCAAATTTTCTGAGATATTGATTTTGGGGTTTCATTAGCTATAAACAATAATCATCGAAATAAAAAAAAATAAAAAAACACTTGCAATATATCAGTCTGTATGTAATGAATCTATATAATATACTGTAAGATTTTCACTTTTTGAATGGAAATACTGAAATAAATCTACTTTTTGATGATATTCTAAGTTATTGAGAAGCATTTGTATACTTGTATACTATATGTATAAGTTGTGGACGTCCTGTGCCAGTAGCTGTTGAACAAATGACAGTCAACGAATTTACTTTTAATTAGACTTAAAAATGAATAAAAAATAAATACTATTTATTTTCAGTGCCTGTGCGTTCGTTTGTATAAATCTTTCACAAAACAAATTTTGTCACTGGGACATTTTATTCTGTCCATGTGAACTGATCTGTTTATTCAGACTGCATCTTAAATACGGTTTTAGTGTAATTATTGAATATTTAAGCTCAGTATTTCACAGACAGCTATTAAAACAGACTATGACCTATGTGGATGGTATTTTGTACTTTTCTTCTCTGTAGAGTTATTTAAAAAAAAATTAAATTCTGAAGGCTGGGTGTTTTAACATACAGCTTAATTATTATGAGTTTTAAAAAACATACCAGATTACATTTGAAAAGCAGTAAAATATTATTATTCTTTTATTGTTATAAGTCTTATCATATAATTTGATTACGTTATGACTATATTACCTTATAGAGGGGTTAATACAGTACAATAAAAGACACTACTTCTGTTCTCATTACATGTACACACTGCTGTTGAGGATGGCCTGCTTATAGATATATGTGATTGCTGAGGACGGTTTCATTTAGAAACCATGAACTTGGCTTTGGACTGCCTTGATATAATCTGTTTCACTATGATGGCTGTGTGACTGTGGTCACTTTGATAGCTTTAGGCCTGAGATTGAGATTATCATGAACAGATTTGTATGTCGGTCTCAATCAGACTTCAACAGTTTCTATCCAACAAAGTCTTTATTGTATACCTTATATTCAGACTTCATTATAACTAAAATGAATTTCCTGTTGAACAAAAGCTCATTTAACTGTCTAGGACACGGTTATTGAAAATATTTATTTATGGGCATGGTATCTTATATCGACCAAATGAGGGGATAGAGCAGGGCTAGCTCAGTGGTTAAGGCATTGAGCTATGATCCAGAATGTCCCAGGTTCAAACCTCACCACAAAGTTGCCCCTGTTGGGCCCTTGAGCAAGAACTTTAGTCCTTAACTGCTCACATGTATAATGAGATAAAAATGTAAGTTGCTCTGGAGAAGAGTTCTGCCACATGGCTGAAATGTAAATGCAGGAGGCATTCTGTTTGGAGTCTGGTTCCTCTCATTTTATTCCTCATGTCATCACAGAGAGGTTTTTAAATAATGTAAAAAAAAAAAAATCTTAATCCTGAAAAAAAAAGCTGCTTTGTGACTGTCCATTATTAAAAGCACTATATGAATAAAATTCAGTTGAATGAGAGAGAGCACTTGTTTAAAAATTGCTTGTATTTTTTGTTCATTTACATCGAGTCATTTTTACAGACGCTGTAATCCAGAGCAACTTAAATGTTCTTTGAAGTTTTCATCGTTGGATAGATCCTTACACTGGGTTATTAGGTTACTACTAGGTTACCATATGCTCATATGAACTTCAAAAAATAAAATGTCTGCTTTCTTACGCATGGAAACTTAGAAAGACGTGGCTTGGATATTGTGTACACAAAATAAATTGAAGTTGGATCAGTACATTCCGTCTTATATTAGCGGGAACAGACTGTGCTTAAGGGTGGAATTTCGGGCAAGGCTATTTCAGATAACTTTTAAATTTTATTAGCTTGCTTCATGGAATGCCACACATGTTAATTGATTTAGCGTGGGCTTATCGACTCTGGCAGAGTTTTGACTTTAGTTATTTCAGTCGCACACAGACAGATGGCAGTGTGGGCCATGTGTTTGAATGAGAACCAGACAGACTGTATTGGGGAGCACAGCAGGTGGTCATCTGGTTAATTGTGTATTACTCTGTTAATGGGATAGATGGCCTAACACAGCTGTCTTACGGCTGCTCGAAAGCAGTTTTCTCTTCTTGTCCGCATGTGACCAGGACATGTGTTCGGTATTAGCTAAACAGGGCTTACCGCTTAACCCTGGTTGGTTCTGCTATGTTTATTGAAACATGATCAGGATTTTTTTTGTTTGTTTGTTTGTTCGTTCGTTTTTCACCCCCCATATTGGTGTCAGTAGTTAAGGTCAAGAAATGGTGTAATAATAGAAATACTGTATGTGTGGTGATATTCAGTTACTGAATATTAGTTAAAGGCCCTTTGTGCCATTTCTTTAACTATACTAATTAAATTAAGATGTAAATGTTTGAGTTTCCTCGAAGGGGACTGCCTAAAAATGTCTTTGTCTTCATCTTTTAGCAGTATCAGGCCATGCAGCAGAGCCTCCACATGCAGCAACAGCAGCAGCATATGCTTCACCAACAGATGCTGATGCAGCAGTCCGTGTATCATCCACAGCAGCAGCATTATGCAGCTCTGGTGAGTAAAAACACACATGCAGGCAGCAGCCTGGCACATTCATCCTCGTTTTAAAGGAGAAAGCCATGGTATAGCACACACTAATTTAATATAATCAGTATAGTCCAAGTAATACTATATAATAAGTAGTCGTCTTTTTAGAGCATCTGTTTAAAATCCGGGTTTGGTTACGGCTGGACTGGAGTTTAGTACCGTCGTTGAGGCATGCACTGGGTTGAAACAACAACATGTGAATGCATGCAGATATTATTCACTTAAGAAAAGTCCAGTTGGATGGCACCGTTCTGCCTCGATTACTAATTTGGCCGCCTGCACGCCATGCAAAAGCTCTTTGTGCCAAACGGTTGCCGAGTCCAAGTCGATGCCAGTCGGTCGCATCCATCAGTAATTCCTCCAGAAACGTATTTACGCTAAACACCAAGGCGACGCAACCAGGCTTCCTCTAAATACATAATGTTAAGGCGGCACAATTTTTAGCTCATTTTCCACCGAATGGTTACCATCTGTTTAATTTCAGCTGCAATCTGCTCCATGCAAAGCCATCAGGGGATTGAATGGGGGGTGAAATCGACCGATTCTCTGTGTTAAATCGTAACATATGAAGCAATTACACTGTAGGGAAATCTAAGCGGTTATCTATCACTCTCTTGCTGTCTTCATGTCCTGAACGGTCACTTTGGGTTGAAAAGGACTTGGTGTACTTTTCCTTTTTGAGACCAAACATTTGTGCGATGTTTGGTCCCCAAGATAGATGTTTTAAAAATGTAAAAATTACAGAAATACCTTGTGGTGAAGCAAATTTGAGAATGTAAACCGTTTCCAAAGTGTTTCTGACTCGTCCTCGTCAATGGTTGCTTGCTAGCATGTGTGTGTCCTCAGTAGGTCACATAGAATCCCACAGCCCCACCACTGTCATTATAGTCCATTATGCTCATATTATGTCTCTTTCTCTTTTTTCTCTCCTCGATAACAGATCCATCAGTATCAGCAGGCGTTTGCTAGCCAGCAGCAGCAGTGTGCGCCAACACAGCAAGTTTCCTACATTTCCCCACTAGAGTTCCATGCATCTGTGAGCGCCTACAACCCTGCCGGACCCTCACCCGCGGAAGCTCCTTTCAGCAACACCAGGTAGCACCTCCACCTGCTTCAACATCTCTGAAGAGGTTTTAACAGCACTAATTTTTCTCTTCCCGCTCATTGCAGAATGACCGTGCCTAGTTCAGAGTTGGTCAGTCCGTCTCTTCAGACGGTCAGTAATCCTCCTGACATGTCTCGCTGGAACCCGTTCGGAGAGGACAACTTCTCAAAGCTCACTGAAGAGGAGCTGTTGGACAGAGAGTTTGACCTTCTCAGAGCAAGCAAGTGTTACGAGCTAATCCTCAGCTCATTCTGTCTTATTCCATTTGGCAGACCTGCCGGATCTTTTTATGCGTTTCGCAGAAGAGCTGTTCGTTTAAACATTGCTATGAGCAATCAATCGGAAATGTGCCAAAAAAACAAAACAAAACAAACAAACAAAAAAAATAATAATATATATATATATATATATATATATATATATATATATATATATATTAATTTTAACATGAAGTAAATTGTATTTTTAGATGCTCACATTAGACAAGTATATACTTGACACATTTTAACAGCCTACTGCCAGTTTCAGTCTCGTTCTTTCACAAAACACTTGTCTTGTACAAGCATGTACGTTGTGGTGAACAAACTGACTACCCCTCCTGATTTATGTGTTTCTCTTAATAAACTGTCTGATCTTCACAGAGAATCTAACATGAGACCATGGCAACCTGAGTAAACACAAAATATAAGATTTAAATGATCATTTCATTTATTAAAAAAAAAAAAAAGTTATCCAGTACAGGAAAAAACACCAATGCAAAAAAATTTTAATAGTTATTTGTAACACGAATAGCAACATAAAATGGGGCAGGTTTGAGGTATATCAAGCCCCAGCTCCCCCATTGTTGTCATTGTTGCTATGCTGGGATATGTGTACGAAGAATTTCACTGTGCAGTAATGTATACTTGATGAAGTCTTAACTTAAATACTCCAATCAAACACCAGTGATAACTGGAGGTTATCCTCAGACATCACTATGGTGGAATCTTGGCCCACTTTTCTTTGCAGTACTGATTTAATACAGCCACACGGGAGGGTTTGTGAGTGTAAACTACTCATATCTGCTGCTACCCCAGCATCTCAGTGGCATACCTAATTTGGGATTATTCTTTTGCTGCATAAACCGATTGCACTCAAGCTTCAACTTACAGTGCTCATATCAGTTGATGTTATCTTAGCCTTCTGCTTTTACCCATCACTTGTGAGATTGGGGCAGCAAAAGGTTTAAGCTGCGAGTTCAACATCTGGAGATGTTTAATTAATGATCTGACTTTTCTATTTCTAATCTGAATCTAGTTCGTGCAAAGCTTTGTATTATAAAGTGTTGTTTCTACGTCCGAGGCTTTTATACAGCATAGCTGTTAAACAGCAAAGAGGATCCTTTATAAGCCTAGGCTTTTCCTGTTTACTTGGCAGAAGGTTTATTCTAAACTTATATTGTAAGTATTTGCCGTTTACACTAGCTTGTGAGAAGTTTTACTAGAAAACTATTTAAAATAACACGCACAACATTTACTCTTGATGCACCATAGTTTCTTGCAGAGGAACCAGGAATTACCTACAGGCCTTATTGGAATTACCTCACTTGTTTTGCTTCAGTAAATACACTTAGTATTAGTAGTAGTATTATTTAAAACTTGGATTTTATGTTTGTTTAGGTTGCCTTTCTTTTATGTATAATTTTGTTTAAGTATCTGAAACAGTTTAGCATGATATACGAAAAACAAAGAAGAAATCACGAGGGGGCAAACATATTTGTATATGCTCTGTATATGCTCACAAGTGATTTGTGAAGGATTGTGTAAAAATATGCTACCCTTAAATATTACATTTCTCTTCGTGTTTGGCAGGTCTGCTTCAGTTTAGTGCACATTTTGCTTTCTCTTGTCTGACTGATTCGTCATCTGTTCGTAATTTCATCCTGTGTTGCCCTGTGCCTGAAATAACGCTCTCTCTTCCTCTCCAGCAGATAAACGAGTGGAGAAAGCGGCAAGCTTGCAGGCTGGCGGCCCAACCCTGGTGCCAGAGGACCCCTTCGGCTCAGTGCCCTTTGTGGCCAACGCAGGCAAGTTCTAGCAGCTATGCTCCAAATAAAGACTCTGACCCTCTTATTGTCCCCTTCTGCTTATATGCTGTCCACCCCCTCAACTTCCCACTGCACCTTTGTACCTCCTACTCTCTGGATTTACACCAAGTCTCTTCTGGACCCGGGAGTGAGGCGAGATCATGAAGTCGCTAAAGTACAGGGATGGGTTCATGAGTAAGATGAGCAAACCCTGATGGGTATAACGTAGGAAAATGTTATATAGCAATAGGAACAGTGTTCGAAGGCTGCAAAAAAGTGTATAATATATGGATTTTTTTTATAATCCGCTGAACTAAACAAGGCGTAGACAGCATCAAGGTTTGTAGTACTAATATTTCAAAGGTTTTGTTTTTTTTTGGGGGGGGGGGTGTGTGTGTGTGTGTGTGTGTGTGTGTGTGTGTGTGTCTTCTACAGAAAAAAGGACAATGTTTTTTTGTTTTAAATTGAAGCCAATAGGTAATGTAGTGCCTCCATGCTTTTTAGCTTGCCTTTGCCTTTATGACTTTTGTTGGGGTGGCTTCTGCACTTTATTGTTGTAGGACAAAAAGTAAAAAAAAAAAAAATCTCTCTAAATACTTTAGCTGTGTACCAAAAGTGTCAGACTTCTTTCCTAAAGTAGAATATAATGGACCTGAAAATTAGTGCTACTTCAGTGTCGGTAGGACGTAAGTATAAAATATTATCATTTTGGTTAGTGCCAAAAGGACCATGTTTTGGTAAAACCATGATTTTTTTTTTTTTTTTTTTTTTTCAGTCACAAGTAACTTCATATGATAGAGAAGTGCAACCACACTCGTTAGGCTTCACCATTTTAAAGTGCTGCTAATAAAAATGTTGGATTCATTCATTTTGGCATTTTCACACTAAATTGCATCAGTTTGGCATGAAAGAATAGTCTTCTTAATTCTTGAGCAAACTGTTTTTCACTTATATTAAAAGCTACATATTTTGTGTCTCAATTAGTAAATTTTTTTTTTTTTTACTTCATGTTGATAATTGTGGTGAAAGCCAGGATTTCTCAGGTACACACTCATGGATCTCACTTAACGAAACATTTCCAGGGATCTTCATTGCCACTGTGTTTACTTGTCCTTAACATGCCAATTTTGCATGGAGTTAATCACAAGTTTCTCTCCAGTGTTAAAATTGGCTTTGATTCCCTCATTGAGCCTTATCCCTCTTCTTCTTTTTTTTTTTTTTAAACTGTGAAGATAGTTTGCGTTGCCAATTTATGGAACGTTGGCAGATTCATTAAGTTAGGATGAGTTTAGACACATAATCAGAGGACTGTTGGATCTGTGTAGGATCTAAATGTGCACAGTCCTCAATTTCCTGTCTTTTTTTTTTCTTTCCTATCATCTGAATGTGATGCTTTGCTATTTAGCCTATGTTTGTGTGCATTCACTTTTTTCTTGTTCACTTGTTACTTAGTGCCATAGAACCAGGCTGTGTCTGAGAATGCATGGATGTTTTTTTTTTTTTTAATGTGTTACAACCACAGCAACAAAAAAAATCATACACATTCTATATTTCATTGCTGCTTTTTCATTCAACAAAGCACAAATAATCTCACTGACTCATTGGAACCAAATACTGAGATGTCAGTTTATTAATTACTATATGAGGGATACCCAATAATGATACCCTGCTAACTTGGTGTGTACATACAAACAGATTCTTACCAGCTACTTCACAATGCAGTTATCCAGTCAGCCAATCATATGGCAACGGTGCAGTGCATGAAATAAGATGTGAAAGTTGTAGAAGAAGACCACTTCTGAGTTCCACTTGTGTTTGCAAGGACCATGAATATGATGCTGCAGATTCTTGGTGTGTGGAACCTGATTGTGGACAACTTCTGTTGTAGCCCATGTTCATGTGCTTTCTGAGTCGCTTTTCCTCACATTATTGTAGCTGTAGTCTTCCTGTTAGCTCAGTGGATGGTTTTGCTTTTCGGACCATTCCATATATAGACCTTTTTTGTTTTTCTGGTAATTTGTTCCGTCAGTCTGGCCCCTCAGGTGATGCCTGATTGTCATCCATACACTACAGGCAATTTGGGAACGCCAATAAGCCTAACCTGCATGCCTTTGGACTGTGGGAGGAAACCAGAGCACCCGGTGGAAACCCACCAAAGCATAGGGAGAGCATGCAAACTCTATGCACACAGATCCAAGGATTCTGGGAATCGAACCCAGACCCTGGAGGTGCAAGGAGACGGTGCAAACCACTACGCCACCTTGCCACCTTCATAGACCTAAAGTGACTAAAACCTAAGTGTGAACATTCCAGGTTTGTATTTAAGCAGTTTGTCCACTGTTCAAGTCACTCAGATCACATTTACTGACTTCAAAGTTTGTGACTTGTATCGGCAACCTTGCACATGATTTGTCGATTGGACAATTGCATGAAAGTGCAGGTGTTCCTAATAAAGTGCCTGGCGAGTATGTTTGTATGTATTGTTTGGCATACAAAGATCTAGTAATTAATAACCTGACAGTGTATGTAAGGCTGTTTTTTTTTCTGAGCACAGATTAAGGTTACTCTTGGATTAAATTGTACAGGGGCTTCTTTATTGAAAACCCATGCTAGATACAGTATAAGCTGTGTACAGAAAATCGTACCTCGGAAGTACACACATCACCTCATTGCTTTGCTTTTTGTTTAGCCGAAGGTAAGTTGATAGATCTAGAACATGGACTGTCTAAATTTAATCTTTTTTTTTTTTTTTTTTTTGTGTGGGTGTGTTTTTGTGTATTATTCATTCATCTCATTGTTTACGTAAGTTCTGACCTGTATCAGAACGATTGGTACATGTTTTATTAATTGCCTGTCTACTATCTGATGTTGTATTAGATAAAGACAGCCATTCTCAGAGACATCTTGGTTCAGTGGGACATTTTTTTTAAATTTGGGAAAGATGAAAAAAAAAAAACATCTGATCTGAGCCATGTTTTACACTAGATACATGCATGCACATAAAAACAAACAAAAAAGGTACATTAAGAAAAACCGTAACGACGAATGTTAGATTGAAGGGCGTTTCATAGACTTCCTTCATTATTACAGTAGGTGTTAACTCTCTTCAGTGTTCGTATGTTGTCTCTGAAAATAAGGGTGAAGGCTAGCGTAAGGGATTAGTTTCTTGTAGCTACACAGCTTCCAGTGTTAGATGATTTTTGTTGGTATAGAGCATCTATAGTTCTCAACATGTTGCAGCACACCAACTATCATAATGGTAGAATTAATGTAGTACACTCATTCTGCCATCTAAGGTTAATGTCCTGTGGTGCTTTTGGGAGTCCAGAATGCTTCCTAGGCCAAATATTTATAAAACTATAGCAGAAATCTAGGTCAATAGGCTTTTCATACATTTATATCTATTATATATATATATTATATAAGTATAGCTGAATAAGATGTTCAGAATGTTCTGTTCCCATAAAACAGAAATGTAAATGCTTATGTATCATAATGTATAATGATGTATTTCTTTACAAACTGCTAATGATTAATAAAAATTTATCCAAAGCAATACACACTTTTGTTGAGTTTATTATAAAAGTTCCGCTGTCTTGTGGTCTGAACCTCTATACCAAATAATCAAGATGTTTGTGATATCATGAGCATGGCTGTCTTTATCTATTATATCTATAAATAATAATTTTTAAAAAAGGTTAAGCATTACATTACAGCAGTAATTACAATAAGATTTGTTTCAATGTGCATCTGCTAATACTATTATTTCCATAGTGAATTCTTAACTAGCGTGTACACAAGTATGTTTAAATCAACGTGTGCTTAAATCAAAAGGATGTTTAAATCAATGTGCTTTAATCATTAATAAGGTTACATTTTCTGACATTAGATGATTTATTAAGCATTTATGGAAGGAATTTTCTGCGTCACACATTTTTCATTTTAGATCATTTTAAAAGCAGTATTAACAAAAAAAAAGTTTTGGGATTTATTAACTTCAAGAAGATCAAGGACTGCTGAGTGAGCTGTTGTTTCTCCATTATAACACAATGTAACTGGCTTGTCTGAGAAGTTAATTATGTGTATACATCAGTTAAGTTGTCTTGTGGTGATCTAAAAAACAGTCTATTGATGATATAAAAAAAATTCAATTGGCAAAAAAATTGCAGTGGTCTGAAAGAAATAAAATATTTCAGGAAATACTTTTCTTGGAAAATCAACTCACCACCTCATCACTGATGAATTTCTCAATAAGTGGACAACACATGGTGTTTTATTCCTTATTAAGTCTCAGTGGAGGAAATCCTATTAATTTTTGGAACATACTAAGTAATCCCATGATTAACAGCATCATTACAATATAAAGGTTTAAAACCTTAAGAATCTTGTGTATCCTAGAAAACCTTTGGTGTAGTAAATGTAAATCAACATCGGGGCAAATGTTCGTTTGCAGTGCCTTATTTTCAGCGCTTTGACTTTGAACTTTTTATCACTGTTAAATGGTTTAAAAAGAATCCATACATTGATAAACGAGAATAGAATATACTCTCTTGTATCTGTTGCTATATTCAGGATGGCCTGAAAGTCTGGTTCTATAGACAAAAATGTTTTTTTTAATTTATAAATTATAGCAAACGGCTCAAATTGATGGCCTCAAAAAAAGTTTCAACGATTGTGTTGTTACTGTTGGTACTGTTAGACATCTCAGACAAAAATTCCCATTTTCGTGTAATGCCTATGGCTCCAAACTTGTGCATATTTATTAGCCATTCATAATGTATTGTCTAAAATCCACAAGAGGCCCTTGTCACATGGTATGTCCAGGCACATGTCAGGTAAAATGCATAATCTGGCTCCGATATTAATTTTCCTATAACATGGGCGTAGACAACACAGCAGCCAGTTGAGCATCTGCTGACCTCGGGTTTAAACAGCCTATGGCTAGTCATCATAGTATAATCAGATGTCCATGCAAAAGAACATCGTGCAATAAACCTCCAGCTTTAGATCTCGTATGATTAAACTTACACCGCACTCGAAATACCTGCGTTTTGAAATTTCTCTGATTAAAAATGGATCGGCAACGGAGGCTGAACAGCTGCTGTGTTCGACTTCTGCTATGCTTTCACGCCAAATGTTTTTAAAAATATATACATGTATCCTCCCCATGACTTTTTCACTTTACCCCCTCTAGCTTGCTTAGCTCGACTCCCCCTTTCTAAACTTACTCACAGATAACACTATGTTTGGCTAACCCTTTGTCTAGTCTTGCCAGTTTGGAGAGTTTAGATGGTAACAGATTTGCAGATCTGCCTGCACAGCATGAGGTATGGCTCTGACCAGCTATACTGAGGGGTAGAAACGAGGAAAAAGTGCTACAAAATGATTTTAGTGTGTGTGTATGTATGTGTGTGTGTATGTATGTGTATGTATATGTATATATATATATATATATATATATATATATATATATATATATATGTGTATATATATATATATGTATATATATATATATATATATATATGTATATATATGTGTATATGTATATATATATGTGTGTGTGTGTGTGTGTGTGTGTGTGTATGTATGTATGTATGTATGTATATATATATATATATATATAATAAAAAATGTGTGTGTATTCTATTAATTCAAAAGCATCATCTGTATGGACTGGCACGTGTGTGTGTGTGTGTATATATATATATATAAAATGTGTGTTTGTGTGTGTATGTATTCTATTCATTCAAAAGCATCATCTTTATGGGCTGTTCATTTATTTGTTTGGGTGTTTATTTGAACTTTGGTTCAAATGGAGCAGAAAACCCAAAGTAATGTTTAATATGTAATTTCCATTCATTATATGTTTCATCATTAGTATACACAATGATGGCCTTTGTGTTTAAAGCAGATAAAAGCAGGTTACAGGGGGTGCACCATATCGAACAAAGCCTTGAACAGATTCATATTTTTATAATGCATATCCATGGGCTATTTCCCTTCCATCGATTTCAGTTGTCTTTTTAAAAACAGAGGGATCTGGGACTTTGCACGTAGACACACACTCAGTAGAGGATATTTAAAAACACCAATTAATCTGCCTACCTTGCAGATCTTTAGACTGTGGGAGGAAACCCGATCACATGGAATATGCTGATTTACGCATATACGTTTTTAAACATTATTCATAGACCTGTCTCATATTAAGGCATGACCATTTAAACAAAGTGAAACATTTAAAAAAAGTGAAAAATACTCCTTTGTCCATATTTCAAAACATTATAGCAAAGATACTGGATACTATAAACTTATACACGTACAGAACTGTTGCTGAATTCTTTTTTATATATATATTCAGAGTCCCACTGTCCAGTTTTACCCTGAAGATTGGTTCCCTTTTGTGAATAGCTCCTCACAAGCTTCCTTTCAAAAGTCATCAATTTGCCAGTGTCACCATTTAAATTGCACGTCAGGAATCAAAATTTACATTCAGAGTTCTATAAATCTGGTTTGTGACTGTTGTACATTTAAAAAAATGTTGTAGGATTAAATATGATGCTCACTATTGTCTTTTTTGTGTCTTGTTTCTCCCAGGATCCGGTCTTCAAACAGAGCAACCAAACTCAGAGTCTGACACTACTTCTGGTGTTGATACTGACGTACTATCTGCTCCTGAAGACGTCCAACTACCAATTACTACGGAAGAGAAGCCTGTGAAAAAATCCAGCTCATCTGGCTCATTGCCTCATAAAACAGGGGAGGAGTCAGAGAGTGACTTTGAGTCAGATCCTCCCTCACCCAAAAGCAGTGAAGATGAGGAGGTGGAGGAAGAAGAAGGCCTGAACAGCGAGCATGAAGACACTGAGCCGGAGAACCTGGGCCAGAGGCCGTTGCTTATGGACTCTGAAGAAGAGGTTGAAGAGGAAGAAGACAAACACAGCTCTGACTCTGACTGTGAGCAGAGGAAAGCGAAGGTTAGTACTAGAAGACTGCCAGGAGATAAAGTTTCTGAATTTGCTAAGCAGAGTGCTAAAGGTGAACCTGGAACCAATCTAATAACTCCTCCTGATTCACCCGGTGTTGCCATGACCAGTGCAAGTCAAGTGGATGTATTTGGTGCGGTGCCCTTCACTGGTGGTAATCAGCCCAGAACACCACTGGAGAGCATGGATGTGTTTGCCAAGGCCCCTTTCAGACAGCCAAGCCAGGAAAATACAGCAGAGGAGTTTGATGTGTTCACCAAAGCTCCTTTTAGCAGGAACCTTTCCAAGTCAAGCAGGAGCAGTGATGCTCCCACAGGACAGACACCCCCAATCTCTCCAGCTCGTGTAGATGTTTTTGGCTTCTTGCCCTTCCAACCCAGCCACAGCATACCCATTTCCAGAAGCCAGGAAGACGTCTTTGGACCAGTGCCTTCTGAGGAGGCCCAAAGCCCACAGCAACAGAAGCTTAAGCAGCGGAGCCTTCAGAAACTCTCCTCACGCCAGAGGCGTACCAAACAGGAGGCCAGCAGCGGTAATGGAAAGCGCCACCACAGTACCCCAACAAGTGGCCGGAAGAGCAACAAGCCCAGCTTTCGTACCCCAGAGCGTGCACGTCGGCACAAAAAAGTGGGAAGAAGGGATTCGCAAAGTAGCAATGAGTTTCTTAGTGCCTCCAAAGAGAACATCAGCATCAGCATTGGGGAGGTAAAAGAGCTTGAGGCATCTTTGCCTTCCGAAGATGCCATATTAGATCCCTTTGGCGCCAAGCCTTTCCATCCACCAGACAGTGTTCGGCATGGACAACACCCAGGTTTGGGGGACAGCAAAAGTGATGTCAACTTAGCCAGTGGCAGACCTCGGACTGCTTCTCTGCAGGCCACGTTTGAAGGGAACAAGATGGATGACTTTGGGGCTGTGCCCTTCACTGAAATGGTGACCCATAACAAGCCTCAACAGCCCCCACAGATGGATTTTGACCCCTTCGGAGCTGCACCTTTTCCCTCAAAGCAGTGACTGTTTTGTCTTCCGGCACACACACAGAGTGCACTTGCATAAATGCTGCTACATTATGCAAAGTCAAAAAGACTCTGAAATTTAACTAACGGATGGCAGCTGTGTGGTGCGATCTTGGGCTCCGGCCCAACAGATCACGGGCCTTTTGTTTTTGGTTGAAAACCAGATTTACAGCTTTTTAAACTATTAACACCTAACTTGATATTGGAGTAACTTTTTTTTTTTTTTCCTGAACTTGACTTGAATCTATGTATGGATTGATTTTTTTAAAAGGCATTTTTGCATTACCTGACTGCTGAGAAGCTGTTAATGCTGCAACACAATGTTCTCGAAGAAAACATTAGCAAAAAGGTGACGATATCCTTGCCCCCCCCCCCTAATATATATATCCCAGATTTAGCAATGAATTAAATCTAAGCGCGTGCTCAATCATGGACCACCAAATTATCAGCGTCCCTGTGTAGGTTGTTGCTTCCTGCGTGATCTACCTGATAGGTCAGTTTTCACACCATATTGCCTTATATGGGTATGCTCCACCCTGCTTTATTGTACCTCAAACACACAAATGGCTGTTTTTGGTGCCTTTGTGTCAACAGAATTGTTTCTGTGTAGGCCTTCTTCATACTTATTTTATGTCATTTTCTATGCATAATGCACCATTTTAAGTGCGGTTAAATGGTTGCCACGGTTATCTTCCAAAAACCTAAACTAATAAGAGATACCCAACAAAACGATAAATTCATGTTCATAAATTACGATAGGACTTTGGATTGGTTTGGGTTTAGTGCTGGAAAGTTTCACTCTTCAAAAATAGTCATAAGCCGCTAATGTTCTACTGAACCCATTAATAACCAGAATGTCAGTCCTGCACACACATACTGTTGAAATCAACCTACAATCGTAGACAAGCCTCTTCAAAAAGGGAAAAGACATGTAGTTTGTACTTCTTGAATGTATTTTGTTCAGTTTTTTCAATTGTACAGAATAAGGTCGTGAATTCAACTAACACAAAAAAAAAGCATATAAACGTGTACACACTTAATTTAACTGGAAATGAATGAGAATGAATGAGAAAAGGGTGTTTTACAGTACAGACAGCAAAGACTTTTAGTGACTACAGCAAAGTTTCTAGCGCCTTTTTAAATACAAAAAAATTGACCAACTAGCATTACAACATTTACTGTTTTTATTTTACGTATTTGTTTGATTTGTCTTGCTACACTGCTCTCTAACAATGCAATAAAATATTGAATTCATATTTGAAAGGTTTTCAGGTGTTGTTCTAATTTTCTTAATGACTGAATCGTGTTAAGAGTCTGTTTATTTATAATACACAAAAAATATAAATAAAAAACATCAGATTTGAGTTGTAAAGGACAGTGGACAGGTTTCAACCTCAGTGAAGGAAATCTCTCAAACACACAGGTTTCTTGTAATATAAAAAGAAAGCTTGTGCTATCCAACTGAAGAAAAAAAAAAAAAGCTAAAACAGCAGTCTCTTATTTATTTCTAGTACATTGCACCTCAACAAACAATGCTTAAAACGTACAACAAATATTGACGGGAAAAAAATTGCATTTTACAACGCTGAAATATTTCATTTCTGTAGTAAATTACAGACGGCATATTAATACAAAAGAAATAAAAATGCATTTTATTGAGGTCCCAGTGTCTATTATAGCTCGCCATACCCTTAAAAAAAATTAGTACCACAGTATTTTAGTGCTACAATGAACCTTGTGTAACATACATTATCGACTGCATTACATTTTCTTGAGTTTGCACTTTGTCCCTGTCAGGTTTTTACAAATAATAAGTAAATTGTTTAAAAAGTAAGTAAGTAATAATAATGCTAACTTCCCCAATTTTAAATTGCACGGTTTGTTTTATTAGTCGTGATGTTTCTGGTCACTGTTGGAGCATGAAATCTTTGGTACGATATATCCAGATACCACTGGGTAGTTTGCTGATGCCAAAACAAACAAACAAAAAACAAAAATCTCATTCAGATTCACAAGAAGTTTCTTTAAATATTAACTACAATAATTTTCGTGTTTATTCTCCTCGATTCCATGTTAAAGGAACAGACTCATCATTCCTCAACTACATGATGGTAAACAGTAGGCGTATCGTCTACTTATCATTCATAATTATCCAGCTCTAAGGTTGCAGCTTGACTAATGAATACTGCCATGAAACTTGGTTGTGTTTTAGTAAAAGTACTTCCTATCTCAAATTTACAGTAGTGCATGGTCCTACGGTTCACTTTAAAACTAAAGCGCATAGGATGAAATTTCTAGGCACTTCTACAATATTTACAACAACAAAAAAAAACACAGCAAATTGTTTAACATGTAAGGAAGTTTTGACTCGCATAGTGATTGAAATGGCCTGTTAGCGTTAGCAACAGAGTGACAATTAAAAAATGTAATTTAAAAAAAGCTGTGCGTTAAACAAAGTCCCTCTTTTATGATTCATATTCCAGTTTTGATGCCTTCTCGGAGCTGATCATTCTGCCCTAAGCAGGCTGGAGGTAGTCAGGGCATGGGTGTGTATGCCTGTAGTTGGTGATAAACAGTGCAGACTGATGCCACCAGTAGAACATGAGCACCACCAATATGTGCCATATCTGGTGGCTGGAGCCGATGTAGTTCAGCTGACCTGTAGGACATACGTCATTAGGTCACATATCACTGACCTATGTTTGTGTTTTAACTTTGGCCTTTTATTTGTAATATAATTATATACCACGTTAAGCGCACCCTGAGATAGGGTTGGGTATCGTTTGGGTTTTTTTTGATACCGGTGCCAAATTGATACTTTTAAACCGTTACCAAAACGGTGCCGGAACCGATACTTTGCAAAAGCCACAAAATGATGGTGGAAGGTGGATATTGAACAATATATTAAATGTTTAAGTGCTAGCTGGAAAGCTATTATTATAAACAGAATCCATGTTACATTAGTATTTTACAAATCGTTTGACCATTTGTTAGCATGAATGCAAGATTTGCATTTTCAGTTAACATTACATTAGCCTACTACTAACCTGTCATTATAATCCTTTTTGCTACGGTTGGTATGACTGGGGCTGGGCTCATCCACACCAATAGTGCCAGCTGTTGTCCACAAACTGTCAAACACGGTGCATCCCTCTGCTTTTAACTTTATTCCGTGTGCCCTCAAATGTTTCATTAGATTTGACGTGTTTCCCTCTTTACACGCAACTGCTGTAAAACATTTACTGCACATCGCGGTGTCGGAATCCTTTCTTGTATAGTCACATTTTCGACTGTTTAGTTTTCGGCATTTTAACAAAAGTTAATTTAGCAAGTTAAGATAGCGATAGATCACCTGTTGCCATCAGAGCGAGTGTAACATTAGTTGCTGCATTCACGCACATCTCGGATGGTCTCATTTCCCGATGATTTGTGCTTTAAATTTTTTAATCTAATCTAATAAACTTTTAATCTACAAAAATAACATGTACAGTAAAGTAACATTACTGCAACAATGTTTTGGATTTGTATTATCAAAGCTTTCCGAAGTCCTCAAGAGTTTTCTAATTAAGGAAATAATTTATTTTTCCGATCATGTCTGACACCCCATGAATGCAGTATTTAAATTTTACTAGCGATCATGTGTGTTGATGAATCTAATGCTTATTGCAACTGTATCATCATCATAGCCCCAGAGAACAAAATTGTTAATCGACGGTTCAGGCATTTAAATGGCACCGAAATTCGCGTTCTGTTTCGGTCCGGTACATACCGATTCTATAGGTACCGGTGCCCAACCCTACCTAGAAAAGATCAACATTTCACAAATTTGATACTTCCGTTTCTATTCTAGTATTTCTTCATTTAGAACTTTCTAAACATCATGTCGTTTTTCTTTAAGGATGTTTTTGTGATATTTAGAGAACAAAGATCAGTGCCTTGTAACAGTCGGGACGTTTTCTACCACAAGAAAGTCTTCAGGACAGACAGTTCACACTTTTCTTTGTCATTTGAATTTGATTTAATTTTGTATTAACTTCAAGAAAGCGAGAACATGTCTGCTGATGAATTTTGGGAAATTTGGGAAGAACTTGTTAAAACATTTACTCAGGGTGGCCCTTTAGGGGATTGTTTATCCTGCTGTATTTTTATGTGATAAATAAAATGCCCTATTTTGTTTTGGAAAAAGGCACATGAATGATGAATATTCACTTTACCTGGAAAGTAGCGCTCTGGAACTTTAGAAATATAAAAGATGAAGGCAAGTGCAGCCAGAAAATACATTATCAGGACTCTAGGAAGAAAGCCCTAAAAAACAAAAAAACAATAATAAGCATGAATTATATTGTAATAAAATAATAATGTCATAGCCACTTTGTAAAACTGTAACAAGCACAATGGATAGCGTGTATTCAGTAGTGTCTACCACCGGTAGTCCCCGACTTACGAACAAGTTCTGTTCCGGGAGCACATTCGTAAGTCTGATTTGTTCTCAAGTCCAATAAAGTGAACGCATGCCAATCCACTTGACTATCCGAGCTGGCCGAGTGAGCTGGCCGAGTGAGATCCTGAGGGAAAACAAAGGACGCGACGCGAAGCGGCGGCCCCGAGGAAAACGAGCCGGCGTCAGGAACAGGCTGAGAGCGCGTGCACACCGCACACCTCTGCCTAGCATCCTGCTCGCCAACGTCCAGTCTCTGGAGAACAAGCTCGATGACCTCAGGGCCAGGATAAAGTTCCAGAGAGACATTCGGGACTGCAATCTTCTCTGCTTCACCGAGACATGGCTGAACCCAGCGGTGCCGGACCACGCCATCCAGCCGGCCGAGTTCTTCTCGGTTCACCGCATGGACAGGACAAGGGACTCGGGGAAGACAAGGGGAGGCGGCGTGTGTTTAATGGTGAACAGCGGCTGGTGCAACAGCGCGAGCGTTGTTCCTCTCGCACGCTCCTGCACACCCAACCTGGAACTATTGACCATCAAGTGTCGTCCTTTTTATCTTCCTCGGGAGTTTACATCGGTCATAATCAGCGCCGTTTATATTCCGCCACAAGCGGACACGGACACTGCCTTATGCGAGCTGCATGAGGCACTCACACAGCACCAGACACAGCACCGGGACGCTGCGCTCATTGTGGCGGGAGACTTTAACAGTGCCAACCTCAAACGCGCAGCGCCGAACTTTCATCAGCACATCACCTGCCCAACCAGGGGTGAAAGGACACTGGATCATTGTTATACAACAGTCAAGGACGGCTACAAGGCACAATCTCGTCCACCGTTTGGGAAATCCGACCATGCCGCCATCTTCCTCATGCCAAAATATAAACAAAGGCTCAAACAGGAAGTTCCGGTTCAGAGGGAGGTCGCGCGCTGGACGGACCAATCGGTGGCCGCGCTTCAGGACGCACTCGATGACGCAGACTGGGACATGTTCCGGAACAGCTCCGATGACGTCAGCATGTTTACGGAAGCGGTCGTGGGATTCGTCGGGAAACTAGCGGATGATACCGTGCAGAAAACGACCATCAGAACGTTTCCCAATCAGAAGCCGTGGGTGGATAAAACCATCCGCGACGCTCTGAGATCTCGCGCCGCTGCCTACAACGCGGGACTTACATCGGGGGACATGAACCAGTACAAGGCTGCGTCCTATAACGTCCGGAAGGCGGTTAAAGAGGCGAAGCAGCGCTACGGAAGGAAACTAGAGTCACAACTCCAACAGAGTGACTCTAGGAGCCTGTGGCAGGGACTAAGGACAATCACGGATTATAAAACACCAACATCCGGTATGACGAACGCGGACATGACTCTGGCAGACGAGCTGAACACCTTTTATGCTCGCTTCGAGGCTGCAGCTAAAGACGCTAGCGTTGCTAATGCTAGCGGTGCTAACGGCTGCGGAGAGGAAGTCACTGCCAGCACCGGAAACGCGTTCATCATCTCCGAGCATGACGTGAGGAGAGCCTTCAAGAGAGTGAACATCAGGAAAGCAGCAGGACCAGACGGCATCTCAGGTCGAGTCCTCAGAGCCTGCGCAGACCAGCTTGCACCTGTGTTCACAGAGATATTCAACCTCTCCTTATCTCAGTCGGTGATCCCCACATGCTTCAAAGAGTCCATCATTGTTCCTGTTCCGAAGAAACCACATCCTGCTTCCCTCAATGACTATCGACCTGTAGCCCTCACCTCAGTGGTGATGAAATGCTTTGAACGGCTGGTCAGAGACTTCATCATCTCTTCACTACCCGACACTCTGGACCCACTACAGTTTGCATACCGCCCGAACCGCTCCACAGATGATGCCATCTCTCATCTCCTCCACACAACACTCACTCACCTGGACACTAGAAGGGGGAATTATGTTAAAATGCTTTTCATCGACTACAGCTCAGCATTTAATACCATAATTCCCTCCACACTCACCACCAAGCTGGAGCATCTGGGACTCAGCTCATCTCTGTGTCAGTGGATCTCTAATTTCCTAACTGGGAGACCACAGGCAGTAAGGATGGGTGGACACGTCTCAGCCTCTCTCACTCTCAGCACTGGAGCCCCACAGGGCTGTGTTCTGAGCCCCCTGCTGTACTCTCTGTACACACATGACTGTGCGGCCACTACCAGCTCCACCACCATCATCAAGTTTGCTGACGACACCGTCGTGGTGGGCCTGATCTCTGACAACGACGAGACGGCCTACTTGAAGGAGATTGGAAATCTGGAGAACTGGTGCCAGAGGAACAACCTTCTTCTAAATGTCAGTAAAACAAAGGAGCTGATAGTGGACTTCAGCACTAAGCAGGAGAGGAACTACCAGACCCCCGTCATCAACGAGAGCCCAGTGGAGAGAGTGGACTGCTTCAAGTACCTCGGTGTTCACATCACGCAGGACCTATCATGGTCCTGTCACATCAACACCGTGGTGAAAAAGGCCCGACAGCGTCTCTACCACCTCAGACGCCTGAGAGACTTCAGACTGCCCTCCAAGGTGCTCAGGAACTTTTACTCCTGCACCATAGAGAGCATCCTGACGGGAAACATCGCATCCTGGTTCGGGAACAGCACCATGCAGGACAGACGAGCCTTACAGAGGGTGGTGCGATCAGCTGAGCGCATCATCCGAACTGAGCTTCCTGACCTGCACTCTGTCTACAACAAGCGGTGCTGGACCAAGGCCAGGAAAATCATGAAGGACCTCAGCCACCCCAGCAATGGACTGTTCTCTCTGCTGCGGTCTGGGAAGCGCTTCCGCTCCCTCAAGGCCAATACAGAGAGACTGAGAAGGAGCTTCTTCCCGCAGGCGATACGGTCTCTCAATCAAACCAACACACTGGACTAATCACCTTTGCATTTTCTTGCACACACAGAACGGACAATTATGTCGATGCACATTGCACATATATGCACATATGCACATTTTGCACACTTCAAGGACCTCTTTTCACACCCCCCTCATCTCATTAAAAAAAAAACTACCTCAAGTTTTTTCACTGACTATAGCCGTAATATATTACATCACATTCCACTTCTGACAAGAGCACATTCTTTCATACCTCAGATTTTATGTATATATATATATATATTTTGTAACTTGTTGGAATCTGTTTTATAGGTTCCTTTTGTAAAAATTATTTAAGGTCACGGAGCGGTCGTATAAGCATTTCACTGCATATCGTACTGTGTATGACTGTGTATGTGACAAATAAAATTTGAATTTGAATTTGAATTAAATCTCTGTTTTCTTTCTCCACACTGCCATCATGTGGCCAAAAATCGTAATCGTGCTGAAGGAAATTAGCAAATCTAACAGTGTTTTTGTCTGCGCTTTTAAATTGCGAGGGGAATTCTGGACGCCATTTTGTCTTAGGGCTGTTTGCCACTGTATTGGACTGTGAACTCTGTTTTGTTGAGAAAATTAGGATTATAAAACATCAGGACAGATTTACAGGACAGCTATTTTCTATCATCGTGCTCCCGGCCTGATTCATTGAAACCGGTGAGGCCGACTCATTTTCACAAAATGTTGTATATAATGGTAAATACTGGACTGCAGTGTCTATTTTTTTGTACAATACACGCAAGCTACATTTGTGATTGAACTGGAAGTAGAACCACGATCTGTTCATATCTGCGGAAATTCGTAACTCAAATGTTCGTACGTTGTGGACTACCTGTACTTCTATATTATATTACTCCTTAATTATAGTCTTTTTTTTACAATGTGAGCGTCAAGGAGTCACTAACTCATTATATTCCTTGTAAGTAAATTTCAAAATGACCATAAAGGTCGTTCTAACTCAGCTTGTGTTGCCTCACCTGCAGCTTCTGCTGCTTATACGTACCTGCACTAGTTCTGAGCTGAAACCTCCGCTAAGCCACATCCAGTGGATGGTAGGGATGAGGCCGTAGGCCACAACAGAGCAGAAGATGACCGAGCGCAGCTTCAGCCACTTCTTAGTCAAGTAAAGAGGGTGTATCTGGGCAAAGAACTCCGCTAGCGTCATCGCCAGGACCATAACCAGATACACCTGCCGCCAATACTGAAAAACATGAGAGAACAGAGAAAAATGTGAAACATAAGGTAGCACATAATCAAGTATCTTTTATAGCATTTTACAGTTCAAGGATCTTGTCACTGGGTCGGCGCTGTTGAGGAGCAGAGCGATGTCCAAATTGCTGACTGTTATAGATAAAGTGTCTCCATGGTAAACGTGCATTGTTTGGTTCCTGACGTTAATCTACTCGCATTTGAAGTTCGATAAGTATGTATGCATCCATCGCGCCTTGAATAAACTTCTTTTTGGAAGTATAGCACAGCACTAAAGCCTAAATAAACTTCCTTGATTGCTGGATAGAGAAAATGATTGTGAGAAAACGCAGGAGAGATAGAGGAGGAGAGAGAGAGACAGAGAGAAAACAGTCTCTCTTTCTCTTGGGGGACTTGGCTGATTGAGTAGTCACCCAAAAAGCAGAGCTAAACACTTGGCAGGGGTAGAGTGGAGATGGCTCACCCACGTGTGTGAATGTCATATGGTGGGGAACAGGAGTGACAGAGCGGGTCCTCGAACATGGCCATCTGCTTTGGGCTGGAGCAGATTTCCGCCGCATTCTGGGGCACAATAAGCCAGCACTTCCAATATGTGGGGGGAGGGAGTGTGCCGTGTGTGTGCGTGCGCGCGGAGCGACGTGGCCAATCGCGGCGGCCCTCCGCAAAGAGCAAGTGGGAGTTGGGGGGTGGGAGGACGAGAGTGAGCAGCCTGCTCAGGATGTTCTGGATCCAAGTTTCTCTGAAAGCCCTCTGCTCGTCGCTTGCTCGAGACAAAGGATACTCTGTTCGTAGCCAAATCTCTTTAGTCGAGTAGTACTTTATAGGAGAAACTCAAAAAGATGAATTTAACAGATCTAGCATCACAGAGCTATTAAACATCATATACACAAATATTATATTATAGTGTTATTGTATAGTGTAGTGTGCACATGTGTATCTAAACATGGACCAAAAAAAAAAACCCTCTACATTTCACCAGGCACAGCACGCCACACACGGTTTCCTACGCAAAGGCGTGAACTCTTGCTCTGTATCTGTTGCACAGGTACTGTATGCCCACAACAAAAGCAGGCCGACCATCTGCTACTACACCGCTTTGGGACGATGCTTCTCAGGCCAACTAATTAATCTACCCCGGTCTGAATCTCACCCCACACACACACACCGCAGGCTCTGTGTAAACACTCATCTTTTCATGTCAATCACATGGGACAGTTTACTTCTGTGTGAATTGGATTCAAGCTAAATGCTAATGACTGAAAGCAACTTCGCGGTATCACCTCTTTTCCAGGCCAGATACACGAAGAAGTGAAATTCATCCAATTAACATTTTGACAAACTGGTGAAGCAGCATGCAATCCATTATGTACATGAAAATACAAATAGTTCAGGCAGTAGGTGTTTAAGTGACTCTGCCCTGGGATTAAGAACTAAACTGACAGTGTAGCAACGTGTTTGTATAATAATGCCATAATACAATGCTTTAATTTTGTGAAAGTTTTACGTCTTCACTCCTCTCCTATAACCACAATCTTTCAAAGTTCTATGCGTTCTTTGTGATTTCTTCATGGCAGACGAGAACACGGGAATTTGCATTGGGGTTTACATAAACTCAACAGGAAAAGTAAGACAAACACTTTTTTTCAGGTTTAGTCTAAGGGAGTCTTGTTTCAGCTTCTTATCTACGTTACCAGTCAAAAGTTTGGACACCTTTTTATTCCATGGTCTTTTCTGATTACATTGTAAAACACTGCTGAAGGCATGCAAAATTATACAATAATCTCTGTGGAACAGTTGATATTGAGATGTATCTGCTACTTATGCTCTGTAAAGCCTTCATAACCGCTCTAATCTCAGGTGCTGTTTCTTAATTGGTGATGATTGAGGCTGGTATCACTAAATTAACTTCACCTCTGCAGCAGAGGTAAGTTTTGGTCTTGCTTTCCTGGGATGGTCTTCATGAGAGACAGTTTCATCATGGTGCTTGATGGGTTTTGCAAATGTACTTGGCAATACTGTTCTTGCAAGAAACTATTCCAGAACAGCTGACCTGTCCTCCGTGTCTTAAAATAACAAACCAATGTTTGTGTTGTTTATAATAACTACCTATAGTTTTGAAATACCCAGTATTGCAAAGTAGTACCCCAGAATGTAAAGAAAAAACATTAAATTAGAAGGTGTGTCCAAACTTTTGACAAGTGAATTCATTGTGGAGCACTCCTGCTGTCACCAGTGCCTTCCCTACAGTACTACGTTCTACCCTGGAATAGATATTTATCTTATATTATAACATGTTTGTGCTGTTGGTTAAGTAAACATTGCATGGAAATATAAAAATCCATATCATGGTGCCCATAAACCAAAGTACATCATCATACATACATTATTGCAGTAGAAGGCATAGAAGACACCTGGGACGTAGCAGCCCAACGTCCCGATCGAGATCCCCGCGTAGTCCAGTGCCATCCAGCGCCGGCTGGTTTTCTCCGAGCGGTGACAGCAGAACAGGTGATATCCCACTGAGCACAGCATGCACACCTAAACAAACCAGACTCTGTGTTTAGACTCCATGCAGGCCACTTAAAAATAAAGATATTCAACAGGCCAATTTCATGTTTTCAAACAAGCGCCCACCCAATTGTGAATTGCAACTGCAATATGGATCGCCCACAGGTCTGCGCCTTCTGAGGTCATTCAATTATGCGATTATCTTAAGCCTACCTAGCGTACACACAGTTCCATACGAACTGTGATGCTGTTTTTCTCCCTCTGATTATTCTGGCATGATGTTCAAAGTGTATGTTCTGGGAATTAGCACAGACTCTAAGCTAGATCCTTATGGCTGAGAGTGTAACTGCCAAAGCAGGAGGCAGCTCGACAACTGAAAATAGAAATATGGCAAACTAACAACTACAAGCATTAGATTAGCCGACTTCAAAAAGGTGATAAATTGAATATAACGTGTTGTGCAACTTGGCCATGACATACTTAACGCACTCAAAGGAGATATTTTGAACTGTTTGAATTAAGCAAATGCTCTGTACGATACAACGGCATACATGTATTAGTGCAGAAAATGTCTTCTTTGCTTGAAATGGGTTGATCACAGAGCACATGTAATCCAAAGGTTAATAAACACACCTGGAAGCAGAAGAGGGATATAGAGTAGATTACATAATCTTCTCTGGAGGCCCCGACCATAGGCAGCACGGCCACCATGTCGTACACACCCAGCGAGAAGAACAGGAAGAACCCGAGCAGGTGACTCCAGATGTTCACAGTCTCATTTGAAAGAATGAAAAGACTAGAAAGAGAATGGGATTATCAGCAAGCGACAGAATTACAAAATTATTATTAACAGAAATTATTAAACCTAAGCGGAATGTTATAATTTTACATTTCAGCAGGAATTGATGAAGCCATAAAGAGGGGCAGTAAACATCTTCAGAATCCAGTGATCTCCTATCGAGCTATGTTACCGTTAGATGCTCAGTCAACAAACTTGTCTTATTTTCCACCAAGTCATAGAATTTAAAGCAGGAGTCAGCAATTTTAATACAATACACTTTTTGTCATGTTCAGCAGATCTCTCTTTATGGTCTGTTAGTGGTCAGCTCTATCTGTGGGCTGAGAAAATTTCCAGTGTTCATACACAGCAATAACTCTAACAAGACTGAGGCACAGACACAAAACTACTACAGTATCGTGCTAAATGAGATTTTATATTATTATTGATCACCAGGTGTAAGTGTCACTGACTTTTCATTCTAGAGTAATTATTTGGTTGCTGGGTATCAAATCAATCGCCAGTATTCCTGACTCCTGTGTCAGCCTGATAATATATTTTTAATATTATAGCCAATATTTTTAATATTCTGGTGCATCAGTGGTAAATGTAAAGCAATCCAATACTGGGCTTTGATACTAGATTCTGAAACATTAACACAAGGGACGTTCAAGTCAAACCAGGTCTCAACCTGTTTCCAAGGTTATACCTTTTTTATGCCATGAACATGTGTTAGAAGTTGTGTGAGTTTTGCATCACACTATGCCATAGAGAGGGGTATATCTCAAGTTTACTCAAATCACAACCCAAAAACCTACTTGGAGATAAACTATATCTGTACTATATTTTATATAAAGAAAAAAAAATTTTGTCTGTACATTGGTCAGGTCTTTCTGTCTTTCCAGCCAGATTTTGTCGCAGAATCACACTAAACTGGCTGGACACAATTTAACGCAACTAAAAATCAAAATGCTTAGTAGAAGTGAAGTTATGAGCAGTTATGTGCCAGATTACAAACCCCAAGTTTTGACAGCGTACTGCGCATACGGCAAACTGTGGGCAAACTTAAATCGACCGCTGGAAAAAAAAAATTCACGAAACTAATTTTTTATTAATCTTTAATAATCTACTTTTAAATAAACTACTAATAAGATACTTGTTCAATGTAAACAAACACCTGTACTGATAGATATTAATTAGTAATGCTAAACAGAATATTTTTACTGGGATTGCTTAATATTTTCACCGCTGAAATAACAGCGCCGTAGTGGTACAAATTAATTTTAACATGCTGGAGTCGATTTAAGTCAAAACTTAATCTTTATTCTATCTACTTTTTCGATTTCTCATCTGTGATTCCGTCTCTGATTCCTGATCAGGGAATGTATTTGACTGACGACGAAAGAAGTACAACTTAGTGTAAAATAGGTGCAAGATACACAACCTTAGAAAGGTTGATTTCTTTGTATTAATAAGTTAGGCAGAGAGTACTGCCGTACAGAAAGAAAGGCAGAAATGTATGTGGACTTTTACCTGAAATATTAATATCAATAATTACATTAAAGCTGATCAGCTTATTGTTAGTCTTAACCTATAAACTCTTACAAACTAGTTACCCCTATAAATGTGAATGATCCAACATTAACCTGACCCTGGTACTGAGCGTGACTGAATGAATGCTTCGGTGTAGTGTTATGGACATAGAGATCTCTTACCTTTTAATACACAGTCTAGAGGTGAGGTAAGCTCTGTAGCCATCAGTGATGTATGGATTTTCCCTCAGAAAGCCTGGCACTTGTTCATATGTGTAGAGTCTGATTCCTCTGGGCACAAGCACAGGCCAGTACTGATAGCTGCCCAGCTCTATGTACTGGGTGTTCTTCAGCACTTTTGCCGAAGGCATCATGAATAAACACAGTTACGCGACATAGAGCTGGAACACAAAATCAAGTCATGATGTTAACAAACAGACATGTTTCTTTGTTAATGCCACGTAGTCAGCTAACTAGCTAAGTCAGAGCTAGCATAATTAACGTTGGGTAATAATCCCACTAAAACATTTATTATTAATAACGACATTAGTGCTCCATCAAAATCAACAGGATATATATTAAATTAAATCCTTAAGTTATCATTACTGACACTAAATACAATATGCATTTCGATATTGCTAAGCTAGGTTATTAACAATTGACCTATTTTCGGTAATCACCTAGTTTTCAATGAGTCTTGTAAAGCTAACGTCCACTTAACATCTTATATAGAAATAAAGACAAACCTGAGGTGTATTTTTATGTTATAGGAGTTAAACACTTACTATCCATGGTTAAATTAATCCAGCACTGTAACGTTAAAAAATAAACAGACTAAAGCTAGCTTGCTAATCAAGCGATGGTAGCTAGTCTAGAGCTAGCATTTATGAAGATAGCTAGTTTATAAGGGATATTATTAAGCACAAACTATACCATCCTCGCCTTATAACTTGTTTACTCACCACTGAATCAGCTAAATATGTACCAAACAGTCCATTTGTGTATATCAGCGTGTAGCTCGTTAACACTGACCTAACCCTTACCCTGCCTGTTAGCTAACCTCGACATTGCTAGCTAACAAGCTAACTCAGCTGTGTGAGTACAGCAATAAGCTACGCCACAGACCTGTGTGTGTGTGTAAATACAATACACAGTCTACACTGACTCAACTGGTCACATTCATTACTCAGGCAATTATTATAAAGCTCATTTCATTCGTTGTATGATTTTGGCCTGGTCTGCAGAAGTTACTAGTGCAGTACTAAGAATAATAACATGAAGGGAAAAAAACTACAAGATATATAAGAAGCATATAAATCACAACTTTTTTTTTTTTAAGGAACTAATAAAGTGAAATGAAGTTAACAACAGTGCAACCTTGATGTGCAATTGTATGTGTGGCAAAGTAACAAAAGTGCAAATAATATTAATTGTGCAAAGAAAAGCATGAAAGAGACAATGAAACTTAGTCTATGCGTAATGGCAAAATGTGTAATAGTAACTAAGCAGACCCTGGAGCTGACAGATGAGAAAGTTATGTACAGTGGCCGTGTAGTGCAAAACAAATTAACAAAACCGAAAACAAAATAAATTCAAAACCAAAAACTTTGCACTTCACGGCCACCGCTGAGCAGACTGTCTCTGGAGACAAAGGATTTCCTTATTCTGTCAGTTGAGCATCGAACACACTCTTTTGTTTGCACTCTGTGTGCGGTGGGTGGTCAGGGCTGGCCACGATGGACAGCATTTTGTTTAATGTCCTTCAAACCAACTATTTTGTTTAATGTCCTTCAAACCAACCAATGAACTAGCTCTTCTGACCACCTTGCCCAGGCACATGGCATCCCTGCTTCTGAGGCTACCGATTGATTGATGTCCGGCATAAAAACCTGTACCAAGCTTGTATGTGCGGATTGGATTGTCCGCTGTGGCAACCCCTTGCTGGGAGCAGCCCAACAACAACAACAAGCACCTCAGGTTTCCACATCCTATTTCACCACATGGCCAAACGTATGTGGACACCACATGCAATCCTTCCCCAAACTGTTGTCCCAGTGTTGGAAGCACATGACTGTCTAGGATGACAATTCCTGTTAGTGGTTTTTAGTCATTTAGTCTAATATTTTTACTGTGTTAACTCTACTACCTTCCTATGTTCCCTGTCAGCAACCCAGCATAGGTCAACGATGATAAAATAATATATACTGTATGTACTCGTATAGAGTGGCCTGTGTGTTAACAGGGAGGCTTCGCAAAAATGTAGAACTCCCAAAAGGAGTATATTATTATATCTTTGATCATAGAAACAACCAAAAACAACCATAAAAACATGTGATCAAGTGTATTTGTGCTATTTCTGTGACCCATTCTTGTTTTTTTCTTTTTGCTCAGTCATGTTTGTATAGTTGGTTAAATGAAAACAAACAAAAAAAAAACGTTCATCATAAATAGATTGTGATGAAAAAAGCAAAGAATATGTCACTCTATACTAAACAATCCTGAGTCTATATATGTTTATTAAAAAACAGCAAAACAAAAAGTGGCCACCATGGTAAATCTTCCATGTTAGAAGACATGTCCTGTCTTCCTCTTGGATCTGATATTAAGTGCTAACCCTCCCATGTCCTCTTTCTCATTCTCTCTCTCTGTCTATTTTTTTCCTCCTCCCCTCCATTGAGCTAAAACATCCTGGTTCGTCTACACAACTTTCACTATTTCTTCTCCAGGATTTCACCAGGATATGTTAAAACGGCTTATGTTTTTTGAAGTAACAGATGTACATGACACCAGGAGTTTGGCCAAACATATACCAAAAACTGTATTTTGCTGTACAAACTGTACACAATCATTAATATGCATATGGCTTTTATTTATCCATATACAAGTTCAAATGCAGTTTAAACGTAGTGAAAAAAGTTATTAAAATGTTTACATAATCAAGCCTCTCAAAGAAAAAAAAAAGCCTTAGGTGGAACACTGAAATGCTTGTATTGCATAACATTCTACCACAGGGAAATGGTCAGAAAATTGGCTCTCAATAAAAGATGAAAAACTTTTCCTGTACTGTTCTTTTAATTGCAGCAGGGAAAGCGCCAGGACAGGGCCCAGTTTATCTTTTGTTAATTGACGTGAAACAATTGCTTACCACTTAATGACTTCACACTCTGCTGTTGTGCAAGTTTTTTCTGTTTTTTCTTCTGGTTTTGGATCTCATTATCCACATCCTATCCAATCTCCTCAACATTCTGGGAGTGAATAAATAAATCAGCATTTTACAATGTCACACAATGAAAAGGAATCCGCTGGCAAGAACTGCGCACCATATACAGTACAGACTTGACCTGTCTTGAACTCAGGTTCAATATTTCATTGTTACCACAGAAAGACCCTTCAACAATATCAGAAGCAATCAAATAATAAATTAGCAATTTTACTTTGAAGCCCTTTGTGGAAATCAGGAAGCTTCTGAAATGGCTGGAATAAGAATTCTGCTTATGTCAGACTAAGATTTCCTAAACAAAAGACCTCCTAACACATGTTTTTTTAAGGCGGTGGTTCACTGGCTACACACTGTAGGAGGCATCTAATGGAGCACAATTGCAGTTCTAGAATAATATACAGATGTGGTGCCTTACGACTATCCATACCTCATATCAAAACTTAATGGATCTAGGATGTCCTTGACACTAATTGTAATTCTAGCACTAAATAGTTCCAATAGAATAGAAACCAGGTTAATGGATAAACGTGGAATGGGTTGAAGAAGGAATATGAGTAAGAGAGTAATGAGGTTGTATAACAATAAATCAGGAAAAGGTAACATACGTTTCTAATTAAAGAAGCAAAATGATGTGGCAGGTACTATAGCTTTGCTGCCTCACAGCTCAATAGTACCTGGTTCAATCCTGAGCTTCCAGATATACAGATGTTGTGCATGTTTGAATGTCTGCATACCACACAGAATGTTTTTCTACCGCCTGCTGAAGATCCCAAAGGTTCCAGATCCATCCACTGTGACTATAACAGAGATAAAGTGCATCTTGAGAAGGAATGAATAAATAAACCTAATTATGTAAAACTTAAAAATGCATCTAATGTCCATATATACACTAAATGATTAATAATATCCTAATATCTCAGTGGCAGGGTACTGGTCTATGTCTGTGGAGTTTAGTGGGTTTCCTCCCACAGTCCAAAGACATGCACATTAGACTAATTTGAGTTTCCAAATTGCCCGTAGTGTGTGCATGCTTGTGCCCTGTGATGGATTGGCACTCCATCCTGGGTGTATTCTGCCTTGTTCCCTGAGTCCCTATGGATAGAGTCCAGGTCTACAGGATGTCCAAGTGAGTGAATTGTCTACAATGTCTTTGTTGCGCTCAAGCCTTATCATCTTTCTTTCCATGGAATTAAGGGGCCCAGTCCTGTTTCAACTTGATCCATGCACAATGTGAGGTCTATGAACACATGGTTTAGCACATGTCTACATATTTGGATATACATATGTCTACATATTTGGATACAGCAACACATAGGAATAGCATTGCCCCTGTCTTGAGTGATTGCAAACCAGTGAACTTTTTTCAGAACTTCTTTCACCATGATATTTTGATTCCACTGTCTCAGGTGGAGGTGCCTATGATCCACCCCAGAGGCAAACTCACACATAAGCGTCCCTCAGCTTTTGCACCCAAGATAATTGCCTTCTCAAGTGGGAGTGTGTTCTCCATTAACACTCCTAATTCACCTTTCAGCACATTGCTCTTCAACAGGCTGTCAAATGCTCTGCCAAGACAATTTGCCCAACTCAAGCAGCTCCACCATGGCAGCTACAGAGTGCTATCACAATTTTTCTTCCAGTGTCTTTGGCCTGAGGAGCAGTCTAGTAACATGTCTGTGTGGTTAGCAGTTTTCAATCATAATTGAGAACCCAAAGAGAACAGCTAACCTTCTAGTAGAAACTGTGTATCTACACCTACAGAAGAATACACAACCTGCTGACAATGTTAACATTTGACCTTTAATGGAGACTGCTCAGCACCTCTGCCACTTTCGACTTTTGCTCAGTTGTACCCATCTGGTATTTCTGTGTTGATTTTAATTTGGAGCCTGATCACAGATTGATGGCCAATTTATTTGCAAGAGTGATTTTGTGCCCGGTCAAACAATGTAGCCTTAATGATTTAATCTACTACTGTTAATTATTAATGACCTCATGACCTTATGGAAGTTAACGTGACACCATGACATCCTGCATGCCAACAGGTAGGAAAGAACACAATTCCACAACCATCAGTTTAGTGCAGTAAATATCAGTATCCAAATCTGTATTTGTATTTTAAACCGAAGTGGATGTGGCCTTTTTTTTTTTTTTTTTTAACTAAAATATGATGCCTACCTATATGGTTTTCCTTCCACAGTCCAAAGACTGCAAATTAGGCCCGTTGGCGTTCTCAAATTTGCCATGTGAACGAGTGTGTGTGTGCCTCGTGCTTGAGGTCTCTTGGGGAATGGTCCAAGCCCTTCGTGACCCTGTACAGATATGCAGAAGATGATAAATGAATGAACCTACACATACGCCATATAGGAACACTGCCAAGCACAAGAAAAACCTAGAGGTAGATGCAGCATGTTGTATGTAAGTTAGGTTAGCTCAGTATTTAAGGTGTTGGATTTTTGATCAGAAGGCCCTAGGTTGAAACCATGTTGAAGCCATGTTCAGCTTTCATTATTAGGACCTTGATGAAAGCCCTTAAACCCAGACTGCTCACTGCTGATAAAGGCTGTTTGTGAAGTGTTCCTCAACGTCAGCCTTGTTTCGCTAATTTTATTTGCAGCCCTTTTTTTCTAATGCCATAATTTACATTAGTGTAACCCAGACCAGGTACTTGGCCAGACTTGTTCCTTGGTTGTGTTCTTGAAAACATGGAAAGCATGAAAAAGCCCTGAGCATGAATGAATAATACTGTTAATGAATGTGTGAATGTGGCCTTTTTGGTTCTGAGATTCAGGATGAAAGTACCTACAATCTCAAGCAGAAGCAAAAATCTGTAACCCCATCCCATTCTATTTGTATTTGCCTCTACATTCACCTAAAGGATTATTAGGAACACCACACTAATACGGTGTTTGACCCCCTTTCGCCTTCAGAACTGCCTTAATTCTATGTGGCATTGATTCTACAAGGTGCTGAAAGCATTCTTTAGAAACGTTGGCCCATATTGATAGGATAGCATGTTACAGTTGATGGAGATTTGTGGGATGCACATCCAGGGCATGAAGCTCCCGTTCCACCACATCCCAAAGATGCTCTATTGGGTTGAGATCTGGTGACTGAGTTCACTGTACTAAAATGACCCCCACATTGTCGTGTTCAAGAAACCAATTTGAAATAATTCGAGCTTTGTGACATGGTGCATTATCCTGCTGGAAGTAGGTACATGGTGGTCATAAAGGGATGGACATGGTCAGAAACAATGCTCAGGTAGGCCATGGCATTTAACCGATGCCCAATTGGCACTAAGGGGCCTAAAGTGTGCTAAGAAAAGATCCCCCACACCATTACACCACCACCACCAGCCTGCACAGTGGTAACAAGGCATGATGGATCCATGTTCTCATTCTGTTTACGCCAAATTCTCACTCTACCATTTGAATGTCTCAACAGAAGTCGAGACTCATCAGATGAGGCAACATTTTTCCAGTCTTCAACTGTCCAATTTTGGTGAGCTCGTGCAAATTGTAGCCTCTTTTTCCTATTTGTAGTGGAGATGAGTGGTACCCGGTGGGGTCTTCTGCTGTTATAGCCCATCCCCTCAAGGTTGTGCGTGTTGTGGCTTCACAAATGCTTTGCTGCATACCTCGGTTGTAACGAGTGGTTATTTCAGTCAAAGTTGCTCTTCTATCCTACAGGACTGCCGCATACTGGATGTTTTTCCCTTTTCACACCATTCTTTGTAAACTCTAGAAATGGTTGTGCGTGAAAATCCCAGTAACTGAGCAGATTGTGAAATACTCAGACTGCCCCGTCTGGCATCAACAACCATGCCACGCTCAAAATTGCTTAAATCACCTTTCTTTCCCATTCTGCCATTCAGTTTGGAGTTCAGGAGATTGTCTTGACCAGGACCACACCCCTAAATGCATTGAAGCAACTGCCATGTGATTGGTTGATTAGATAATTGCATTAATGAGAAATTGAACAAGTGTTCCTAATAATCCTTTAGGTGAGTGTATTTATTGTACATTACCTGTTCATTCCAAATAATGTAGTTATAATGTGGAAGGTGGCAAATAATACAGTAGTGTATTTGCCACCTTCCTGAAAAGCACATGGTTAAAACTATGGTCCTATCTATGAAACATTGACCCTGTACAGTCACTTGGTCTTAGCTAAACTTTGTTCATAAACTCTACTCCCTGGTACATGATACACCCTGCTGACATTTACCCTTTTATCCATCTAAAATCTGTTGCTTCTGTTCTGATTATGAGAAGGAATCCCACCCCGTCATGACAACAACCTCAAATGCAAGGCCACCTCCAGACACAGCAGAGACCAGCATAAAGTCATGCTGAGAAACACCACAAAAAAGCTGTCCAGCCCGGCAGTAGACACCCCCCAAAGTCTCATCAGCTTTATTTATAATCTCCGCCATGAGACATCTGCTGTGGTCTAGCTTCGGTTTGCACAAAGGTTGTGTCAACAGTTTTGTTGCAACTTGTTCTGAAGTCTGGTTCATCGTCATGAGACGCTCCAATAGGATGGGTGTCATGGCCGATCCCGTTCCCTACTGTCTGATCGCCACGATATGGAGGACAGAGAGGGGCTTCAAGGCGTGAATAGCTTGGCTTGCTGTTTACTCGATCTGAATGCTTTTGTTTGTTTGGTGTCTGGAGTCCGGTCACAGGTTTATTTTTGGGACGGCTGACACGTTGGGGCAGTTCAGGAGCTTGAGGATGTGCTCTGCTCTGACGCTGCTTTCTTATCTTAGCATAGCACAGCAGGAGGTCAAACCATAGTCTTGATGCAAAATAACCGAGGCAGTTTCTTTCTTTGTTTGGTTAATTTTTTTTTTTCAAACGGTGGTTCTGCATGATGATCTTTGTGAGAAGTCCCATGCTGGGTGCATTCCTACCGCAGCTACTGATTACATAAAACATTCTGTTAATAATTTTTTGGCTTACATTCTGTCTGTGTGATCGGATCCCAAAACACAGAAACCATTTAAAAATGAACCATCTAATGCTTCAGTCAGGTTAAAATGATGGTTATGCCTACTTCGTGGTTAATCGATTCTCAGGTGGGTTTAAGATTCATAAGAAACATGCGTTCAAGATGCACCCTTGCGTATTTGATTATTTATTATTTCCTCTAGTCATTATAACAGATGACTTTCAGTACAATTTGCTTTATATTGCTGATTTAACACTCTTGATTCAAGGAAGCAAAAAAATAATGTCCAGTTTTCTCTCTTACGTTTTTCATGTAATTGATCCACCAAGACATATGGTCTCTAAAATTTCATAATCAGTAAGCTTGAAGATTATGATCTGTACTTAGCATTATGTACTCCGGCTTCCTCCCACAGTCCAAAGACATGCAGATTACGCTAATTGGCGGTCCCAAATTTCCTGTAGTGAATGTGTACGTGTGTGAATGATGACCAGAAGTCTTACCATGGTCGTAAAAACAGGAATCAAGACAATGGCCACTATTGGCCTCCGCGGTTATTAGTTGGACGGATGGATGGATGGATGGATGGATTAGTAGTACAATATTTGAAGTATAATTGGCACTGGAGTATTTAAAGGCATAATTGGAACTATAGAATTTGTAGTATAATTGGCATTGTAGTATTAGTAGTATAATTGCCACTACAGTACTTGTCGTGTAATTGGCACTGGAGTATTAAAAGCACAATTCGTACTACAGTATTTGTAGTATGTTTTGCACTGGAGCATTAGTAGTATAATAGGCACTGAAGTATTTGTAGTATAACTGGCATTGGAGTATTAAAAGCATAATTGGCACTGAAGTATTAAAAACATAATTGGCACTATAGTATTTGTAGTATAATTGGTACTGGAGTATTGTAGTAGTGTACTTGACACTCAATTCAACAAAATTTTATTTACAGTATATAGCATTTGTAACAATGGTCATTGTAAAACAGCTTTACAGAATGAATAATAAAAAAAAAAGTTTGAAACACATGCCGAAATATGTATAAATTACAATAATCAGATTGTTCCTGATCAGCAAGCCAGGGATGACGGTGGCAATGAAAAACTCCCTGAGAGAACAATTAGAAGAAACCTTGAGAGGAACAAAACTCAACAAGGGACCACAGCAGGGACACTGATGTACTGTAATAAAAGTATAACTGGTAATAGAGTATTAGTAGTATAACTGGCACTGGAATATTCATTAATTCATTTATTCATTCATCTTCTATGCATCTTATCCTGCACAGGGTCGTGGAGGGGTGGAGCCTATCCCAGGAGACTTTGGGCACGAGGCGAGGTATACCCTGGATGAAGTGCCAATCCATAATAATGGATATACAGTAATTAAAACTACAGTATTAGTAGTGTACTTGGCTCTAGAGTATTGGAAGTATAATTAGCACATGAGTATTAATGGTATAATTTGACCTATTACACACTCCTAAAGGAATTCTGAACAATCCTATCCAATCCCGAAGATTTTCTAATAAAATTTGGTTTTATTTGGTTCTATTTTTGGTTAAATATAAACAAATAAATCATGTACATGGACAATTAAATTAACCCATCATATACAATATGCTCCTATGTTAACTAACCTGGCATTTTTTGTGCCCATACTTTGGACTGACTCATATATATATATATATATATATATATATATATATTTTTACAATCTGAAAGTGATAGCATGATATAAAAATCTTCGTACAAACTTTTTTCCCCCCTGTCTCTCAATAAAATTATCACTTCTGTTTATCGCAATATGTGGGTAGTGATGTGATTCATTGGAAAATATTGCCTGAAATAAGAAAACAGTATTACAGTAATGTATAGAGAGTATTACAGTATGTTGAAGGATGAGTACATAGTCTGGTCTGTCCTGTAGATGTCACTCTGCAGCCACTATCATTTTTTTTTATTTTCATTCGATAAAGACACCGATAATAAGAACCGGAAATCAGTGGAAGTACAACATAGGTTCTACAACAACAGTAGAACTTACTGGGTGTGCTACTCATATTTAACATAGTATATTATATTGTTCATATATGATATTATATTGTTTATATTCATGTGCAATTGTGTGATTTAATTTTTTTTTTTATTTTGTTAATCTGGAAAGCAAATACTGGCATACGGTATCTTATGTTTAAAAGTAAAAAAGAAGTGAATGTATAAAACAAGTATGATATTTAACATTGTAGATCTAATAAACTTCCCGCCTCGGGTTTGTGTGCATGGAGAACATGGAGTTTGCATGTTCTCCAAGTGCTTGGTGGGTTTCCTCTGGTTACTCTGGTTTCCTCAAAGAGTTTCGATCAATTGTTGTTTCCAAATTGCATATAGTATGTGAATGGGGGTGTGAGTGTGTGTGCCCTGTGATAGATAGGCACCCTGTCTAGGGTGTACCTTTCCTCGTGTCCTAAGTCTCCTTGGATAGGCTCCAGGCTCCCTGTAACCCTATATACAGGATAAAGCAGTATAGATGAAGAGATGATTTAAATGATGGCATTCATAAAGCTATGAGTATCTGAGGTAATGCTTATAAGCATATATATGCCCTATTGTCTGTTAACAGGATGCACATAGTATGTATTATCCACTAGATGGTACTATAACAACTCTTTCTGTTAAGAGTCTCGCCAGAGCCGTCTATCACCACTCCTCTCTTCTCCTCTCTCTACACACTTTGCACACTTTCTTTTACAGTCTCTTTTTCACTCTTAAAATATGTTTTTCAAACTAATAAATACACCGAAAGTATTAATTAGGATATAAAATGGCAAATGTGGGCAAGCAGGAGTGTCTGATGGATTATAACATGATGAAAAGACCAACACTCAAGGAGAGAGCCGGCCGTTAAACATTAACCTATAAATCTAATTTCGTTGTCACATTGATGTATCAGCAGTTGAAGGACTTTTGCAGGACCCCTTTTAAGGTGTAATGAGCACAAGCTGTATATGACCATGAGTACAACTAGTTGAAGAACTATGGGATAGTCATTAATGCTAATAAATTATAAATTATAGTAAAATAAGAATCACCGAGATAATGTTACACATACAGTAAAGGTTGCATTGATTTTGCTTTTTACATTTTTATTTTTTTTTATAGAAAGTAGATTTCCTTGTCAGTGCTGTTGTGTAAGTTTCAATGTGCATATGATATGAAGAACATCTGGGTGTGACCGCCCTGTCTTTTCCACACGGAAAAGAAATGATTGTTTGCAGAATTATTGTATGCTGTGGTGTCTGGCACCAGGATGTTAGTAGCAGATCCTTTAAGTGCTATAATTTGCAAGGTGGGGCCTCCATGAATCGCACAGCACATCCCATGAATGCTCGATTGGATTGAGATCTGGGGAATTTGGAGGCCAACCTTGAATTCTTTGCCTGCTAAGTCCCATTAACTTTTTTTTCAGCAATTTGTGCAACATTATCTTTCCTGTGGACTCTGGGATGTGCTGTCCGATTAACATATTAGCCACTTTAACATCCTTGTGTCCCATGTCACCTGTTTGAAACTGCATCTCTCAGACAAACTCAAGACAGCATAAGGGGACTTACCTTAGGCTAAAGAAGAAAACCATCTTGGTGTGTGGGGGTTTCTCAAGGTCAGGGCTGGGGGATCTGTGAATGGGTGAACTAGGCTAGAAGGGGAGAACTAATGAGATTTTCATTCTCTCCTTTCCGCCGTCACTGTGGCATCACCTTGCAGGCCCTGTCAATCCACAAGCTTTCATCATGGCTGAAAAGGACGATGCGAGGAGGTGGGAAAAATGAGAGAAAGGGATAAAAACTGTTTATTTTTTAACAGGACAGTTAATCTATTTGGACTGGGTGTAAAAGGACATTTGCATGGAGACGCTTGGGTGATAACGGTGAGGTTGTGACAACCCCCCCGCCCCCCTCCCCCCACCTCTGAATATGCTGAGCTCTCTCTAACCTCTCATCAAACACCGTGATCTTTATGGACTGTATCATATTGTGCCGTAATGTGCTTTATTGTCCACAGAATAAGCTTTTCTTAAAAGTAATTGGAAAGCTGGAAATGGCTGCTATCGGCTGATTTTTAAATACATTATTTCTGAAATGTGGCCTGGGTAATGACCCTGTCGGTGTAAAACGTAAGATTTATCTTGGCAGAGGAAATTGATCCATTTCACCTTTGTCTAATGGAAATTTTTTATCAGGGATTATCTGTTTATGTAAATGAGCGTTGCCCTGGAACAGGGAAATAAAAGGAACTTGAGGGGGCAGTTAATCTAACACTTGACACGTCAATGTGGACATAATGCATACAGAGTACGCTCTCTCTCGCTCTCTCTCTCTCTCGCTCTCTCTCCTTGGGGGTTGGGTTGGCCATTGCAAGCCCAACTGAATCTACCTCTTCATTACCATATAAAGAAATTGTTAAATTGCCACCTGCACTAATAGACATGTTACTTAGCAGTGGGTACAGAAACGAAAATCCCTTGCCATTCCCTTCGAATTCATATTGTGATAATATTTTACTATACATATGTCATATCTAGTTTTTTTTCCCCTTACGCAATCAGACAGCGCAGTGTGCTCACCCCTAGATCCTTCATGCTGAGGCTCCATACATCTTCAAATACGTTTTTACTTGTTCACTATCCTCTTAGACCTCAGGCCTGTTCAAACCTCACGAAATGTCATAAAGCATAAACATTTGCAGATCTATAGCTCAGCCTGAAGCATCATAGCCCGTGTTGTGGGCGATCCATCCTTTCAGTTGAAAGGCTTTTATGTGGTAACTGTCGAGTATTTGACAGAGTAGTCACTCAGAGGAAGGCAGTGAGGATTGACAAGGCCCTGGTTTGTGTTTGTGGTGCGTGGCATTGGTTATGAAGATGGTGGACGGGTTGGGTTTTATGTGATGGATCTTCTTGGTTGAAACGGGAAGAATGACACGGACGGAGCTGTGGGATGATTTATGCTAATGCTCGTGGTGACTGGTGAAATTGCAAGATGGGTGACTTGCAAACTAGAGCTAACAAGCCTAATCCTTATAAGGGACTTTTACATAATCACAAGCAAATTGTTAACGATTAAAAAGATTTTGAATGAAGTTATTTGAAAATTGGTTTTCATCTTCCCATGACCGCCAGATTTTTTTTATTTATACATGTATACAGGTATTAACCTGCAGTAGAAGTTTTGCATTAGTTGCATGAATAAACCATAAATCGCACGGTGGCGTAGTGGCCCTGCCTTGCATCTAGGGTTCAAGTTCCAGCTCAGGTTTGTGTGCGTGGAGTTTGCATGTTCTCTTTGTTCTTAGTGAGTTCCCCCCTGGCCTTCTCAAATCTCCTTTAATGCCCTGCGATGGATTGGCATCCTGTTAAAGGACACCTGGGATAGGCTCCCCATGACCCTGTACAGGATCAGTGGTATAGACGATGAATTAATAAATGAATGTTTACAAGGTTGCAAGATGCAGCATGTATTAATTGATGCACATCTTTATTATTATTTACCTTAACATCAATGCCGCTTATTATGTGTAGGGTTTCAGGTGGTCTGGAGCCTATCACATGGAGCTCAGGGCACAAGCCATTGATACTCTGGAAGCTCATATTAAATCACACACTGCAGGTGATTTAAAAACAGCAGTCAGACTACGATGCATGTCTTTGAACTTGTTACAGAAAACTGAAGTACTTGGAGGAAAGTCACATTCAGAAGTGAGATTTGATTCGTACACCCTAATTCCTGAGCCACCATGCCTCCTATGGCTCATTATAAAAAAAATAATAAAGCAATAGACACAGCATATCAATAAGATGTTTGTAATGTTGATAATACATATAATGTCGACTGCAATAAGTGATTTTTCAGGATCACTGGGACCACACAACCATGTCGATATATAAACTGGTTTAAATTGTGTGATGATCAAAAGCTGTCACTATGACAGCATTTGAATAGAAACCACAATCCTTCACCTGTACATGTAAATAGACAGGCAATAATGAGAATGGATAATGTTAGATGTCTGCAAATGTAGGCCATAGAGACGCCTTTATGGGCCTGCTGCCTTAAAAATCACGTTTGATAACAGAAAGCTCAAACCTAGGGAACAGACTTTGAAGTAAATGCTAAAACAACAGCATGAATAAGTTAGAAACTATGAAACTCCATGTGTTTCATGGGCAGCTGATACCTGATTGCTGCATTAGTGTAGCAGAATAGAATTAGTAGCAGAATGTTAATGAACACTGTTGTGTACTGTAAAAGTCCTGACAAATGTTTTGCGTAAAAATATTCTCGGCTACATATGGTAGAAATATGTTAATAAATGTGTTAGGCGGTCGTCTTGCACCTTCAGGGTCTGGGTTCAGTTCCTGGTCGGGTTCGTCTTCTGTCTCTGTGTGCATGTAGTTTGCATGTTTTCTCCATGCTTGGTGGGTTTCTTCTGTGTACTCCAGTTTCCTCCCACAGTCCAAAGACATGCAGATTCAGTGTATGTGTGTGTGCCCTGTGATGGATTAGTACCACATCCAGGGTATACCTCGACTCATGGGCTGAGTCTCCTGTGATTGGCTCCAGGCTCCCCCTGTGATACAGTGGTATAGACAATGAGATGATGCATTTATTATTGTACAAAAGCCCATAGTCACTTATTGTGTGACTATTTTTTTTCACTTTACACCAGTGATTCCATTAGTGTGAAACTTAAAAAGCGAGGTAGGGGGAGGGAGGAGGAGTTTTACTGTGTAAGACAAGGCGAGGGAAGGGGCTAATTCGACACACACACACACAAATACACATAATAATGGATGCATGTGAAGATAACGGAAACACTTGCATGTGACGATAACGGAAGCCCTCATCTGTCGGGATTTATTTTATTTTTTTTAAAGGTTAATTTGTTTTATTTTTACTTTATATATTGTATTAATTATTTTTATATATTTATTTTTTGGGCTGTGGAACGAATAATTTACGTTTTCATTATTTCTTGTGAGAAAATTCGGTTTACGAATGTTTTGGAATACGAGCCCACTTCCGGAACAAATTATGCTCGTAATCCAAGGTTCCACTGTATAAAGATATTATTGTGTCATTTTCATATAAGTATATATTTGTCATTTTCAATATAAGTAAAAATTTTGTCCATTTGTGGACAGTATGGTTAAAGTGAGGCACAGACTAGCTTGCCTACTATTACTACAGGAAGCTGCATATCGAACAAGAATTATGAGCTGATATTCAATAAACTGGAGTAGTAGGGTGAACTTTTCAAGTGAAATTTCATTTGTCTTTAAATTAGGATCTTTCCACCCCTATGAAGATACACATATCAATGTATTAGTGTAGACTTTACAAACTGTTTAAACAGATTATTATGGAATAAAAAGTCTATTCTAGCACATGTTTTCAAAACGCATTGTTTTAAATTTTGGTGTTGTATTTATTTATGGTGGTTCAGTGGTTAGCACTGTGGCCTCTAACCTCTAACTCTGTGTGGTGTTTGTATGTTCATGTTTCCTCCCACCGTCCAAAGACAAGAAGATTAGGGAGATTGCCATTTCCAAATTGCCCATAGTGTGTGTGTGTTTCCTGCAATGGATTGGCTGTAGGGTGTACCCCACCTTGTGCCCAAATTCTCCTGGAATAGCCTCCAGGCCCCGACAACCCTGTACTGGATAAGTGGTATAGACATTGAATGGGAGGGGGGGGAAATCCTTTTGGAATTTGATGGATTTCTGCATTAATTTGTCATAAAATGTGATATGATCTTCATCTAAGTCAAAAGTGTTGACAAATATAATGTGCCTAAAATAACAACTTTTAAAAACCTTATAGTGCTAATGGAAAAAAAAGTATGTGAATTCTTGCGTTAATGACCTAATGAGGCTAATTGGAGTCAGGTGTTAGCATACCTGGAGTCTTGTTAAGGAAAATGAGTTTGGAGGTGTGGACTAGAGCTACTTTGACTGATTAAAAACCATTCAAACTTTTTGAGGTTGCTCCACACAAGAAGAATACTATAATGTGAGCCATGCCTCACCAAAAGCCAGTTATTAATTCATTAATTCACTTACTTTTCCCATTACCATTTTGAATGTTGAATGAGTGTGTCCAATAAAGACATGAAAGATCAGATTTTTTTCTTCGTGGTAATATTTTAGGCACATTATATTTGTCAATAGCCTTTAGACTTAGATGCGGATCAGATCACATTATATGACGATGCAGAAAACCACACTTTTTACTTGTCAAACTGACGAGAGAGAGATTTGACGTGAGAGTATGCACTTTTCCTCACTCCTGGTATATAGGGAAGTTTTTTATTCCAATTAAATGGGTTTCAAACCACCAGGAGCATTAAAAATGAATGCCGGGGAGCAAATGGAAGATCCTCACTCTTCAGAGATCATATGTGTCCTAGAGGAAGCCCCTGACAGTTGTTAGAAAGAGATATTCCAACGTGCACACACACACGCACACACAGAGCATAGTGAACAGTTCTGAATGTCTGAGTTAATCCTCATTTAATACACCTACTGTCAATTACTAAAGACCAAAGCCCACCGTACTGACAGTGCTTTTATTGCAGTTACCTGTCCCCATGCCACCCAGGGGGGTGATTAAATTTTAAAGCTACAAAATGAAAGCAAATCTGGCCTGAAAAGTGTTCATATTAATGAGTCCAGGCTAAACATTGTTTTTTTTTTTTTTTTTTTTTGCTCCTGAATAAGATATATATAGTAGGTTGTAAACGAAAAGTGAATTTGTTCACCTGAGGATTCCATATGTTTTGGACTTACAATAAATCGTGCTTAATCCTTTTTTAATCATGAGAGAGAAATAGTGAAAATGTATGTATACTGTATGTTAATATTGTACTATATGATCTATACCCAGGGGGTGAAAAAGGATTCTGATTTTTAATTTTTAATATTACACAAAGATAACCTGAATAAATACAAAATGCAGTTTTTAATTGTCGATTTTATTCATTAAGGGGGAAAAAAACCTATCCAAACCTACCTCGGCCTATGTGCAAAAGTAATTGCCTCCTAAACCTAATAACCGGTTGTGCCACCCTTAAACACTGCAATCAGATTGGGATGCCTTAAACAGGTGAAACCCTCCAATGTGGCTTAATTAAAACACTTCTGCAAAGACTCATGGCGGCAGTTGCCACCCAAGGGTGGCACAACTAGCTATTCAGTTTAGGGGAAATACTTTTTCACATAGGGCAAGTTTCCATTATTTCTATTAATAAATGAAATCATCATTTAAAAACGTCCAACATCCATCCATCATCATTTTGATCCATCCGTCCATCTTGGAATCTCTGTAGTCCAACTAGGGACCATGGAAGCCAGTGATGACCACTGTATTTATTCCAATTTTTTACGACCATGGAACGACCTCTGGTCAACATTCACACAATTCACACATGCCAATTATCCTAAACTGCATGTCTTTTGAACTGTGAGAGGAAACAGGGGACACGGAGGAAACCCACCAGGCACTCGGAGAACATGCAAGCTCCATGCACACAGACCCTGAGCCAGGAATAGAACCTGGATGCTGGAGGTGCAAGGCGACAGCGCTAACCACTGAGCCACCGTGCCACCGTGCCACCATACTATACATATATCTCAGACTTTAGCTGATTTAAATCAACTAATACAATCAAGAGTCCAATCAACGTGAATCACTGTCCGGTGTAATGATAAAAAAAAAAATCTAATTAAAAAAAAAAGAAAAAGAGCTAGATATGTTATGAAGTACTTACTTCTGTATTTATTTGCATAAAATGTAATGTTTTAATGTAGCATGGTGGTGTAGTGGTTAGCACTGTGGCTTCAGACCACCAGTGTTGAGGGTTCAATTCCTGCCCCGGGGTCTGTGTGTCTGCTTCTGTGTACTGCGATTGACTGGCGTGTACCATGTTTCGTCCCCCGAAATAGACTCAAAGCCTCACGTGACCCTGTACAGGACAAAGTGATATAGAAAATGAATGAAAGAATGTTTCTAAACTTTCTCTGCCAAACAGTATGTCAGAATTGGCAGCGAGGATATGGACACATACCATATGCAATCATGACAGAATGACCTTGGTATGAAATTTTGAACTGCACTTGACGGCCAAATACACCAGACACTTAGTACTTTGCTCAGCACCAAGCTAGCATTCCATTCACACCCAACAACATAACTGCCTAAAACTCAACCAGAGGCTGAATAAAACATGATGCTCCTTTTAATAGCACATTTCCACTTCAGTGACAGCTACTGTATGACCAGATAAAAAATTTATTTAGTAGTTAAAATATGCTGACATTTTTATTATAACACTTTTAGAATATCAGCTGAGCCTAAATATTCTCTTTGTCTGATAACTGTTTGTGTCAAAATTAATAATATATTCGAACCCCTAATTAAATGAATGTTACTGTTGTACATCTTGTCATTTATGGTCATTGACTGGGACATCATTTTCCTTATAAAAACTGTTCACTCCCCTGGGATTTGTGTCCTAGGAGTATCTCCTTTTCAAACAGATTAAAGCCATCAACTGTATTTATTACCATAAATGGATTTTGTGAAAGCTAACATAATTATGGATAAGGGTAGCTTTTCTCTGACTTGACTCTTCATGACTTTTTAAAAAATTCTTTTAAAATATGAAATCAAAGTTCAACCAAATACCCATCACACATTCTGTATCACTCACTCCCTCACCCTCTCTATACGTCTTATCCTGTATCAGGTCGTGGTACAGTAGGCATCTCAGTCACCAGAGATTTCAGGTCACAAGGATGCCAATCTATTGGAAACACCAATTAGCCTAATCTGCATGTCTTTGGAAACCAGAGCACCTGGAGGAAACACACCAACCATGTCCAGACCTGAAAGCCACACTCGAACCTTCCACCCTAGGGGTGCAAGGCCCCAGTGTATTCTAATAGCATAAATTTTTTTGTTTTATCAGCTTTATCGCACCAGGTTAGACCCAAATGCGTCGTGTAGACACACCACTAAGTGATAATATAAGGACAAATCTAATCAGGTGTTTTATACCTGAGACAATAGAAGTATTACTGATGCAACATATGCACCTTTGTTTTTTTTTTTTTTTTTTTAATTTGTACAATATTATCAGGTCAAAATTAAATATTATATTTTAACATTGTCAGGGATTACCAAACAACATGAATGTTAAACCATCAGTGATTAACGTTTTCTATACTGTAGATTCCCTAGATTCCTAGAAGTTCAACTACTTTAACTGCTGCTAATGCTACAGCTCCAGATGTAAGCTATTACTTAGCCTTCCTTGGCTCTTGGCTGCCTCGCTACCCCCCACCCTACCCCCGGGTGTCAGAGTCCCGTCCTGTCGGTAATTTGTTGCTAATCAGCTGTCAGCTCGCGAGCGATGATGAGACGATCACAGCGCGGCGGGCGGGAAGGTAATGGCCTTAAAAGTCACAGAGTCAATGTCAATGGGATCACTCGGATTCAATCAGGGAGCGGCCATGACGGATGGCGCCCGCTGCCATAACCACTCATTTTGAGCTCAAGCATCTGGGCCCTAGTAAATAACCATCAGAGGGTGGGTCCAAGGGACAGGTCATTAGCCATGAGAAAAATAAATATCGCTCCTCGTGCAACGGCTGCAAGTCATTTAGCACAGACTAGGAAATTTCACCCTAGATTAAGTATGATGAGGCAGCAGCAGTCGGCGCCGTGTCTCGGTGACACGGACAGGGAAATTTTAAACGCGGGACTTCCTGAGAAGGTAATATGGTTTTAAAGAGTTGATGTGTTTGGTCGAGGGGTCACAGCGGAGAGAAATTTAACCCTCTTGCCCCTAGTCTGTTGTTTCAGGGCAGCGCTTACAGTATGAACGTGGCTCACGTTTGGTCCTGTGTACACTAAAAGGAATGAACTTTCTGTATGCATTGACACAAGCAGTTAATAAGGTCAAGGGACATCTGTTTAACATTAAAGACACTCTCTTTCTCCTACCTGTCTGTCTCATTCTGTTTAACGAAGGAGAGTGTTAACGGGGTAATTAAGCTTTCCGATGTAAGTTAGCTGTTCTGTAACTTGATGCTAATGCTACTGAATTACAGAGCAAGTTCTTTGATCAGGTGCTTTAGCCTTCGTGTCTCTTCGTGAGACCGCGCCATCCGCGTTTCACCCTAATTATTTATGGAGGAACTTTAGAGATGGTACATGCATGCCACCAGGTAGAACGCCAAAAGACAATGTGTAAATGACCCTGATGGCTTTAAGCTGTCATCAATCCAATTAATATGACTTGTAGTAGTAATGACTTGAATCCATCACTCGCAATCTTAATATAAACATTATCATATTAACCTTTAAAGTCAATTCAGAGTCTATCAACATAATTAATTTCATCAATTTGAAAGCAAGGGTTATCTGAATAATTGATATAATTCTCGCAGATATGAAATATTCATATCTGCGGTGATGGAATAGCGAGAAGAAGCGTCTCCACCCGATCTGTCCGTACCGTAGTGAGAGTGTGTAAGAGGTGTGTGCAGAGGGAAGGACCTCAGAGGTGGAGAATTGACCTTCACGCAGTGGTCTGCCTTCACAGCTGAGTTCCTACACCGTTTCAAATACGGTGAAGCCAAGGCCGTATATCTCCGTGCTTCGTCCCAGTTCCCTCACTCAGCAACTCTGGGCGAGGCTTCATTAGGTCTAATGTTCTCTTCGCAGGCCATTCTCTTGTGGCTATTCACGGAGAAGAGGGAAATGCACTGACCTGTGTTTAAGGCGAAGGAGTAGGGAGGGAAATGTCCCTCATTTGCTGGTGAGGAAGGCTTGCTGGGGGAACGGGTTTATGTAGTTTAGACAGCCTTCGAGATGGTGATAAGAAAGGGATGCATTCCTAATCTTGCATTAATCGAAAGACATCACCAGCTGGAACCCTGACACTGAATGTCATTTCCAAAAATGCTGAATAATATATAAAAAAAAACTTCACCATATCAGCAATTACACACACTATTAACATCAGTATGTTTACATCAGGCAGCATGGTGGCGTAGTGGCCTTGCACCTCCAGGGTCCAGGTACGATTCCCATCTTGGGCCCTGTGTGCATGGAGTGTGCATGTTCTCTCCGTGCTTGGTGGGTCTCCCCCAACAATCTAAAGACATGCAGATTAGGCTGATTGGCGTTCCCAAATTGCCCTCCCACAGTCCAAAGATTAGGTTAATTGGCATTCCAACGGGTAAATTGCCCGTTGGGTACGCGCACGCGCGTGTGTGTGTGTGTGTGTGTGTGTTCCCTGTGATAGAGTGGCAGCCCATCCAGGGTGTATCCCGCCTTGTGCCCTGACACTGAACTACAAAAACACTAAATAATATAGTAATCCTCTCACAGATATCATACCCAAGGCGGGGATTCAAACCCTTGACCCTGGATGTGCGAGTCCACAGGCTCCAGACCTCCCACAGAATAAATGTTATAGAAGATGAATGCATGAGAAGGTTCAAAAAGTAATGGTAATCAAGTGGATTAATATCATTTCAGTCAGAGCTACTGTCAGATCAGTGATGTTAAATAGCAAACTAAAACACACCAATCGGAACTGAGCGTTTGACACGTCTGTGGGCTAAAATCGCATCTTAACACCATGAAGGCGACGCTGTGCTACTTCTCTTCACAAGAACTCTTCACAAAGAGTGGACAAAAGCTGTTTAGCACTTTGGTCACCAAGCACCAATTAGGGAACCTTGTATTCTGGTCATATTTTGAGAAATGGCATTTTTAAAAAAGACTCGCACACAAGAAAGCAAGCGCACACTCATCGGGCCTTTTCACACCTCGAATGTTTTTGGACCTGAGTCATATCCAGCGAGAGTTTGGAATGTTTCGCGTAGTGCCAAAGCTGTTTTCAAAACCTGGTGCGGTTCAGGGACCAATCTCTAAATGCACCATGTGTGAAAGCTACAGTCTTCGAAAAATAAGATTCCATACAACACTGTAAAGGCTTCGTCAGTTTGTCTTAAAGGTCTTAAGGCTCTTTGTTAAATCCAATAACAGTTTCGCATGTACAGTAGAACTGTCCACCTTTCAAAGGTCACTTGTGCACTGTCTAGCTAAAAACAATATTTCATTCAATCACCTTCAGCTTTGGTTACGGCACACAATGTGGTGGCCAGTTTATGTTTGGAAATGATTCCTCATGCTCCAAGAACCTATACCCCTGCTGAGCCTAGACCTGAGCAACTGAAGCAACCCCAGATCATAACATTGTACTATGCATCTCTTCTACATGCACTTCCTTCTTACTCTAATGCACCCTTTGCTCTGGACACATCAGACCTCATAACCTTTATCCATTGCTCGAGAGTCCAAACTTTATGCTCCCTATCCAGTAGAGGCGGTTTTTTTTTTTTTTTTTTTTTTACGGATTACTATCACTAACGCATGGTTTTCCTATGGCCACACAGCTGTTTAGCAGAGGTGGGTAATAACGAGTTACATTGACTCCGTTACATTTACTTACGTAAAAAAAAAGTTTTACGGCGACATATTTTTTTTACTTTTGCTTGAGTTTCTAACATTTGTTCTGCTGGACACAGTTTATGGTTAAGTGAGACCTCTTGTACACATGTTGTAATGTTATTTTCTATCTGCTGAGCCATTTGGAGGGAAAATGAATATGCAGTATAACTTACACAGGAAATAATTTACACCGTTCAAACATACATGTTACCTACAGTAGGGATTTATTTAAAAAAAATTATGTTGTTAAAAAAGTGAGATTAGGAAATCTGTTTTTCTTGTTCTCAATTTCATTTATTTTATTACATTTATTTTATTATTTGCAAATGTCAGAATTTGTGCATTATTTCATCATTTGTCTGGCTGCTTACATAATTTCTCACTCACTCACTCTCTCTCATTCACTCATCTTCTATACCGCTTAATCCTGTATTCAGGGTCACGGGGGGCCTGGAGTCTATCCCAGGAGACTTCGGGCACAATCCATCGCAGGGCACACATACACACACTCATTCACGCACTACGGCCAATTTGGGAACGCCAATTAGCCTAACCTACATGTCTCTGGACTGTGGGAGAAAATCGGAGTACACAGAGGAAACCCACCAAGCATGGAGAGAACATGCAAACTCCATGCACACAGAGACGGGAATCGAACCTGAACCCTGGAGGTACAAGGCGACAGTGCTGACCACTACACCACCGTGCCGCCACATAATTTCTAAAAAGTCTCCATGAATAAATCGAACATTATGATGAAACAGTTACTCAGTACATGAGTAATATTTTGGATGACGACTTTTTACTTCTAATATTATTTTGAAGTACAGCTTCTCTTACGTGAGTACAATTTTTGGCTACTCTCCCCACCTTTGCTGTTCCAGTCTAGTCCCAGTCCTGCGAGGTCTCATTACATTGTGCGTGTATGGAAACGTTCTTCCTTTCACTAATAAACACAGCTCTGGTTTTCTGTAGATTTTTAAAAAAAATTTTTATCATGCAACCTCATCAAGTGTTTCGTGATCTCCTAATAATAACTTAGTTCTTAACTACTGTAAGTTCCAGTAATTTCAAATCTCCTTAGTTTTCTCCTTTGCTTGATGCAGCACAATAATTTGATATCTCTGAAATGGTGATTTAGTGGTGTAGAGAACTTTAGTTTGGTGACTTCTAAAACTGTCCCGAGGAATTAGTGACTGGCAGAATTTGAGGTGTTACTTTCCACACATTTGGGAAAAAAGTCTTTGAGCCTTGAAGTAGAAATGCTTTACGTATCTATAAAACTTTAAGTCTTTTGAGTCACAATGTTGTACTGAAATGCTGTTTCAGGTTTAAATATGGCGTGATTTGGTCTATAAGGGATAAAACACACTAAGGAAAGAATAAACACACACAAACACAGTTAGGAAGGGATAAACACGCGAACACACACTTACACACTCACACACAGTCCAGCAAGGACACACCAGAAGCAGGTGCTGTGCCCAGGTGGAAATTCCACTGATGGACCTGGCATGGACAGATGGGTCAGAGCAGGTCACAAGTCCACAAGCAAGGAGGCCTCACTCTGTCTTCGTCTTTCCCTTCGCTTTCTCTTTCACACACACACGCACACGCACACACAGAGAGTACCTACTTGTTGCCAACTCATTAACCAGGCCATTAAGAAATCCTCCAAATTCGTTGCGCCAAAATAAAACTTATCTGCTCATTCCGGGAAGGATAGATATCATTAGAGAGTAATTAATTTGTATTTTGTTCCTGTGCTTCCCGCAGGGCCCCGAGCGTTTCCACCTTGCAGTGCCAGACAAACTTGCCGGAGGTAATGGCAGATATTTGTCTGAGTTTTAGTGACGGCCAGTTCCCTATTACAACCTGTCAGCCGCTAAAAAAGCACCTCAGCTGGTGGTTTGGACCTTCAAAGTAACACATTGTGTTTTGCAAATAATCTGCAGCACGGAAAGAACTGCTCACTTTTAATTTACACCAAGCACGCTCAAAAAGTCAAGGAAAAATATATATCGTTATTTTTATTAATTAATTAATTCATAATGTTTTTTTTTTTTTTTTTTAGTTTCCTCCTCGTCTGGCCACTTTTGATTGGGCGAAAGTGTTAGGAGTCTGGTTGCTAGATAACACATTCCGGATCTTCACACTCCTCCGTCCACAATCAATCAGCATGCTACAGTGTTGATGCCGCTCCATCTGCTAGCCCTAGCGCCGTCCATATAACAAACGCTTGTCAATTTAAGCTGTTTTATTGACTCATCTGCTGAGTTAGGCTTTGATCACAAACCCCCTTCTCTCTCTCCCTCTCTCTCTCTCTCTCTCTCTCTCTCTCTCACACACACACACATACATACATACACACACACTCTTTCTCTCACTCGCTCGCTTTTTTATGAATACATTTTCATGAATACATTACCAGCTCCTCTCACCCATGTGCTGGGGTGTTGTTTCTCGCAGTTAATCACTGGGCAGATAAATCATGCACATATTTGGTGTCCATCTGCTGGGAAGGTGCTGCATGCATGCTCTCCCTCACCTCCTCACCCTCCCCCCCATTTCTCTTTCTCGGTCTCTCCATTCACACTGACGGACAATAACAGCAGTGAAAAGCACAGGGACTTGCTGCCAGCAGGTTACACCTCTGCATTGGCACACACTTCCTTAAGGCCAGATTTTGGTGGTGGTGAGGAGATGGTGGTGTGATGGAACAGAGTATTCTTTATTATCTTTTAACGCCGTAAGTGCACAGGATCCAGATTTGTCACACTCATGATTACATAGTGGTGTAGTTAGTGAATAAATATGCTTCGAGATACATATATACAGTATTTGAGTGGAATAGAGAAACTGGATAAAAAAAAAAAAAACAGGTATAGACAAGGAAGTAAGAAATTATTAATTTCCCAAAAGGTAAAATCTGAATACTTAATTTTTTCTATTAACTTTTATAATAAATAATAATAATAATAATAATAATAATAATAAAAATTACATATGTAATAATAAAATAAATCACAACGATTTATAAGGAAATCATGTTTAAAATTCTGTTTTGTTTGTTTCATTTTATTTTATTCCCTTTTATTTTATAATCGTTCCAATAAATCCTGTACCACAAAATACATTCGTCATTCTCATCTATCATGGATCATCTTGTACAATATTATCAAATAATATTTAAATCCTTACTGGTACTTTCGAGCCAAAAGGTGAGGAAAATAAACCTCGGAGGTAGTGGAAATCAAAAGTTGTTTCCATTCATTCTGCTTTAGAATAACTGTTCTGGTGTTAGCATAAAATGGTAAACTAGCGCGGTATAGTCTGTAGAGTGTAGAATCCGTGCCCTTGATCAGGGGTTAGAGAGGGATTTGGAATTCAGCCTTGTGTTAGAAGCTAGTTAGCTTTGAAGCTCATCTTCACTGTGAGGCAAAGCAGTGAGAAGAGTCAGGAATCTGTCAGTGTATCGGCGGAAGCTCACGCTTACATTTACTAGCAGTAATGAAAGATTGAAACACAACAATCGGTTAAAAAATGATTGGGAACAATATATAGAAGCAATTACTAAGTAGACACATTCTGTATACAGTATATCTGCCTAAATGTAAATGCGACACAAAGTGTTGTTTAAGATGACACAACATTAACAGATGTGTTTTTATTTTTTATTTTTTACTGAAAGTGCTTCTGTGGGTTTTGGCAAGTAGCTGCTCTCCGCTCTTTCCAGAATTGTATACCACTGCTGAATCTTTTAGTGCTAGTTAGTACCAGACTGTACCAGCCTACTTGTAACCCAGCATGTACTGTACATCATTTATCCATTCAACTTCAGAAAGCAGCTCCAATAGTAGAGTCTGGGTGTCAGGAGGCTGATACCTAGGGGCAATTTAACATAGCCAGTCTGGCATGTTTGTGGGAGTTGGGATGAAACTACTGTAGAAAACCTACAGTATATAAAAATATATATTTTTTATATATTTATGTATATTTTCCCTATAAGTGTAGTAAAAGAGCTTTTATTCTTTATATACAATACCCTGACCTAAAATTTTTGGAGAATAATAATAATTAAAAAAAAAAAAAATATATATATATTCGTTTTTTTATTATTATTATTATTCTCCAAAAATTTTAGGTCAGGGTATTGTATATAAAGAATAAAGCTCTTATACTACACTTATAGGGATTGTAATCTACAATACTATATTACTCTTTCATATTTAAGAGCAAAGGATATGCACACTCATCCATACTATAACATTCAATAAAGAATAAAACAGGCCTAGGGATTACCCCATTAACTCTCATATCTATTATATATAGTATATATAGTAATGAAACTATATATATAGTTTCATTGTAGTTACTAAATAACTTCCTTTGACAAGACTGTCGAAAAACTTGAACACGGCTTCCCTTAAAATGTTGCAGCATCAATCATTTTCTAAGCAGTGTTCCTGAAGATATGTGTGTAAAGCAGTGTGTGGGTTAACAGGGGCTGTCGCAATAATGATGGATGCACTGGAGGCAGAGGTGCTCCCCACTGCATGCACTCTCGGACCCTCAGAGCCATGACATTTGGTATGGGATGGAAAAAATGACAAAAGGGAGCTGAGAAGTTACCACTGCTATGTTCAAATTTGAACACAGAAGAGAAATGAGAATTAAATTCGACGAGCGCTCACTTTAGAGGTATAAAAAGTGGAAAATGGTTTTAAGGATTTAAAGCAGAGCTGAAAAAAAGGAAGAGCCCATTACACTAATTATACATTTGGTATGTCCAATAGTCATTGAAGATTCAATTGGGTCTGGAAAAATTAACAGAGCATTAATCAACATGCGTTAATTAGCTAATAACATGTTAATTAAATCAGGTATTTAAAGTTCAGAGACGTGTAATGCTTAGTCTAGCATGGCGCCCTCGGTGCTCAGGTTCGACTGTCACGGGGTCTGGGACTGTAATGGCACATTAGAACGAAATAGAGCCTTCAATTAGAATGTAGCTTCTTTGTCCTTTTTGTGTCCTTTCCCAAGCATGTGGTCCACGTCCTTCTCCACTGATCAATCACACAACAGAAAAAAAAGGCAATAAATGACCGTTTGATCGTCATTGCAGCTGGCCATTTAAACTGCCATATGCTCGCTGCTTCTTTTGACACAGGGATGTAAATACAAAGCGGCAAGCAGGATGGAGAATGGCAGAAAGCCAATACAAACGCATGTTCTTGAGCATCCCAATCAGTGAGTTATCTCGAGAGGGTGTGGGAGCTTTAATGTGAAATCAATAGGCCCTTGCAGAATAAAACGCTTGACCCGAAGTTCCAGTTTCTTCATGCTCACCTTATCTTGGTTTGTGAGTGAACCGTGTGATAACGGCCGTGTTTTATTTCAGCCACGAATTCGCACAGTGTGAAGACAAATTGCGTTAATCATCTCACACGATCCACGACTGCATCCGAATGAGACATTCAAACATTTGAGATCATTTTACAGTACTTACAGCTACGATGATGATGTTCCTCAACATTATTAGATGATTAGACTTTGTATAGTATGAAATTATTCTGATTCATTTAAATATTATCAAGATTCCACTTTATCAGGGAATCCAGTTCCATTTTTGTAGATCTCCCAAAGATGACGCAATGCCACCAATGTCCTGATTCTCACTTCTTCCCGGCAATAGCTTTGCACCACATGATGAGCTCTGAGTCGCCGAAGCCGATATTTCACCATCTTCCTTCGGTCACTTCTGTTGCAAAAGCCACATCCACAGATCAATACTTTTGATGGAAGGCAATAATCGGCCCTATTAAGTGACAAAGGTTTACTCTGTAACAGCTGGGCTGGCGAGAGACCGGAGCTTGTCTGACTAATGAATCGTGAAACAATCAGGCAGTAGCCATTTGTGTTTAGATCTGTAAATATGGCGCGGTACAAGTGCCAGACCATCGCCGGAGCTCCAGCTGGGGCCACAGATGGTCTGGATTCAGAGTAGTGCTGGAGCCGTTAGCTTCTTCGGCCCACACCGCACCTCTGCTGTCGCTGAGTGACAACTTCACTTTCACACTAACTTCCTTGTATACCCTGCGCCAGGGAGCCATGCTTTCTTAAAGTGGCTGACAGGTTCTCCGAGCGAGGGTGTCCCCAGAAGGATGCAAGGAGAGAGAGAGAGAGAGAGAGAGAGAGAGAGAGAGAAAGGGAGAACAGGAGACAGGGGAAAAAACAGCCGTGATGAAGAGCAATGTGATCTTGCTATTTAAAGACATGATCACTTAATTAACCTTGTAGGGCAATGACTAATTCGGACACGTCGCAGACTAGAACCATGGCAAGGTCTGCAATAAATCTCATTAAGTAGCTCTTTCCCAAACATTAAGAGCCGGGCTGGAGCCTCACATGCATTTGTATATACGAGTGTGCATGGGCATTATGTTTTAAGAAATGAAAATGTAGTACTGTACAGTATATTCTCTGCTTATCGGTCTGAGTCAGAAATGACCAAGCTAATTCTAAAACATCTGAAAAGACGGATGACCATCATCTCAATTCATCCACACAAATGATCGTGAAAGGAAATGGAGCTTGTTTAGTCTAAGGAGGATGAAAGATGCATTAAAGATCAAAGAGATGAAAGGTGCATTTAAGGAATTTTCAAGGCAAATGATTTTCTGCTCACATCTGGAAGGATGACGATTTTTGCCTGAAAGCTGTGCAGAGCCATGATGCCGGCGCTATCACATGAAAGAGGGTTGGAGAAGACACTGAGATCTTGTGTAATAGATATTCACTGGTGGGTGAGCCATTGTTATGATGCTTTTGAATAGCATTCCTGTTTTTATCAAAGGCGTGGCTTAAGAGGAAGAATAATATTATAATGCGATTTCCTTCTATAGAGTCTGAATCAGACTCACCTGATATTCTAAGCCTGGAGTTGCCGATTTATTTCAGAAAATAAATAAATAAATAAAATCTCCATATTTCTAAATACAATAACGAACACAGTTTCGGCAACAGATCCCCACTTCAGGCTTGTGCATTTATGTAACTCATTTAGCTGAAAGCTGTAAAATAACACACTATCCATTATATTTGCTCATTTTTGAAAAAAAAAAAGGAGAAGTAAAATTCATTGAGGAACGATATAACTGATCGGAAGATTAAAGGTTTTACTCATACATCTATCCATGACAGTATGCCAATGTGGGATTTGAACCCATACTGTAATGTACTGAACCACATCATTTAGCTCGACTGGCTTCAAAGGGTATGGAATTATATATTATGTTGTACAACATAAGATATTATAGTGATTTACTGTAAATATGTTTTACAGCTGTTTTTTTTTTTACAATGTGAAACGAAAGTCGGAAATGAAAGAATGTTTGTATAACTGTAATCTTTTTAGTTGCTTGTGCAAATAAGAAAGGGAAAAAAAAGTCAATAAAGAGAACAGATTGTTTAAACATTTATTTTATCCTCATGTCAAGAAACACTGACATCTGTTCATATCCTGTGGCACTAGTAAAACAGAGAAATGTGATGTGCCACTATAAAACAAAATGTAAATGATTAAGTACTAAAAGTGAAGAATTTGTGCTGTTTATTTATGTTTTTTATTTCTTTTGTATTTATCTAGACTTCTGCATGCCAGTTACTGTAACTTATGGAACTGGATTGGAAAAATTTGTTCAAAAAGCTAAAGATTTGGAAATCAATTATTTCTTTAACACACGCAGATGAGATACAGTAGTGAAAAAGTAGCCACTATATGCAGCCGTGTCTTTCATTTAAAGAGATGTACTGCTAAATGAAGTGCTGAATTTGAAGAGACCCTTTAGCTGGCACACACCAAGCATCAGGTGAAGCAATATTTATGGGCACGCAATGAATATGACCAGGTCAGCCGTTACATTCATTTCACATCAATAACAATACCAGCAGGAGACCTGCTGTCCTTGCCTTCCTCCGTCTCTCTCTCTCTCTCTCTCTTCATGAATACAGAACCTGGCCAATGAAACTTTTCACTGCGTTAACTGTTGTGACCCCACACGGCCAGGCAGAATGACTTAACTAAGCTGTCAGGTCTAATCAAGCCAATAAAAGGATCAGATAAATGTTTATTACATTGTGGGAAAAGATAATTTCTATCCTGAAATTGAAGATGACCTTTCTGGATAATTTCTGACCACCTCTTTTTTTTTTTTTTTTTAAGGCAGATAAATCAGCGGCTCTTTGTTTGAAGCTGATGTGGTGGAACCTCAAGGATACTGGACATAAAATGTTCCGACCTCTACTTCTGTCCCAATCCGGGTTCCATTGTGTTCCAATGTAATTCACGAAACATACAAAGCAGGTGAATATGTGTGACTGAGATTGCAGGTAGCTGAAATTTGTAAAGTTGTTTTAAATGCACATGTGGGACGGGAGTGCAACCTTTGCAGAAAAGATAGTAGCAGAAACGGTATGTTGGAACTGGGTTCACGCAAGAAAATGTGATATAATAGAGCTAATAATGGCGATTACATTACCTCTTATACTACATATAACGCATTAAAAACACACTGAAGACTTTCCCATTAATCAGTTTACTGACAAAACACTGACACTGCTGACTGGTTTCCAAAAATGTTATATGTTTTACAAGTATTTTAAAAATAATTATTAGTTTTAGACTAGCCGGAGTGTCCAGCCTAAACGGGAATGAGCTATTATGACAGAATTGTAATGAGGACGTTAAAGGTACTACTGTAAGATCCATCCTGGTGTATATACAGCTGCTGATGTGTGCGCGTTTGGTTTAGTTTCAGATGGATGTAGTCAGACAGGAAGGTCATAGGAAGTCATAAAAAGATGCTAAAGCCAGTACAGTGATGAGACTCTTAGCTGCAGTCAAACGTGCAAATGTTTTAAAGAAGGACGTACGTCTGTTAATGATGATCCCGGCCAAGGTGGCTCGGAGCACACTGCAGTCGTTCCCGTGAAGCTTCAGCCGAGTGGAACATCTGTCTCTTGAAAATCACCAGATAACGTCACAGAAGACTTGACCTCACTCCAAAGAGGTCATTTCCACATGTTCGGGCCATGAAAGGAGTTCCTGGAAGGCCAGAGCTTCAGATGTGAAACTGGTAGTGTGATCATTGCTCCAGCTTACTGAGAAAATGTTGTTGGTGTCTAAATACCAGTGAAAGGCTCTGATAAGTGCATTAGTGTAGCAGGAGATTATACAAAGAAATACAGGGATTTTTTTTTATTTTTACTCTCATAACTGTCCTGTTATTTTGCACAATCAACAGTCCTGGTGTGACTTGAACGCAGCTCTTACAGTTTCAAACCATTGTTAGTCTGGTACTGTACTTCATAGAGTGAATTTACAAAACAGTCTCCAACATACTGTATAAGAGAAGGTATAGAGAGGAATAAGATAGTGTTGATTTTCTTGGCATGTAGAGACCATTAAATGTGTTCAGGGGGCTGTGAGATGTTGTACCACTTTAATTAGCAGTGGGGGCTGAAGGGCTTTAGTCATAGCTCTTATGATCTAAAGTGTCTTCTATAGAGGCCCTTGTCAAGCTTGGCTTGTTCTCCCAATTCATGTCTCAAAATACCATATTATGGATGAGATTTGATGGTGCTCATTGTGGCCTGGAAGGTATTTAAACATGCACACTGACTGGAAAGTTAATTTATATGATGTTACAGTCTTGGGATTAATTACAAGGCGACATCAGCTATTAGTTTAACATGGTCTAGGTGAGAGGCAATGTTCTGTTGATGAGATTATTAATGGGGAAATGTCAAATATAGTGTAAATAAGAGCACATGTAAGAACCTTTTAACAGGAAATACATTGTACACGATATTAAATCATGCATACAACAAAATTAAAAGAGTTTTTTTTTTTTGAGACTGGTGACTTCTTTTTTGAATGAACTAATTTTCAAGGTAATTTTTGGTCTTCATGAGAGCCAGTTTCATCATGGGTTTTGCAAATGCACTTGACAATACTGTTCCCGAACAGCTGACCGTCATAAAATAACAACTGACTTTTATTGTTGTACTGTAATTAGGTAATGTAATTAGGTTCCTGAATGTAGAAAATAAATCTGAGCTTAGTGTGCAGACTTTTGACTAGTACTGTATGCATAATATATAATTTGGAAACACCGATTTGCCTAATGTGCATTGTCTTTGGCTTGTGGGAGGAAACCGCTGTACCTGGAGGAAACCCACCAATCATGGAGAGAACAGGTAGACTCCATACACACACACACACACACAGATCCTAGGCGGAAAACGAACCCCGACCCTGGAGGTTCAAGGCCACAGTGCAAACCACTACGCCACTATGCAAATGAAAAGTCCATCCTATCACATAAAACATGACATTAACCAGACATTATTTTGCTTCAAGTCGGATTATCAAAATAACAAAGGGCATATCCTTCAATGTGCAAAAGCATACAGTAAATTGCTGATATTGCAAAATATGTTCTTAAACATAAGAGTGTTTAGTACAATTTGTAGAATTTATATATATATATATATATATATATATATATATATATATATATATATATATATATATATATATATATTATGGCATGCCGTTTAGGAAAATATTCATGAGAGAACTTAATGAAAACTCTATATATTGAATGAAGATTCTGAATATATTGAATGAAACGTGAGAATATTGAATGGATTCCGAATATATTGATTGAAAAATGTATATATTGAATGAATTCTGAATATATGGATTGAAAACTGATATATTGAATGAAAAGTCTGAATATATTGAATGAAACATGACATCATCGAAACACAGCGCCATCTTTAGAAAGGATGAGTGAGTCGGCAAGAAACTTGGTTGCTGCAATTGTGAGAAATGACGAGATGGTCAACACATTGATGAGTGCGTGTCCGGCCTAAAGTGGTGGCACAAGCAGCACTCAGTATCAGACTACAGATGAAGAAATTTATTCGCTATTTCACCGCGGAAGACCGGTGTTATGCGCTAAAATGCCTCCCTGCCACAGATTGCACCCCCTATTTAATCTCCGTCGAATATTATATTAGAACAGAAATTTATAGGTTTATGATTTAGAAATTACAAATTAGACCAAATGGATTTGATTATAAAATAAGCATTATAAAAAATTACATGTTGTAAAGGGAAAACATATAAATTATTATTTTTTATATACAAGATGTATTTTTGATATTGCTTATTTAATAATAAAAATCATTTCATTAAATTTTTCATCATAAATATTTATTTAGTGCAAGCATTTTTGTATTACATGACAAATCCCTGTAAAATAAATGTGCCACAAAATAAACAATATTTGAGAATTTGTATTCATGGTCTTGACACCTGTCACGTGCCTAGGGTTAATTAAAATAGTTATATAATATTTGATAACAATAAACCTATGAATTTATGTTGTAATATATTATTTGATAGAGATTATGGCGGGGGGAGAATAAATTTCTTCATCCGTAGTCTGATACTGAGTGCTGCTTGTGCCACGAGAAAAGGCGAGAGAGTGTGTGTGTGTGTGTGTGTGTGTGTGTGTGTGTGTGTGTGTGTGTGTGTGTCGGTGTCAAAACTCGTCTTGTGGAACACTCGTAAACCGAGTTACTCGCAATCCGAGGTTCCACTGTAAATATATCCATATATATGTATGTGTGTGTGTGTGTGTGTGTGTGTTTATATATATAAAATGTTCTTTGTCTTCTGTAGATGTCAATTGCTTTCTCACCTTCATTCTTCTGCTCATGAGATGACCTGAAGTCCTGGTTTGACTTAAAAGCCCTATGACAGGTCTTGTCCATTTATCATTAGACTAAGAACAAAGAACTTAACAGCAGATCAGTTAACATCTGAATCTCATAGTCAAGCCAATAACTGAGTGCTCTAGTGTTATGATAAAAGTGAGCATCATTTTATTTTATATATATATATATATATATATAGTGGATATATACAGTGGAACCTTGATTGCAAGTAACTTTTATATATATATATATATATATATATATATATATATATATATATATATATATATATATATATATATTCTACAAATTGTACTAAACACTCTTATGTTTAAGAACATATTATGCAATATCAGCAATTTACTATATGCTTTTGCACATTGAAGGATATGCCCTTTGTTATTTTGATAATCCGACTTAGAATGAAGAAGAGCAAAATAATGTCTGGTTAATGTCATGTTTTATGTGATAGGATGGACTTTTCACATGCACAAATTCACACACACACACACTCACACATAGGACTTCATTCATATTTTTGCATTATAGACCACGCATCAGCAGATTTTACACGAGATGAAAAGCACATATTGTCCGCATGCCTAAGGTATGGTCATATTTCACTAATAGTGCACAGGAAATAAAGACTTATGGAAAACCAAATGAGGTATGAACCACCATAAGCCCAAAGACAGCTATTCCCTTTGCAAATTGTATATTTGCTGAAGATAATTCCTCCAGAACGTGAAATGTCTCCGCGTACTTGACCCCGCACCATTATCTCCTCTATGCTTGAACTCTCCTTGAACTTCCAATAAGCACTTCACTAGTGGGATATGGTCACCTCTTTTGCATCCAGTTATTCTAGCTCCAATTTCCTGCCTAATACTGTAATTACCTTGATCTACGACGGAAGTCACCCTTTCGTGTATTAATATCGAAATCAGCACATTTATGGCCGGAAAGCACCTGACTGTGACCCTTGCTTTTGCTTTTTAATATCCTGATTAATTGAGAAAAGAATTAATTGACTTTGCATGCTGTATATTCCAAGTATATGTCCATTGATGCTTCGTTTTTATGGTGCTGGATACGATGAGAAGACAATTTCATAATGCTAAAGATAATAATTTTTTTCTCTAATATCTTCGTTATCGCTTGCTAATAGGGCCATTTCTCAGCTACAGCCTGAGATCGGTCTACTGTCTATTTAACCATGTCCACGTGGAGTCTTTTCAGGTTCTCCGTTTTCTTTCACCTCCAGCCAGTTGGTGGACTGGCTACACTAAATTTCCCCTAGGTGTGAATAAGTGTATGTCCTGTGATGGACTGGTGTCCCATTCATGATGCGTTCCAGACTCATGGCCAGTGCTCCCAGTATTGCACAATCCTGACAGGTATAAAGGCTGAATAAATAAAATGAATAAATTATGGTTACAAAAAAGCAAATAATACCTGCATGATGGAAACCAATCAGTGAAAATATACTCATATTGTGAAGTGTTATTTTAAATGAAGTGAAACTCCAATTGCTGCTGTATGTAGCCAAAACTTCATGCATAGCGACCAGTCAGGTGTAACGTAGCAATGTGCATTATACAATATGCTGTACTGATATATGCTTGCCATGTCTGAGCATTAGCACACTTTTGTTGCATAGTTTGCTCCTTGTTGATGTGAACATGAGCTTCGACTCTCCACTCATATAAAATGAATTTCTGTGTCATGGTCAGCTGTGTCATAAAGCTATAAATCTGGCGGGCCATATGCTGCCTCTTCAGACGTGTCCTCCAGCAGCATTTACTACAGAGTGAGACACTTTAATACCGCATATTAAAATGACACTTGAACTTTATGCAAAAGCATCACAAGACCTGACTTGACACATTTGTGAGAAATGATCATGATTAAAAGAAGAGAAAAAAAATCAACAAAATGAAAGTGTCAAACAAAGTGCTTCAGTAGAGGGACTGATAGAGAGAGAGAGAGAGAGAGAGAGAGCTTCACCAGGAGATGAAAAAACAGATGGCCACCCTCAGCAAGACATGAGTAGAGGAGATTTAAAAACATCTTGGGCCCCAGCAGCTAGTAGGTTCTGAGTCTGCACAGCTTCCGCAAGGGCAAGCAAAACAACAATGCCACGCTAATGAAAAACACTTCCATCCAAAAATATCCATCGTAATAGCACAAACAGATAAAGAAATTCGTGCTTACAGTGCCAAATGTCTAAATGCGCAATCGAGACAGTTTTTTTTCTGACTGTTTTGTTAAAATTTGTAACAAAATTTTAGGTAAAAAGTTTCATCTTACTGGAAACTTAAAAAAAAATCAAGTACTGTGTGTTTGTTAATTTGTTTCCAAGATGATTATTGTACAGATCACACTACCGATGTCACGGCTCAGAGTAGTGGTCCATAACTGATACTCATCGCATACTGACATCCTCTTAGTAATCCTCGACTCCGTGTTGCCAAGTTATGTGACACATCAGAGAATATGGCGAGACAGCTATGGTTTTACTGTATGTTGTTCACACACGCGGTGTCTGTGTCACGCTCATCAACATAACACATGGTCATGGAACGGAACACAACATTTCCTACATTAAGTGAAGATGCAAAATTTTTCAGGTAATAATTCATAATCAAAATCATTCAGCTACGTTATTGCAGACTTACATTTGTGAAAACATGCTTTGACTAGACATACTGCATTATAGCTGGTAAATTTATAGACGAACTCTTCATGTAGACTTTGCTGAAGAGTTTGTTGAAGAATAGACTGTACATGTCACATTAATCAAGTCACATTAACTCATTTTAGTCTGGACTTTTCTGCTACTACTTTTGCATACATTTACAAACCCCCAAACCTATGCACAAGTACAGAACATAAATTTTTTTTGTCTTCATATTTGCAATATTTCATATATTAACTAAAGATTTGTGCACAAAAAGCCTAATGTGCAACAACCCATGTTCTGCTAACATTCACTGCCCAGATTAAAAAGCCACCATTTAAATATGTAAATAGTTTAGAGCCTTCCATTGGATTATTACTGCAATGATGTAATATGGTTCTGCTGGCAACAGGCTATTTAACCTGATGAAGTGAGTGGCTTCTTATTTTTTAAACAACCATGTCAGAAGACATAGCAAAAATGTTACTGTGTTTCAGAAGGGTAAGACGCATTATTCATTATCGAAAAATGTAAAACACATTGTTAAAACCTGGATAGATAGTAAAGTTCAAGGAAGAAATGTTGGTCAGGAATGGAATGCATGATGGGAGATCACTTAAATGCTTAGTGAAATCAAATAGTAAAAAAATAAAACAACAGGAAAACTTACGGCTATGTTTAATCGTGGAAGGAAGAGCATTTTCACACACAGGATGTGAAGAGAACTTAAGGGATTGGGACTAAACAGCTGTGTAGCCTTAAGACTACATGCCGAGTGCCCTGTACAAGAATGTGGGGGTAGAGTTAAGATCTGGGGTTGCTTCTGCTTGTCAGGTCTATGTTCAACAACATTATGTGCCCAAAAAAATGAGGTCTACCTGAATATACTGAATGACTAAGTTTTTCCATCTTCCCAGGTCAAAAATCTGGGGGTTATCCCTCATGGGACTTGTATATAAACAATATCTGCCAATCAAGTTATCAATCATGTTCCTCAACCAACAAACTTCTGCCAATCTCATACGTGCACTGGTCATTTCTCGTATTGATGACTGAGGGATAACCCCCAGGTCGAACTGGCATACCACAAAAACTCCTACATAACCCCTACATAACTTATCCAGAACTCTGCTGCCCATATCATAAACCAATCACCTTTAATTCATCACTCCAACAAATATCACTGGCTCCCCATCAAATATCATAGAGAGTTTAAAATTCTCCTCCTTACATTTAAAGCACTTCATAATTTCACTTCCCCTTACAGTACATATCAAGGCAGCTTGTTACACCCCCCTACCCGCCCGACCTCCATGGGCTCTAGAGCATTTAGTCGTACTGCTCCTCCCTTCTAGAATTCTCTCTCTGAAAACATCCGTAACAAAGATTCTCCAATCAAATTCAGTCCTCAACTTTAGACCCATTTATTCAGAAATGCTTATTAGACATGATGTAAGGCTGCACTCAAATCTCTATTTAAACCTTCTTTTGAATCGTCATTAAAAACAATTATGACACAGTTTATTTTCTTTTAATTTAATTTAATTTTCCTTTTAACTACTCAACATTATCTTTATCAATGTTATCTTGTTTTATTGTTTAATTTATGCTTGTTTCGATCTGAAAGTTGACCTTCGGTGACCAGAAAGGCCCCTATATAAATAAAATGCATTATTATTATTATTATTATTATTATTATTATTATTATACATCTATTTTTTTCTTTCCCTGATGGCATTGGAATGGGCATGTTTCAAGATGACAATGCCAGGATTCATTACACTCAACTTGTGAAAGATTGGAAATGAGACATCATCTCCACCCAAGGAAACTACTGCACCGATTGTCACTGCATGGATATACGGCCCTCTTTAAAACGATTGCACCATTCAACTTCAAAAAGTCTTCATTCACAATACACTTTATCACGGGTCCCGGTTTGACTTGAACATCCCTCAAAGTACCTGTACAAATAACATGAGAAGGCCATATGCAATTTGGTGCACTCTTCATAAATGCAAAGGCAATTCAGTAAGTGTGATTTATGCAGAAAGTATGGAAGCTACACATCTTGTGGGAAGTGCTATCAGGAAGTGTGTTTCTAAGAGACGGTGAATCTCTGTGTCACAGGGAGTAACTGAGGTCACCTGAGCACATGCTGCAAAAAGCAATGTCATTATTTACACAAATGAGGATGACCCAAGACTTGAGGGTGGAAACATCTCAGGCACAGCTGGTACACAGACGTAAACAGCGTCAACATGAAACGACATGAAACTCAAACCTAGATTTGTATTAGTATTTCTGCCTTTATTGCAGTGTCTACACATGACCTCATTATCTTCAGGAACCGAAAAAGAAATCACTGGGGTCTTTCGTTTTCCAAGTCCTCACAGTATTTTGTGGAAAAATGCATTCGTTCTCATGGGAATCCAGAAAACATTTGGTAAGCACATGGAGAGTAAAATGCAGAATGCTTGCAAACAGACAAATGTCATACATAGTTACAGCCATGAGCAGAGAAATAGTGCCAGAAAAAAAATGAATGCCATATTTGCTAAATTTGTTGATAAAGCTTTTAATTTGTAGGAAACTTAGACTGCAATAAATCGTAATCTTAAAACAGGGAATCTTAACAGTTTTTTTTTCCTGGTAGGAAAAGAATTTGAAAGCAGCTGCGTTAACGTACCTTGCTATTTTACAGTGTCTAGTTTAAACATTTTCACTCTCATTCTTATACCGCTTCTTTTGTACATGGTCATGGAAGGCCTGGAGCCTATCCCAGGGCAGGACATTCCAGGGACTCAGGGGGCACGAGGAGGGGTACACCCTTACCAGGGTGCCAATCAATTGCAGGGCACACAAGCATGCGCACACACTCTCAAACACATACTACAGCACTTTGGAAATGCTGATCAGTATCATCTGCATATGTTTGAATTGTGAAAGGAAACAGGAGTTCCCACAGGAAACCCACTAAGCATGGGGAGAACATGACCCCTCAACTCTAGAGGTGTGAAGGTCACAGTACTTTCCTCTGATCCCATGCAAAATTCATGCCTAATCAAAATATGGTTGAATAAAACAGTGGCCTGTTACAGTTTTCATCCGTCTTTGATTTTTTGCCCCACAGTTTGCAAGTTACATCCTGGTGAAATGGACTTGTTGGATTTATCGTACAGTACGAGGGCAGTGGTGGCTCAGAGAGCTAAGGCACTGAGTTACTGATCGGAAGATCGGCGGTTCGATTCCCAGCTCAGCCAGGTTGCCATTGTTGGGCCCTTGAGCAAGACCCTTAACCCTAACTGCTCCAGGGGTGCTGTACCATGGCTGACCCTGCGCTCTGACCCCAGTTACACTGGGATATGTGAAGAAGGAATTTCACTGTGCTGTAATGTATATGTGACAAAATAAAGGCCTATACTTTACATTACTTTACTTATATGGCAAGAGGTTGAGTCATAGCCAATAACACAAAAGGAAAGAATTAGTCAGAGAAACAACCTGAAGGCTTGTCAAACAAATCAAACTTTTTGGTACAGGCTACAGTACATTTAAAAGGGACCCGATATTGTTCATCAACCCCCAGGCACATTCTTTCTTCTCTGGCTAATCCTCTCTTTACCTGGTCTCTGATATTTTGCTATACAGCATCATGAGATCATGTTTTCATGTCCATTGAAATGTTCATTCAATTTTTAAACATATAATTGCTTTCTTCCGTGCATGATGGGTTTCCTCTGGGTGCTCAGGTTTCCTCCCACAGACATGCAGATTAGGTTAATTGGCGTTCCCAAATTGTCCGTAGTGTGTGAATGAATGTGTGAGTGTGTGTATGTGTATGTGTGTGCCCTTTGAAGGATTGGCACCCCATCCAGGGTGTACCCCGCCTTGTGCCCTAAGTCTCCTGGGATGGGCTCCATGCCCCCGCGAGCTTGTATATAGGATAAACTAGTATAGTATAAACTAGTATGGCGAGTGAGTGAGTGAATGAGTGAGTGGTCTATTTTGGAAGAAGATTATAATGGGTGAAGCTCAATCATTAATCCTTGTTGAGAAGATGCATAGGAATCATATGCAAAGCAGAAAATATGAACAAAAATGAACAAGTCAGGAGGTGATATTGTGCAGTAATCAATTAATTCATTAAGAACACAATGCCATTTAGGTTGATGAGGTGTAATAAATGAGTCTAACCAATGTATTTTGCGGGCAGAACCTCTACTGCGTATGAGACCCTTGAGTTAATTACTGAGCTCCTCAAAAAGACCACATTTGAATACCATGTTTATCAGCATTTTCTTAAGGAAAGAGATTTGAATAATTGCAAAACAACTGGTTGATCCTATAACTGTACTTTACACAAGTCAACTTTAATTTTGCTTGGAGGATGATATTGGGCTCCAGATATAAGCAGCAAACTGAGATTTCTTGAGTAATGCATGCATGAAATGCAACAGATTCGTTATATGTTATATTATACAACTTATATGCAGTATGTACAGTATGTAAATATCACATGTAGATTTAAACGGTAAAACACATTCTTCTACCACAACGTTAACGGCTTCTTCTACCAAATTGACAAATTTGATGAATTTGTTTCAACTTTCAGTAACTAATTAAACGCTATCAATTTCTCAGTGCTGGCTGCAGACCTTTAGATCTCCACTGTACACAATCTGGTGTTTATATTATGCTGGTAAAATTTTGTTAATCAAAGTGAGCATTAGCATTAATAATGAGGGCACATCAAAGCTCAGAAGAGAAAAAAACAAAAAAACAGATGGGGCAGATACAGGAGGTCCACATATTGCAGTGGAGTTCAGACCATGTTTTACCAATCAGAATTTGTATCTCCAGGGAAACGATGAAATTTAGAACCAGCACTAACACAGAGGACCTTGGTTTAACATTTCACTTGAGTCGCATGCCCACTCACCGCCCAAAGCTTGCACTTGGTATTCTGGCAAGCTGCTCCGTTCCACAGACTGATGGTCCCTCCTCGGGCAATACTTGACCATGGATCACACACACACACACACACACACACACACACACACACACACACACACACACACACACACATAGATATTTGCTCATGATTTTATTTATTACAACAAACAGATCAGATGTTGCAACTAATCACTTAAACAGGGCAGGTTATATCGCTGTATACTAAAAATGTAATTTTTTTTTCTATATTATTTCAATATAATCCTACATTTGCTATTCAATATTAACCAACAGATATTTTACACAGCATACAGTAAACAATTTCCCCCAAAAAAACAACACTAAAACAATTACGCTCTTTATTTGCATGTGAACCCTTGCAATAATACATTTAAAATGCATTGTATCATTCATGACCTCATGCACACACACAAACATTTGTCTCCTTTGCAGTCTGTCTTCTTTCCCGGTTCGTCAGATCTGTGCCTATAAACACCCACTTGTTTTTTTTTTTTTTTTTATCCTTGTTTTTTCCCCCCTCTTCTCACAACCAAACTGTTCGAGCCTCTTGCCTGCCAGTCAGTCAAGATGGCCCCCGGCCTTGCAACCAATCCGGCGGTCTGGCACAAAGCGGAGGATGGCAGGCCAGCTGATCTGCTCCCGACTCCCTTCATCTGCTCTTCTGGAAACTTTTGGGATGAGTGCAAATTTCCGAGAGCTTAACGGTTTAGAGGCCATAGTATTTCGAGGGAGTGTAAGAGAGAATAATAATAAAAAAAGCCTGTAGTCATCTATGAGCTGGAGAAATCTGTTACTTGATAACCCTGCTACAACTGTCTTGCTTACAAAAAAGGCCAATATCAGATTTTTACGGCTGAAGCAAAGAGCTGTGGGTGAATGGAGCAGGTTTTTAGGGTTTGGACTGGAAGCCGAAGCTAAACAGCTGAGAGAGATGCTGTTTGTAGTTCTTCTTATACCATGGTTTTGCCATAGCATCATATGGTGCGGCCATTGCACATGGATGAGCGAACATTTCTTCATAAGGTGAACATATGACCATCTTATGGATGCTAGAGAAATCTTATGCATGCTCGAGAAAGGTTCATAAAATGAAAATTAGGACTTACTAGCTCATTAGAAAATAAATGTAATCATTAATCAAATCTCTACTGTGCCTTACCTGGAGAGCAAAAGAAGTGGTCTTATGGGAAGGGTGTAAATAGATTATGATGAACTGCTTGAACCACAGTGTGTGGCGGTAGGACGGAAGAGACCCAATAGCAGTTTAGGCAACAATTTGGGATGCAGCTGCAGCTACAGTTTAGTATAATGCAGTAATTGATAGCCTCTATCAGTCACTATAGGGAACAGAATGAAGTCTTACACTACCGTAATTATGGTCTCTTAAATACTGTCTACTGTGCAGGGCAACTTTTCTGTTTGCTATTATAAAATTACAGTGGAACCTCGGATTGCGAGTAACGTGGTTTACGAGTGTTCCGCAAACCGAGCAAAGAGTTTTAATAATTTTTTATTTGGAAACCGAGCAAGTATTAGTTTACGAGCGCCGAGTATCATGATTCACACATGCGACTCTTATTTTGACACCGAGCGTAACTCTCTCATCTTCCCCCCCCCTCCCCCTCCCCCTCACCCGGGTTGGCAAACTTTGACACTGAAACACACACGCACAGACGTTCTCTTCCCTTTTGACCCCTCCCGGCTTCACAAACACACAGAAACTCTGTCGCGATTCTTTTCAAAGGTAAGGTGCTGGTTCATTTGTTTTTTTTTTTTTTTACTTTACAGCAGTGATTCTCTTAGTATGCGCTCATGCCTGGTCAGAGAGATTTTTTTTTTCCCTGTTAAAACGGTGTTTCTGTGTTTGTGTGTGTGTCCGTTTGTTGTGAAACTTAAGTGATTCCTTTAGTATGCGCTCGTGCCAGTCTCGCTTTTTTCCGTTAAAACAGTGTTTCCGCTGTGTTTATGCGCTTGTTGTGAAACTTAAAAAGTGAGTCTGTTAATATACGCCCATGTCAGTCTCAGAAAGATTTATTTTTTCCTGTTAAAACGGTGTTTCCGTTGTGTGTGTGTGTTTGTTGTGAATCTTAAAAAGCGAGGCGGGGAGAGGGAGGAGGAGTGTTCCCCACACACACACACACACACACACACACACGGCGCCTGCGCGCACCAACGGAAACACTTATCTGTCAGGATTTATTTGTACTTTTTTAAAGGTAAAGTGCAGATTAATTTGTTTTATTTTCATTTTATAGATTGTATTAATTATTTTTATGTACTTATTTTTGGGGATGTGGAACGAATAATTTGAGTTTTCATTATTTCTTATGGGAAATGATGATTTGGTTTAAGAGTGTTTTGGAATACGAGCCCACTTCTGGAACGAATTATGCTCGTAATCCAAGGTTCCACTGTACACTTATCACATGTATCTAATTTATCAAAAGACCAAATCTCTAAATTGCATAATAATAATAATAATAATAATAATAATAATTATTATTATTAAATAATTCTTATTAATTAATAACAGGCTATTACAGTGAGTAAACACATAGATATAAGCACATTCTTGGATCACAAATATAGTATACTGTTTGGGAAAGTAATAGCTAACGTATTGACTAGCCCAGCAACTATAGGAATTTTTTTTTACCAAATACAGTACCTTGGCATACAAATTTAATCCGTTCCAGAGGCGAGTTCTTATCTTGCCATAGGAAATAATGTAAATGCAGATAATCCGTTTCAGCCACCCAAAAGATACTACCAATATTTCCAATTTCTGACACTATATTTACATTAATTATTATATTAATATAAAAACATTCAAATTTAGAAAGGACATGTAAATGAAGTCAAATATGAAATAAATAGACATCACATCTCATGACATTTTTGACATTGTCGCAAAGCAGCTTTACACAAGCAAAAGAATTATATAAGTTTGTATAAGAAGTGAACATGTATGAATCAAAATGATAAGATTGTCCCTGAAGAGCAAGCCGAGGACGACGGAGACAGTGGAAAGGAAAAACTCCCTTGGAGATGGCTGTAGGAAGAAACCTTGAGAGGAACCAGGCTCAACAGGGAGCCCATCCTCATTTGGGTGAAAATGGCTAGCAGGGATTGATCTGCAGTCTGTACTGTATGTTAGGAAGTTCAGTATAACAGGAGATGTTTTAAGTTGATATGGAGTCCAGTTCATTATTCAAGGCTCAGGTTGACTTTAGGAAACTCCAGTCATGATCTATTGAGTGACTGCAGTCACAAGTCCTCAGAGAACAGCTGTCAGCATCAGCCAAGGCCAGGCCCGTCTTCATGGAAAATAAATAAATAAATAGACCTTACATCTCATTTTATTACCTCAACCCATTACCTTATTACCTCATTACCAGAGTATTGGATTTTGTCATGTTGTTTGTTGAGTTGTTGCTCTTGTTTGCACATTTGCACGTGGACTTTATAGAAATTTATAAAAGTGAAATTTATAGTGGTAATCCTTTTTGTCTCAGCTAGTCATTAATAAGGTGCCTTAGTGTCTAACTAGTTGGCTAGTTTGTTTTTGCTCATTTTTATCGCTCATTTCTGTTGTTTGTACAGTATGTAGCAGCTTGGTACAGAAGGAACGCAGTTTCGTTTCACTGTCTACTGAACTGTTCAGTATATGGATGAAAGCCTACTTAACTTGACTCGACATTAAATCTCACTTAACCACTTCCCACTGACACAAACGCGTTTTGAGCGGTTCCTGGAAGTACATGCTACCGGAAGTACGTGAGACCAGCTCGGTTGCTCGTTTGCCCCAAATGCTTCGCATGCCAAGGCAGATTTCACAAGGCGGTGTGTTCACCATAAGTGCCAAGGTACCACTGTATGTAGGAGTCAAGCACATGAATTGATCATGTGTGTGTTTATTAGCATTTCCAATCCAGTATGTAACCCAGTTCAAAAACTGCACAAACTGGACAAGGCTTACAATATTAACAAGATATTGATGATGGACAGTTTTTTACTTCTGGGACTGTTTGTTAAGTTGGTAGAGCAGCTATGTTTCTTTGAAATTCTTGCTTGAGAAACATTCAGCATTCAAATGCAT